>KK502404.1:3089078-3194078 GCA_000688735.1 Glossina austeni | reverse complement strand
GAAGAAGAAAGAGTTTTTCTTTAAAAAATGCGAATAGCTTATTATCATTTTTGTCTGTACCGAATATGGCTATTACGCGGCTGTTTTGCTGATCTAGAGAATATATAATTACCAGTCTGCCGATGGCTTGCCAAGATCCTTTCAATAGTTTGTTACAAGAGCGTGTTCCCCAATATTAATCGAAAGCGTTAATGGTGATTGAAAAGAATGATTCGTTTGCTACAAATAAATTTTGGAATTCAATAACAAGTGCTTATCCATCAAAGAGCAAAAAAATCTCAATAACCGTTATTTCTACTAACTGTCATCCTTTCAATAAGTCAGCAAGCATTAAAAACACCAAGGGATACAAATATGAACAACGCATGAAAACTTCGCTAAAGAATATCGATATATGGTTCTCTACATTAAGGGATCATAAAATATCCCTTAAAATAAAATTTGCATAAAATGCATAACAAATTTACTGAGAACTAATACAGTTTTAAACAACAATAATTGTTATTACTCGTTTCATATGAAAAAATAAAAAAATAAAAAAAATCTATTGCGTAGGAGGTAATCGAACGAGAATTCCATGCTGCCTTACATTCGGAAAAAGCGGCGGCCGGTTTCTCTGCTGCTAGTGGAGCAGCAACATCGAGAACGCATCCCGTAGAGCGTAGATCCCGAGCTCATATGCATCAAGAATCGTCACGTGGTCTATTAGCGAATGCTGTACAAAACTGGCAAGCGCTTACTTTGCGCAAGAAAAAACACGAGCGATCAGAGCAGCAGCAACAACCATCACAGCAAACAGAGCAAATCGCGCAACGTCACACTTACGAGCATACCTACTATGAACCTGTAATTGAAAATGCATTTACTCGGGCAGCAGCTATCGCAACAACCGTCACTGTAGAACCTGAACAGAGAGTAATAACAGTGATTCCCAGCATCGCTGGCGCTGATAGTTCAGTAGCTCAACTAAAACGATCGCATTCAATGGCAACTAACACGCCACCTTTAATATTTAAAGGAAACGCTAAAGATGACGATAGCGAAACCAAGAAAACCTCGTTCGATTTGAAAGAAGTGAGTATTGAACTCGCCGAACGACAAATGCCCTTGAAACCGCCACGTAAAAAGACTTCACGTTCTACTTCGCCCTCTACAAGCAATTATGAAGCAATAAATGCGGCTGGCAGCGGTCAAACTCAGCAACAACCGCAACAACAATCGTCATCAACAGAAGATCGCGTAAGTGCTTCTTGAAACATATTGTGCATCCCTGCACACACACACTGTATGCAGTCTTTGTTGTGTTTCTAACTTTTAGGTCAATAAATATTAACCAGGAATGTATGCTCTATGTCGTATATGTGTATGTTTTTCTATGTTTAAATATTTCTTAACTAACACTCTCGCAATATTTCTGCTCTACTGACTTTAAGTTATTCAAAATTTTCAATTTCCGGTATTTTACTAAAAATAAAAAAAAAATAAAAATAAACATAAAAAAAGAACATTAACCATAACAATAAAAACAAACTAAATAATAGAAGCATCACACAAGGGGAGTCAAGTGATACCGATAAACTACCGGCAGTTACAACCCCAACGGTTGCATTTTTAAATATTTCTTCTTTATTGTCCGTAGCGTTTGTTTCAAATATTTTTTTTTTTTTTTTCGAAAAACGTGGCCAAAGAATGATGCGAACAATGCATAAAAAATTTACAATGATACATACATACATTTAAAAGACCTTTTCGGTAAGTAGACGCAGAAGTAAGTAACAACGACAATGAAACTAGAAAAAGCGATACGTTCACAATGCTACATTGAGTAGAGAGCGATTTAAAGGGACAACTTCACTTGTTAGGAGTCTTTTTATAATTTTTCCAAATAAATTTGAACGAACTAATGAAAAAGTAACGGAATCATCGCAAGACCAGATAAAATGATACTCAAGAGATTGAAAGACTGTGCCAGAAATATAAGAGATGAAATACGCTGTTGTTTACAAAGGAGTAGAAAAAATCAATCCATGCAAATACTGCAATTACAGACAAGATAATAACGAAAATAAAAAGACCAGCGAAGAAAAATTAAAAACAAACGTTTAGCCAATTACAAGTTGCAACGATTTAGGAGCACGATTTAGGAGTCAATTGAATCGTAATCACTCTCTCAAATAGAGTAAAAAAAGAAGTAGGGTACACTTTGCCATAATAGCGTCAAAAAAGTTGAACGATTCTGAAATCATCTCTGGAATCAAGGTACGCACCTAAGAAATCTTCCGAGCATATATCGCATTACGTCTTATTACCTTTCGCTGAAAGACGGACGGAATGTGAAGACTTTGATGGCACCCTTTACAAAAGGACTAAACTATTAAATTAACACTGTCGCCTACGGCACTTCCAATGATCAATTGCAAATAGTTTGAGCCGAACATTCGCAATATCGTTAACAGTTACATAGACAGACCTGTTCACAAAATGTCTACTTTCTTGTACTAAAACAATTAATCATGCTTTTGCAGCCTTAATTGTATTTAGATCGGTAGGGTTATCATACTTTTTATTTCTACTCACAGTCTTACATAGCGTTGCTGTTTATCCGTACAGAAGCCATGTATTGTGAAAGTGAGGTAAGCCCTTTCCATTAGCGAGAGTAGAGTTACGATTAGTTTAATGCCAACATAACTAAGCGAAGCTTTCCTTTTCAAGCAATTTGCAAGTGAGATTATTGCGAGCACGCGTAAGCTCCGTGCCAGTTTTAAGAGAAAACGAAACTAGTTTATTATGTTCGAGTACCTTCTCCATGTCAAAGTACTTAGACTATGGTTTACATAACAATATTAGCTATCTCTTTGAAGTGCAGATCATCCAGTCTTTTTGCGTCGTCCGGCATGCGCGAAGAGCTTTGTTTTTGTCATTGCATTCGAATGAAAGTTTTGCAGAAGCGTAGCGGGTAATGGAAAATGATGGATATGCGAAACACGTACAAAGTCCTTCCGATGAACACGTTCTTGATTGAATGATCCATTGCTTGTTTGCGTGTAGCTTCGATTCTTCTAGCTCTACCAAAAGTTCGATTTTTTTCGAAAGATTCGTAACGGCTGGCAATTAACTATATTTTGAATAAACTCTCTTGTGCCATTTTCCTACCAAAAGCCTCATTCCAATAACCAGCAAAACGATTCCAAATTTGTGCACACATCTACCAACCAAACCAAAACGCAAACATACTCGCTCAGAGCCGCACAGAGCCACATATATTTGTACTTACATAAAGGTGCGTACAATATATCCGTAACTTTACAGCGGTGTACTCAAAATATGATAAGAGAAACTTTTTTCCGATAACCGCTGCGCGAAACAACCAAAAACGACCATATGATATACAAATAAAAAGGCAAAGTATAACTGAGTGTCATCTGGAGTTTGTTTGTCACTTTTTCGTAAAACTATGAGTAAAGAGAACTTTTAATTTTTACGTCACGATAACGTATTTTTTCACACTGCGCTATGTTTCTTTGAGACTTTTTCAATGGCAGTTCAACGCATATTGTTTCGATTTATTTAACTGCACCTTTCAAAATTCAAAAAACAACTTCAAATGCGTCGTTTTGCCCCGATTGAAGGGTTCCTTTTAGGCTACTATTGAGGTTTCGCTGAAACTAATCAAGTGTGACATGAAATTGAGCAAAAAACGTAATAATCGTTATTTGGATTTAAATGACGATTATTTTATTACTTTCGATTAGTTATCAAATCAAAAAGAAAACGGCCCTTAAGTGCTCTGATTTTCAGACCCGTTAACGACTCATACGTATATAATGGAACGACATTCATTATTTCCCAAATGATTGAAACAAACTCGAAGACCATAGGATAACTTATAATACATATATATATACAAGACGATAGTTATGCTAAATCCATCAATCCAGCAATAAGGAGAGCGTTAAGGCAAATAGAATCCCTCGAAATGCAATTAGAGAAGAAGAAGGATTAGATTTCAATTTTTTACGCATCTTTCAATCTTCCTGCAGCGACTTGAAAGTGCGAACTTTGTAACTGTAAGTGTAGTAAAGAATTTTTCTGGCGATCTGTCTTTCTATCCTATCCATCCATCTATTGTTATCCATAAGATAAACTAAATTTTTAAATTTTCTCCCCTTAAAAGTTGAACACCCTTTTCCCCCTGTTTAGTAATTCGTTTAGGGACAAATTTAAAGCCGGACGAACCAAAGCTAGGATCTCGAAAAAAATGTTGTAAAACATTCCCTTTTGCATAAGCGTCTTCAAATAACCATCCCGACCCACCTATCCGAACCCGCCCACCCGCTGATTACCTGTTTCATTTTTAGTCAATTTGTATTTGATTAGGAAATTGTATGAGGCAGTTTTCGCGTTGTTCTCCTCTCAGATGTTGTACTGTTTATTTAAAATTCCTTCAAACATTCTCGGTAATTAAATATAGGAAAATGGTTTATCAAAAAAAAAAAAAGAAAAAAGAAACTCAAGATCGGCAATAAATTCAGTCTCCTTTAAAGTGACAATAGACGCGAAATCGAAATGGAAGAAACGGTGAGAAGAAAGGAAACAAGTAAGCTTCGCGTCTTCTTTTAACGTACGACATCGAAACGTCGAACATACAACGTCAAAAACTTCTTTAAGCACATTAACGAAAGAGCCGTTTGATGGAAATGTAAACATTTATTTTTTAACTTACGAGAGAAAGAGAGAGAGAGAGCTCGCGTAATCCGAGGAAACAATCTTAGGCTTCTCAAAGCAGTCCTAGCAATGTTAAGCAAAGTTGTACTTTAGTTTAGCAAATTAATAATTAAATTGCAATCATGTCGTATAAATTCAAAGTGAAAAGTATGACTCGGAGAAAAGGTCTTACATGTGTCTTACGTATGCGTTCTAAATGTTAACTTTAATAATAGACGCAGTAGAGTTCCCGTTTTTGATTTTAATTATCTTGATTTTTTATTGTTGTTTTTCTTTTGTTCTTTATTTGAATTTTTTTTTTTTTTTTACTTTCATCACATTTCTTACTTATTTATATATGAAGCGAGTTAAGAGAAATACACGTACTGTTATGTTGTTTAGTAAGCACCTCCTTCACACAACGCTAATTACACAAAGAGCAGTGTAAACGCTTCTCGCTTCTCTTGCATGAATTACAATTATCACATTATCCACTCAGATACGAGTGCAAGATGCATGAGATGCACTGAAACACCCAAACAAACACACACCCAGAAACATAGAAGCACACACACACACACACACACATACACACACACACACATACACACATACACACACACACACACACACACACACACACCACCTATAAACAAATGCACATACAAACATATTTATTTATTTTTTCTTTTTGTCTTCAAGAAAATTATTTTTAAACCTAAAGTTATTCTCTTGAATTTTTGTTTTATTTTTTTTTCATTTTCTTTTTCAAAAACTAAAACAAAAATTATAATAATACCATTTTCTCTTGATTATGAAGGTATGTGTGTACGTATTGCATACTCTCAACTATATACATAAGTAGTTATGCTTGCTTGTACATATTATGGGACGGATGAGTTTCGTAAAATAAACAAATTCTTGTAATTTTTCTTTAACATATGTATCCTGAGTTTGAGCAAAAGCTCTATATATATTTAAATATATATATTTATATATATATATATATATGTATTTACGATATATATATATATATATATATATATATATATATATATATTCATTTAACGTATAGCAATATACATACACTGAAGTAACACCCAGCCATGCAGATACGTACATGCATACAGATATAATGAAGCCATATACGATATGCGTATGTATAACATGTTTTGTTATGACGAGAACAACAAGCAACTGCGAAACTTTTACAAAATCATTTCAAGTTGAATCTTGGATACCCACCAAATTCATAAGATGTCACTTAGCATATATGTATGAATAATATAATGGATAAATCTCTCACCTATATACAGATTTGTGTGAAGGTTTTAATTCAATGTTTGCATAAATTATGATGATGATATATAAAATAAGTAATAAAACAATTAAAAAAAAAGAAAATTTGATCTCTCCCTAAAACCTATATGGCATTTCTTCTTCATTAAGTTTCATTACCACATTTCCACGAAAACCTTCTGCGGTTTAAAACAGTGAAATAAACGAAGGAACGACTTTCGCGTACAAGTTCCTCTCCAGGGACCGTAACAATGTCCATAAAAAGGTCCGTACTATAGAATTATTATATCAAAATAACCAAACCAAAGTCACAGCAATTACTAGCGCACCATTAGAGTGACCTCTAGTGGACGCGCGAAAAACGATTCCATTCGTCAATTCAGTGCACTGTTAGTCGATCATTCGCCCAATTTGACCTTGGGAGCATATCAGCCCTTTTTAAGTGCAATTCATTATGGAGTTTGTATAAGTTGGTTTAACTTTCCACAGCAGGACGCTTGTCTACAGCAAATACTTATAAAAATTCTAATCTCAAATTTGTGTCTGTTTGTACTTTACTAGATTTTCCGTAGCATGACAAAAAATACGATAAACTTAAATGCGGCTTTCAATGAGGGAAAAAGAAATCCTACAAACTTGTCATGCCTACTTGAGATTTAGATAAACGTGTTAAGTGTATAAGACACAAATAGAAGTACTTGTCACCCTTTCGTATGCTCAGTTAAATATATGTGCAAGTCATACCTACGGTACTAGACAACAGAGTTTTTCGTTAATAAATCGGAAAAGTATTAGCCTTTCTTTATTTTATCCAGACCAATTATATATGACATCGCCTTTACACATTGCTACCTGAGGGTAATCTTTCTAAAAACTTTCTAAAATATACGGATTTTATTTTTTTTAATTTTTTTAAATTAAATCCAAGTTTGTGACATTGTCTTAAGCGATCTTTAATGAAATTAAGTTTTAGAACGATTGTCCTCTAGAGACATGCATTCTAACACTTATTGCCCCTCCATTACGTTCTAGGATACGACAAGTTAAAGTCGATACTTATAAGCCAGGCATATGTTCACCATATTTTATTCACCTAAGCCCGAATTAAAGCGAAAAGGCGAACAATGCTTTATGATGCTTTTTAATTAATCCAATCATTACACTATTATGCATCGTTATAGGCAATGCATTATATTTGCAAACATTAAAATTAAATAAGAAATAATTTGCATCTAAATGGTGAGTATTCAGGATTCGATGTTTTCTGATTTGTTTTAAGAAAGCTAAACGTTCTAGAAACGAAGTCCTATATGAATGCTTTATTACTTTTAGTATTTATTAGTTTAAATAAAACAAGTAAAAACACTATAGCGGGCCACAACCGATCATTAAATACCCTACACCACCCTACCGTTATGAATATAATGACTATTCAAATACAGGCATTATATAGAAAGTGGTCGAGGAAGTGCTACGATCCAAATGATTCGTATCGATTCGGTACCATCTACGCTTGGGTCTAAACACGTCAATGTAACAAATCTCACTAACATATCTCAAAAATTGCGGGGCTTGAACATATGGACATATGGAAGACGGACAGACAAGGGCATACCGATTCAGAAAATGATTCGGCATTGCTTAATATAACACGACCTTCTGTTTGTTGCATAAATCTTTCACACAAACTTAGTATAATCTTGTACCACAAGTGGTTTAGTGGTTTAGGGTATAATGATTAAAAACAAAACAGCATTACACCTGCCTACAATATCCAGCAAGTACCTGAAGAAAACTTTAGATTTCATACTATTCGATTACCATCTTTTTCTTTTTTTTAAGGGATTACATGGGTTTTGGAAAGTAAAAGAAACCGTTTTTTTGTAATTTTTTTCTTAAATATTAATATAGCAAAGGAAATATTTTGAAGGAAGTAGATTAATTTTTAAGCTTATAAGAGAAGAAATATTTAAAAAGTATTTTATAGAATTTATTACAAACTGAAAAACTCGTCCTTTGAAATGGTAAACTACCTAGAACACACACAGTATCCTCGTTTTAGGCAAGATAACCTGTGGTAACTTCGTCTGAAATGAAAAATCCAAAGTCATTGTTCTGATAAATGAGTACAACTCCTTCTTCGACGAGGTGTTTAAGAAGAGAAAAAGCAAAAAACTACAATTTGCAATAGTCGTGATCGAAGTAAAGAAAAAGTACAGTCATTTAAATACTAGAAGAACTGTGTGATATTTCAATAAAATCGTTCCATCGTCCCATCGTTCCATTAGTTTCGAGAGAGATGGCTCGCTCCGCGTGTTTCAACTCGACCGACTTGGAACTTTAAACTTAAAAAGCAGAAGAAAAAAAACATATTTATGAAATTTCCAAACCGATATAAACCCTGAAGACACTTAGATCATTCGACAATTTTAAAGCAAATTTTTATTTATATATTTTAATTTTTTTAAAAGGTAAAGAATTTAATCAGAGAAAGCACTTATCGGACTCTTAAGAGATGTTTGTAGAAAATATTTAAAGCCTTTCCATTGCACACAAAACCGGTGCAGGTAAATGTAACTCTCTAATCTGGCCGGTGACATAGAGTATCATTTCATTTTAGATGCCACAAAATCACGTACATATATATACACACACACACACACGCGCGCGCACACACACACATGTATCATCATAAATAAAAACAGTTGCTGATGACTCTTTGTAGTTGTGTAGTAAACGCTGTTATTCCATTCATGTGCATACAACACGCAAAAGCAAAAAAAAAAAAAAAGAAAACAGAAAGTAAAGAAAAAAAAAAAATTAATGCATTCAGATATCAAATGAAATAAAAAAGGAAATTTACTGTAATTTTTGGAATTTTCTCTTTCCTACAATTTTCTTTTTCGTTTTTCTCGCGTCCTCCATAAATTTAAATGCTATTCTGCAATAATTCAATGCAAATACAACAACAATATCGACAACCAAAATAAAATTGAATAAAAAAAAACACAGCCTGTAAGTATGAGATCCTTGTGAAGGGAATTTGTTTTCAGTATTTAAATTTTTTGTAATTAGATTGATTGATTTATTTATATATATATATATATATATACATATATATATTTGTATAACTCAGTATATCCTCGCCTCAATAAGCAAATCTCTTACTTAAAGAGAAAAAGATATTAAATCAATCCTCGATTAAATGAGTTAATCATTCGATTTTGCCCCGGTCGTCATAATTCCGAACTGAACATATATCGTATACCTTTCAATTATACTAAAGACGTCCGTCCCATGGAGAACCTATAATCCTTCTCTCTATAATTAATATCAATATAAGACTAATTTCGAGGTGAAGTGATTCAAAATCTTCGCTAGCTGCAAATAATGTGAGAGCAAACGACAAATGTTCCACAAACATTTTTATACTTGTTTACTATATTCACTTTTCCTTTGGTTAATAACTGGTTTATCACTCGATTCTCCAAGTCATATATTCATTCAACAATCGTGCTCTTTCCTTATTGTTATTGTTATTATTACCGTTCATTAACTTTTTTTAATAACTTTTCCACTTCTGGGGCTTCCCATTTTCCGTAAGCAAGCCAAACTGGTTCGCTTCGATTGTTTAAATTTGCAACTTATGCTGGGATCAAATATAAGCAAAACATTTTCAACAACAACAACAACGTCAACAACGTTATTTTACCCCTAAGAAAACCCATTAAACAAACCTATTGAACACAAGTGAAAATGTATACGATTTTGAAATTCTTATCAAAGGTTAATCCAAATATTTTCCATCTAAGGATTATCTGTTTTTCCGTTAATTTAAAAAGTTCATCCGTTTCAAGTGATCACTGATGGGTCGGTCATGCATGCATTCCTTATAATTCACTGTTTCGGCAAAGGTGAAGAGCCGGTGAGACGGTGAAAAGCTGAGGTGGGATGAGGTTACGAAGAAATCAGGCATTGCCGATACGTTTTTTTCTTTATCCTTCTTTTTTTTTATTTATTTTTTTTTTAATAATAATCTAATTTCTGTTTTTTGTTTTTTGTTTTTTGTTTTTTGTTTTTTGTTTCTCGCTTTTCTATATTTTTAATGTGTATGTATGTTTCTTTTTTCTATTTTGTTTAATTAATGCTTTTTCGCTGTTGTTCTTCTTCTGCTGAGAATGTTTAAATTATTTTCAACATATTTAATGCTACAATTTATTATCAATGCCAATGTCAATGCTAAAAATCCATTTTTTCTATAAAATGTTGCATAAAAAAAAAAAAAATAAAAATAAATAAATAAAAAAAAAACGCATTTTATTTAATTATTCTCAATGTATATGTGTGTTGTTGTGGGCATATGCGTGAACGAAAATTTCATAAAATGTGTATATGTATATGTGTATGAAAAATAACAAAATAAATAATAAAATGAATCTGATCCGATCTGTAAATACGCAAATTGTAATCAAGTTTTTTAAATTTACTGCCGTCTATCAGGGCGAAAAGAAACGTGATGCCAGTGCACCGAACGAAATTGTTGCCTGCACAACCTGCGGCGGCAGTAGCGGTAGTCCATGCACTCATTCGGCTAACAATGGTTGTGCCACCGAGGTAAGCATTGATTGCGAAAAAACGTTTCATATACCTAATGATATATTTTATATATACACATATATATATATATTTTGAAATCGTTTCGAAGCAGACATGTTTCGTGCAGGTGCGCAAAAAGGAACCGCCCCATCCCATTCGGATAGCAAAGACTATAGATGTCATCGCTCGAATAACATTTCCAACAGCGTATGCAATATTTCTGATATTCTTCTTTGTTCACTATAAGGGATTTTCGTAAAGTCAACTAAAAAAACACGTCAAAAAAGCCACGCAAACAAACAAACAAATACACACACACACACACACATACACATACACATACACATACACAAATATTTATATCGAAACACTATGCATATCTGCATTCACATTTGTACATATAGACATATACATATACGTAAAGCATTATACACAACATTATATATACCTAGTTGCATATATTTATCCTTACAACTAACAAAACCAACAAACAGGAAAAATGGAAAAATTTTACTGGCAAATATATTAAGAAAATAACTTACGAAACTCTTTAGCGAAAGAGAGAAAATCAACACAAACGCAAACACTTGAACTATAAAAAAAAACGAAATAAATGAAATAAACAAGCAAACAACAAGCAACAACCAACGCAAAAATGTACAAAAAGGAACCCATAACGGAAGACTTGTCAATGGAAAATAAACTGAAAGTGAATGAATTCTTCACTTCTGCTTAATTGCTTAATTGGGTATAATTACATCGTATGATTTTGTTCAGCTTGTAGCTTTACTGCAAATACTTTTTACGATTATATTATAAAAGACAACAACAACAACA
Organism: Glossina austeni; assembly: GCA_000688735.1. Classification (NCBI taxonomy): domain Eukaryota; kingdom Metazoa; phylum Arthropoda; class Insecta; order Diptera; family Glossinidae; genus Glossina; species Glossina austeni. The sequence goes on along the minus strand of KK502404.1, from coordinate 3,182,642 downwards.
ACAACAACAACAACAAAAATAAAAACAAAAAAAACGTGCTCACACGCACACACATAGACTGACATTAAAACAAACGCAAACTATTTATGCAGATGCTTATCACACGTGTGCAAGGTGTTCAATATAACCTGAAACGCTCCACTCACTGAGCATATCGAGAGGCATCGAGCAATGTGGAAACGTTCTTCCAGACTTCAATACTCTTTCCCCATTTTAACTGATCGAATAACCGAATGCAATAAAATCTCTCCTGGCAAACGATACAATCTTTCAAATATAGCGCATTACAACCAGAATAAAGCCAGAACAACTCTTTGTCGCCGCTATCTCTCAATAAATTTTAAGCCATTACCGCTCAACGCGACAATCTCAATTTTTGCAATAGTAGATACACTCAACTCAAGAAGTAACTGTAAGGATGATTTAACATAGGGAGGGAGGAATATATATCTACCTTAACCACATCTCACCGAATAAACTCAACCAAAATTACATTTATTTTAGTAAGCAGTTCAACTAATCGTGTGATGTCCTTCTAAAATTCGTACAAGTCCGACTCTATATCGAATCACTATAAATCGCAATCTTCTATGCTTTCTGAACACTAACCAACCAAATAATTAGAAAAGTCGGGTATAAATTTAAAACTCTGGAAAAGTTCTTTTCAAATTTGTTGCAGTCCCCCAGAGAGTGCCGTTCATCCCAAGGATTTTAAGTTTGGAGATCGTTTAGTTAGTTAGGTACCTTCACGACTATTCTCAATAAATTATTCTTATGTGCTTAAGCACATTGCATTTCTTATCTATTAGGTAAGTTCTTTAGTTGACTGGCTATATCTTGATTACATGAAACTAAAACGTCTTCTGCTTCTCTTCTACGGTATCAAGTGCTAATGACTTTAATGCCGATTAAATGAATTTCATTATTTTCTTTTCTTCTTTTAGTCTCAAATGGTCATACGTTGTATTCCCTCAACGCCGATCATCATCCCTCTAAACGCCAACTACCCCTATTATCCATCCAACGTTGATCGTGCGATCATGTGAAACGGTGTTACGTTGTACTTCTTCATTAAAAGAATTTTATAGCATGCAATCAAACTTAACCCGATCTTTTAATAGAACTCAGTGTAGTTCAATTGATACGAATTGCTTAGGCGCAGTTACAAGGCACAGGTTCAGCGGGCTTCGAAACGATCGAGAAAAAAATGATGAAGGAAATCTTTTGAAAATCACTTTATGACTTTATCTAATGTACCCTTCAAAAGATCAAGTTTAAGCGGTGGTCATCTTGATAGACGGTTTTCACGGCCTCAGTCCGATTTCACTCACTACGCAGATTGTTTCTCCTGCACAAATAGCCAATGATAGACAGATAAGGAGGTTTTATGAATTAAGGCAAACTTTTTTTTGTTACATTTTTTTCAAAGCGGATGACAGATCTTTTATCAAGTTTCATACGCTTTTTCCCGATATTTTTTACACTTAGATGGGAAAATTGCTGCTTAAATAAGCTCTTTCAACAGGAGCTGTTAAAGTTAGTCCGTTAGTGTAGAATCCATTTTTCACGAATTATACATTCAGGTAGTGCGACTAACACCGTAAAATAAATCCCATCCAAATCTATAGCAACGTCCGGTATGGCTACCCATTCACCATTAGAAAGTGACACTTATGCTCAAAATAATGCAGGTGTGTACGATACCGTCGCGAAGTTCGGATAAACGTCCGAAGAACCATACGGATCGATGGCTAAATAGTGCTTGATAAACATTACTTTGACGAATAACTTTATGCGAAAAATCCCTCACGCTTATGTTTTTATCGAAATATTAAGATTTCTTTTTTGTAGCGGCTTAAAAGCGGTTTACGAAACTTGCTTGCAGAGATTTCATTGCCAACGGTGTTGCTTTCATTAAATCGAACAAATTAAAACTATAATCGATTGTAATTTGCATTTACATGACGAATGGGTATAGATCGAACGTGACCTGACTGCTTCGAGTCATCTGACGAAAGGAAATTTGTCCGATTTATGCATAGACTTAATGCTTTCAGTCTCTTCTAATGAAGTTGATAAATACCAAGCATTGTTTTTTTTTTCACTTTATTACAAAATCGAATTACGCTCTCTGCCAGTCTATCGTTGAGAGATGTGTATACATAAATAAGAGCAGATGTAGCGAACAACACTAAGTGATGAATAATGAAAGTATGCGTAAGCCTAGTCATTAAAATTGAATAGAAAAAAAAAAGGTGAAATCCACAGATGCACACACATGCGCATGCATTTGCCTACCTACGTCTACCTACAAACATATGTACCTCTACCATGCAAATTTACATACATATGCATAAAAATTAGCTGAACAAAGGGAAACATAAATAAAAAACGTGATAAGAGAAAAATTGAAACAAGAAAAAACCATAAAGAACAAATATTTAATTTAATTAAAAAAAAAAAAATTCATAAATTTTAGACAAAATATCAAAAGAAGAAAAAGATATTTGCAGCCAAGAACACACACACACACACACTCATACACAAGCCCATAAACGCATTGCATATACACATATGCAGCTACATACATATATATACACACGCATACACATACCCATATAAACATCATCAAAATATAATACTATTATATATAGTAAAAGCAGCATCATGGGAACGTTTCGATTAAATGGGAACAGTACGTGGAAGCAGTACAATTGAAGCCACAGCGAGAAGGGCAAGTAAACAGGGCAAGCGAAAAGCAAGAACAAGGGAATGATATTAAGAACATAGGGGAATGATAAATAAAGAATGAAATGAACAAAAAGTGAGAAAGAATAAAGAAGAAGAAGAAAACAAAACTAACGATAAATTAAATTTAATTAATTAATGTTTAATATTTTGACTGCCTTTTTTTAAACAAAAACCAAAACGATTAGATATATATGTATATGTATGAATAATTAAATTAAAATTAATAAATGAAAAGAAAAAATAAGAACAATAATAAATGAAAAATAATAAATAGCAAGAAACGCAAACAAATTAATGTTGAAGAAGACAAAAAATAGAAAAAAAATAAAAAATTTTCAAATCACAAAAAAGAAAAACTAAATAAGCAAAAAACGATATAAATTTATTTATTTAATAATTGAAAACATAAGCAAATCGAAGCTAAAACAAAAGAACAAAGAAAAAAACAAAAATTATTCTAAAATATTCGTAAATGTATTTTTAAAACTAATCGAAACACAACTGCTGAACGTACCAAGAGATTAATTCAAATCATATAAAATTAAAATAAATTAACGAAAAGCTTTATTGCTTAGCAGATAACAAATAAATTGAGCTCATAGAACAAATATAAAACGAAAAAAATAAAAATAAATGAATATATATATATATGTATATATATATAAAAACCATTCAGAACCTAGTTATCGAACTTAGTAAAATTACATAGAATTATATATAAAATGACATGTGTACATAAGCACATCTCAAGCTACATTATTACATGCATCGTTTAAAAAAAATTCGAATAGTTTTTAATACTTTATTTATTTATTTGTCTATTTTTTTTTTTTTTTTTTTTTTTTTTTTTTTTTTTTTTTTTTTTATTTATTCAATTAATTCCTTTTTCTTCTTTTATTCTCTTTGCTTTTCAATACCCACCACCGAAAGGTGCTTTCGTTTTGCCTCTCATTTGGGAAACTGAGGTATACCTAATCATCGTGGCCATTTTGTCCGTCGATCTGCTCATTGCATTGGTGCGGTTGCGGGTCTTCTATTAACCATAAAACCTCAACATTTTAAAGAAACGCTATGAAATATGTACACTTTCATTTGCTTGAGTTCAAAAGAAGAATAATAGCTTTAAAACTGGACCAACGTGTTTAAAAAAATATTCAAGTTCATCGTATCAATCAATAAAAGAAATTCTCTTCCACCCTGACACTTTGGTCTGTGCGTGAGCATTGTTTGTTGCAAATTTCTTAAAGAGAGAATTACACGACTCCCGCCAAACTATATCACTGCGGTCTCGATTTCACTACTGACTGATACGATCAATTTATCAATTGACGATCAATTTATCAATTGACAGCAGTGTTAATCAGAACGAGTAATGTTTGCTGACAACAGCGAGAAGCGTAGCACGTTCCAAGTTGGTTATGCGAACGCTTGCTAGGCGGGCTTTGCCGTATATAGACCAGAATTTCGTTGTGCTAGAAACTCCCGATATGATGACCTTCGATATATTCTGCGCGTTTATCGTCCCAATTGTTGCGTTTATTGTTGGCAACGATCCCTAACGACAGTTGGTTGGTATAAGCCATAATGCAACAAACGCAGTTGACCTACCCAGCTGTATGGTAGATGTTGGTGGTTTCTCCTCAAGGCAAGCCGTTATCGTAAATAGATAGCGCTTATAATGTTTTAAATGATCCATCAGAAGGCAATCCTCGAGCAGAAGAGCAATTTAGCTTTCTTTTCCTCGCCAAGTTGAGCTTAAAAATCAGCTAAACCGATTTTTCAAATCCACCCACAATTAGAAAAAATGGCCTATCGACAAACTTTATATCTATTTTCCTTAATTTTTTGGACACATTCAAAAGTAATTTTAAACTTTCTTGCGTCACAGTTCAGATAAGTCAGTTGACGAATACGCTTACAATTATCGCAAGAAAAATAAAAATAAATAAAAGACATGAAATACTGCATATATGTAAATAAGAAATCACTTTTGATTCTTTTGTTCATACAATAATTTAGGGAAGTGTCATGTGTTTGTTCCTTCTCGTTTAGGGCACAACGCATATATATTTTCTCGTATTTGTTTTCTCCTACACGTTTTGTTAATAAAAAACACAAAAAATATTCGATCTAAACACAATTTTATACATCTTTCTTTTATTATCGCATCCACTGTGTAGGTGTGTGTTCTATTCCTTCCATTGCCGGGTTAATATGAACTGTTGCGTTCAAAGTGCAAAAACAACAAATTGAATTTGTTCTCTAGAGTAGTCCTAAAGCAAATATCGCTCGAAATGAAACAGTCATTCAAGTTCCAAAATGTGGACTCATCATGTATTCCAAGCCGATGGAAGTTAAGTTGAATCGCTCAGGTTGACTATAGCAGGAAAAATTATTCAAAATTTCAATTATCTCCCCTTATAGAAGAGACTAAGGCAGTGGTTTCCAACCTTTTTCTACCGGCACCCCCCCTTTTTAAAAAAAAAAATTAATGCGCACCCCTTCTTCTTCTTCTTCTGTTTACTGAAGTTTGGCGCGAGTAAGCACGAGACTAACCGGGGGAATAAGTGTTGCAAGTGCTTATCTTTTGATTCCACGTCCCACCGGTACTCGGCTCCAAACGCGAAAGCGAGATATTTCGATTCGCAGAAGAGTATGAATCGGATGTTTTAGCATTTGTACACCGAAAATCCGCGGCGACAATTGTGGATTACGTATACTGCTGACTCATGTTTTTGACACCTATTTGACTTTTTTGGTTTGTATTTGAAAATGATATTTCGGAAACAGGTACATGCCCGCCTTGCAACAGTATCGCGCCCTACAGGTTGGAAACCACTGGACTAAGGTTTAATTGATCGGAGGATCGGTGAAGCTATCATTGCATTATCATCTGTTGCATTTGCCCTATTATCTGTCAACTTTGCCAAGTCGAAAACATTCACTCATGAATGATTTGCGATCTTCTTCGATACGTTATAACGCAAAAATATCTGCCATCTATTATTAATAAAGTTTCTTTATTAAATTCAAAAATTTCAAACGATTTTCCTTTTAATCCATTGGTTTATATTATTATTATTATTATTATTATTATTATTATTATTATTACTATCATTATTGTTATATAAATATAAATGTACATAAGTATGTATGCTTTCAAGTCTAATAACATACTCAGAAATCCGTATGGACGACGTCGTGCAACAGATAGCCTTGCATTCTTGTTAGCCATCAACAATGAGACATAAATACAGGTACAGACTACAAAAAACGGGATTTCTTTTCAAGAATTTGAAAGAAAGAAATATTGTAACAAAATTTGAATTACATACTTACATATACATTTTTAAGTAATTTGTCTTTCATTTATATTACATTTTATTATTTTTCAAAAGAATAGCACGAAAATTGTGTAGTTTGGGACCGCGTAATTCGGGGAAAGGTATGAGAAGGTGTGTCCCTCGAAACTCGTGAACTTCAAATACCGTGTTCTTCGGTGATTACCTGTAATCTGTTGCTTCTGACAGGAAGTTGGACTGATTTGTACTTTTGTTGTGATTTACTAATTTGATCGGAACTTAGGGTAACGGAATACGGATGAAATTCCATTTCTTTATAGTTAATTGATTTTTATCTTCAAACGACGATCTTTTCTTTCATGGAAAAACTCTTCTCCTTTTGTTTTTTTTTTTTTAATCTCTAATTAACAGTAATATCTCATTTAACGCGGTCGTGTCCGTCATCTTTCTTTTGGACTCTTAGCTTAATTAGAAGCATTTCGGTTTCAATTTCCGTTTCCTACTGCACCGTTTCGTAGATTGTATGCTCCTTATAACGAATGACCGACGATTCGATTAGCTTAACCGAATTCGATAATTGTATCTGAAGTTATCTAAGAAATAAAAACCTATGGGGTGACAGAACCATTAAACAACATTTCCCTTAACAAAGACAGAACGTAAAAGGTGAAAGTAAGCACATTTTTAATATTAAAAAAAAAAAACTCTCAACTTGCCAGATTTATATTATCATACATAAGAAACGGAGCTTTCTCAAGAACATGACATGAATGCGATATTATTGTGTACCTTAGTTATCACAGATGGTGGGTATCGAAAGTTCGTCTTACGGGTGAATGTAATGTAAATTCGTTTCTTGTTATGTTTTTTTATATGTATCTTATATGCGAAACGTGAACAACATTTCCTCGGTTATATACAAATACAGTGTGCGGTGTTTGAAAATGTACCAATAGAAGCAGTAACTGAATTCCAGTACAAATTAATAATTGATCCTAAGTGGCGGTTACTCAAGACTCTCTCTCTCTCTCTCTCTCTCTCTCTCTCTCTCTCTCTTTCTCTATCTATCTCTCTGTCTCTCTTACACAAAACACGAATATACATTTGAACAAAATGCCACCGTTTGCATATGAGAGTTTATTTTTTAAGCAAAACGCCTAACAAACAAACAAAATACATACGACCAACAATATATATATATGTACAAGAAGAGAAAAAAGAACAAAAAACAACAAAAAAAAAGTATGCTTTTTAAAATATATTTATATCATTTTCTTTTTTTTACTTTATTTTATATAATACAATGAATAAGAAATACTCGATAGCCTTTCTGTTCACGCTGTAGATCGAATACCCTAAAGCAAACCAATTAACAAGCAAACGCCATTAGAATATGCAAAACGCATATAAAAGCTATTTGAATTATTAAACACTTAACAAAAAAAAAAAGCAAAAACAAAAACAAAAACAAAAAAACAAAAACAAAGCAAAAATTGTGCCTTTTCACTTTTCACTTTTCAATTTTTTTTTTTTTTTTTTTTCTTTTAAAAGAAAGGTATTAAAGGTATTCACGTAAACGAGCACTTTAAGGAGATCTATGCAAAACGATAGCCAAACGATATGAAATGTAAGTTGCCCTCGTACACGTTATCGCTTACTCTTTTAATGGGACACGCTGACACTGAGCCATAAAGATGTGTAATTGAATGACTTACGTCTCATAAAGTTTACGACAAATTGCTGAAAATTTACTTTAAAACTTATCGGATGTAATTATGGTCAGCAAAGCTTCCAAAGTGAAAGCCAACCGGCATTTTAAATTAGTGGAATCGTCTTGCCCTTAAAAATAATGGAAGTTTATTACTTTTCGAAAACAGGATTATTATATACGGGTATACACGGACAGTTCTGCTTAAATCGATCCACAAAACGATTTTAAAACGATGAGTATAAAAAGTGGCGGGTCTATCCTAAGCCCGTCTGGGTGTTACAGGCATACGCACAACCTTAATATACCCTGCAAATACAAATGCCGTAGGCTAAGAAGTCCAGTTTATGTTTCATACAAGCTACGGCAACCCAATCTACATAAGACAAAATATCGCAGTCTAATGTTATTACAAACATTTTTGCTATATTTGCCGAAGACATTTCAGCGAACATCATTATCGTTTATTGTTAGTTAAATTGTGATGATAAAATTTTTTACCTGCTAAGGGAAATGTTTTCTCGCACTATTTTTTACGCGCGAAATGTCGCGAAAGAGAATCGATGTTAGTTGAAAATTCTCAATTCATTGAACATTGCTACTTAATTTGTGATGTGAATGGCCCTTCCAATGGCCAAAATTTCTTTACAGAAATACATATCGAGAATAGCAATACATATTCGCTCGGAGATCTCTTTAGGTCTTTAAGGACTTAGCGCTTTTGAAAGTATTTTTACGACCAAAGTGTATGCAAAGTGTATGCATTCAGCAAAAGGGAATTGTGCTCAATACATTAAAAATCTGTGAAAAGCGAGGCAGCAATTTTAATAGAATTTCTAGAGAAGACTTCAAATACTTGAGAAACTAACGAGATTGAGCAGGACGAAAACTTCACTTATTTCTTAAGCTTAAATAATCATTTACAAATAATACAAAATGAGTTTAATCACTTACCTATTCTCGTATCTCGTATCTCGTACGATTAGAAAGGTTTAATTAACTTTAACAAAGAGATTACTGTAGCACATGTTTCCAAAAGAAAGGTTGACATCTTCTTTCGATTTTTGAATTGAAAAAGGGAATCAATGACAAACGAGTGCTTTATTATTTTTTTTATCATTACCATTACGCAGCAAGTAACATATGCTAACGACCAAACCACAAAACACACATAAAAACTACCGGATACTGCTAATAAACTATTTTACAGTTGATTTTTTTTTTTATTTTATTAGTTTTTTTTAAATTTTTTTCTAGCATTGAATTTAGACAAGATATGTAAAAAAAAGAAGAAAATTTCATATCCGTTAGATTGTATGGATTCGATTTCAAAGATCGCTCTTATCACATGTTGAAAAGCTTAACAGTAAGGAACAGAAAGCGCTCTTGACTTTGTCGGCTTCTTCTAAGACATTTGTGTCTAGCTAAACATGGATGCTGTAACAATGCTATTGTCACTCGAAGTATTCATAGTAAACAAATTCATTTCATATATTATTAGCTTTAACTGTAATTTTAATTTTCTTTTTTCTTTTTTTTTTGTTTACTATCTTTTATTGCGATTACAATTAAAGGGAAAGAAAACTAAGAAATCGAACACATTATAATGCATATATATATATATATATATATATATATATATATATATGCGCACATATCTTCGCAATGCCTGAGAAGTATTATTAAATAGCGGACAATGTTAGTAAAACTGTAAAAAAGCAAAAAAAGAAAAATAAAAATAATAAAAATAATTAAAAAAAAAAAAAAAAAAATTGTAAACAACCACGAGCAACGCATATGTCGAGTGTACACAGAGCTTATAATAAATCAAATGATCATCGTATGATGATAAAGCAGCGTAATTAAATCAATTAATCAATCAATATTATTATGAATGTGCCGTTGTAAAAATGAACAAAAGTAATGCTTCTATTTAGTGTTTTTCATCTTTTCTTTCTTTTATTTAATCTGTGTTGTAATAATTATTGTATTTTTTGCAATTATATATAGAAAAGTTTATATATATGCATACATAAACACACATATGCAGCTCTTTAATGAAAAAATATGAATTATCGTAAAGACGATAAAATGGAAAGAAAGTGTGCGTGTCTGTGCCTCAATTCATAACGTGATAATATTATTTCCCCTTGCTTGGGGAGCAATTTTGTCTTCTTGGAGGCGTAAGCTAAGTTGTCAAATATATACACTAGTAAAGAGCAAAAGGAATTCACAATGAAAAGCTCTTTGTTGCTTAAAACCAAGGATGGCGTGATGCTTACGAAATAAGAAACAAACTTGTAACATTAAAAAAAATAAATAAATAAAAAATAAGCATCATAGACCTTACAAGCTACCAACCCAAATACCGCCGGCAATTTGGACATGTTCGTCTGTCCATCCGTCCGTCCATCTTCCGCCTTCGTTTATTTATTATTAATTGCTTTAATTTTACAAAGAACGATTTCAAGAAGTTTGAACTTGCAAAAAAAATTTCAATGACCTGTCAAGAAAAACGTCCTCATAATATAGAAATAAGAAACTGAAGCAAAATATTTCGGTCAATATTCTGCAATCCAAAAAAATGATGTTGATTTCATATCTGATTTGATTGATTATACATTATAATTACATAAACTTTTATATTCAGATCGGTTTATGGAAGCGTTGATAAGGAGGATACCCATCATCTCAAATCAATTTGTTAATTGTAGGCATATCAGTAGGATGAATCTCTTTCACAGCAATTATATATGCGGAAAATTCTTCATGTTTTGATTTTAAAAGAGTATTTGCTACGGGTTATGAGTCCAAATTTTCTGTCTGTTGTACGATGTAGATGCGATTTGGGGTTATTGTACCTATTACAAAACATTGATCATCTCGCTCATCCTAGAACATCATTCTTCGCGTTGAACTGGATCATATTGTAAGACGATAAATAGAGGAACCTACGGTCGAAAAAACGCACTGACGGACAGAAAGCGACTTACATTTATGAAGAATACACGTAATCTTTCCTAGACACTATTAAATATTATACGCGGAAAGACAAGTCTACTTCGTCGTTTAGTGGTGAGTGCAAAGCGAGTGTTTAGGGTGGTGAATTTTACATTATCAACCGATGAGCAGGTGAAATGAGCTAAACTTTTCAATCTTTTTGCAATAGACAAAAAAGCGTTTATCTAATAAATTCCAAACAAAACATTTATTGCTCACTATAGCCCGACTCTGAGATCTTATAGTCATGATTGTTTTTACTTTTATCTGTCTTTGGATAACTCAAAGTAATGCAAATTGAAATGAACTCTAGTTAGAGCTTGATTCACATATATATATAGTGTCTACATGTTCCAAAATTACTATGGAATGCTCTAGAAAACGTAAACTGGAAATGCTTAAGGTCGCCGTATTCAGGCAAAACCTTTACAAAATTTCCGACGATAACAAATCCTTGTGACAATAAGTCAAAATTATTGTAATCGACGGTTTGAGATGGCAGATATGCAGGACTCCTCTTAACGCATGTACTGCTTGATTCTTTTTTTTTCTCTTCAATATTTGATTAGACAATATTTGCCTATTTTACGGCATTATAAAATATTTGTTATCATTACGCTATCTTAACCTAAGTTCTCCTGCCAAATAATTACATAATTGTAAACTTGAAAAAAAATAAAAAAAATAAGCAAAAACTAAAATCGTACTCATAAATATTACGCAAAATTATCTCTACTTGTGAACATAATTAATATATATATATATATATATAATTTCTTGCATATTTTTTTTAAATCGTTATAAACTTATTATCACCTATTTATTATCATATACACATCACGCACATATTTATTATAACATATTTATTATTACGATTATACGATTATCAAGAAACAAGTTGTAGATGAGAAAAATGTTATCGTTAAAATACAAAAGCAAAACAAAACAAAAAAGAAATGAATTCGCTTAAATAATGAAACGATAATGAAATTATTCAAAGTATTTAATTATTTATTCACAAAAATACTACTCATATTACTCTCTTGTTTTGCTTTATTCTAAATATTTATTGTAGACACTAAAACCAATGTAAGTTACGGTGCAATATTTTAACTAAATATCTCACAATTATATTTAATTTATTTCATTTTTATTCAAGAAAAAACAAAAACAAACAAATAAATTTCAATTTAGAAAACCTGTCATTTCAATAAAACGAAAATCAATTCAATGTAAATACACTGAGAAAAAACTGAAAGGAAAAAAATTCAAAGCTTGATATTAATAAAAATCTCTGATGAAATTCAAATATCAATTGTTTTATTCATTAAAAATTTAAAATATGATGCGATCTCTGACGATGACATCTTTGATATCAGAATTGAACATATGTCAAGTAATTAATTAAAATTCACCATTAACTAACGAAAGGAAGCAGCAGAAGCAGAAGCTTTGACGACTGCACTATTGTATTGACACGTTCACACGACTTGTTTCTCCGTGACGCGGGTTTCTCTGCAACGTTCGTTATCAGCTTTCTGCTGTTTACTGCTTCCTCCTTCTAGCCAACCGCACTTCACGTACATAATGCATCCCCAGAAACGTTATTTTGTTCATTTCATTGCAAAAGTTTACATAAGAAAGTATTCGTATTTTTTGTCGACAAACTTTGCTATCGATTTTTTTGGCAAAAAAGAAAACACACACGGCACTAGCTGTACAAAAAATTGGTTTTTATCTCTGCATGTATATTCTTCGGGCTCGCTTTGGTAAGTAAAGACTACAACCTAAGTCACTATCATTTCAAATATGTTACTAGAGGGCGCTGTAATGTACAAATTTATATAATCAATAGTAAGAAAGAAGTCCAAACATTATACAAACTAAATAAATAATAATATGTAATAAAAAACAAGTGGAAGAAGATTTGGGCCAATAACATGCAATTTTTCTTTTCTAATATAATTATTTATAATATACTTCTTAAATTAAGTTATGTTTACAAAAAACAATCTTTTATTATATACATATATTTTTTGTTTTTTGGTTGCTTGTTTTGCTTTTTTTTGTTTAGAAAAATAATGGAGAAAAAAATTAACAAGTTAAGTCTGTTGTTATATTAATTATTACAAGAAAACTAAAACTGCATTTGATAACATGATATAATTAAAAAATCAATGATTAGCACCATAATAATATAATTAAGCGCGCCAGTGTTGCACAAAAGCCCAGCATAGCATTCTCCTTTTAAAAGCCTTAATCAAACTGCAACAAATGTTATGGTAGTGCGCGCGGCAGCATCTCCACCAGTTCCTAATTCAAATGTTCACAATGCCGACGGTTCTACCGTAGTACAAGGAGACATTTGGCACAGATAGTTTTTTCGTAGCGCTTGGGGAAAAGCTTGACAATTCAAGAAAACATGTTTTTTACGCAGATAAGTTTATAAATAAAATTCGAGACAAGCACCTCGAAAATGTCTAGCAAATGCTTGCAGAATTTGCTTACATTTTAAGTTAAACAAATAATGCATTTTTCATCTGGCAGCACCATCCAAAAACCAATTTATCGGAGGCGTAAACCGCAAATTTATGCATAATACATTGTAGGGAAAACCAAAATATATGTATATTATAAAATTCAAAAGCATTGTATATATATACACGGTACGATTTTAATGGAGTTACTTTTTACATGTCTTTATGAATTCTTTATTCAAAATGGTTTTAATCATTATTATAATGGTTTCGTTTCTTTCTAATCTATCGAAGCGAAAACACAAAGGAGGAAAAAATTGCCCAACATTATGTGTTTTGCTCGTTGGAGGGGCTCTTTAAAATAAAATATTATGTAAAATTCGACTCATAACACTGTTAATTACAAAAGGAGAATAATTGGAGTAATGGAATCGTTTAAATCATGCATTGTCTGTCTGCCGGTCTGTCGGTCTGTCGGTCTGTCGGTCTGTCGGTCTGACGGTTTTTAATTTGTGTTTTGAAATCCCAATTTAATTTTTACTATCTGCTTCATTAAATAAATAAAAAGCAAAAAATTCTAAAATGAAACTAAACTCTATTTTATGATGCCTACTGTATAGTTGCACCTTGATGATATATTTGGAAGCTAACTAACTAATCGAAAATGAGTCCACTACACAAAACTCTATAGATACTCCTATTGATAAACATATTCTATTATTATACAAAAATCATGAGAACTTTTTCTTCAAATTTATTTATTTACAATAGTGTACTTGGTTTGGTCGTCATTATACGTTGTTCGTGAAAGTGTAACCTCAAGTAAGGTTCAAATTCAAGCCAAATTATTTTCATCTATCAGTCTTTCTTAATGATATTCTCAATACTAAAAGCTATTAAGTGTTTTGAGCCATTCGTTGAGCAATTTTTCGTTGGGAAGGCCGCCTCATTATCGGTTCTAGTCAAGGTAGCATACTTTGTTGAGTTTGTGGGTGAAGTGGAAGTTGTGAACGGTTGTGTTAGGAGGTGCTCGTTGCTAGAACTGGTGCTACTATTTGATAGAGTATCCACTGAATAATCCAATGAATCAGCTTCAGTTGATTCAGGAAGAGCATTGAAAAAGGAGGACTTATTAGCAGCAGAAGTTGTTGTTTTTGATGTTGTTGTTGCTGTCACCTTGAAGTCTTCGCTCGTTTGTGAACACGGCATAGTACTGCTACGGAATAGCACATTTAACGGGGTCAATGAGGCCAAATATTGGCGATGAATTTCAGTTATACGATCTGAATAGTTGAGAGTTGACGTTGATGAGTTGTTAAGATTAAAAATCGAATTCATGCTTGCTGAACGTTCGCCATTGTTAGGCTGTATTGACGCCTGGAAAATATCGAATTTATTTGATTGAATCGTTTAAACTTTTGTTGCATTACACTATACCTTTAGAGATTCCCCAAGCAATGTACCAGTTTTTAGGCATTGCCTTTGTCGGCGCGTTCGCCGGCGTCTGTAATTGCCCTGTTCGAACATATCATTTGCCGATGCATCTAGCATCCAATAACTGCCTTTGCCGGCGCTTTCATTATTCTCGTCGACTATGTTCTTGTCGCGGGGCACCTTAATGAAAAAATCGTTCAACGACAGATTGTGTCGTATTGAATTTTGCCAACCTGACTTGCCCTGCCGGTAGTAAGGAAATCTGAAAACGGAAATGTTGAATTTTTATTGATTTGAAATCTTGAAATGTTGCATTAAGGCTTTCTTAGATAACATGTACAGCCCATAAAATACTTGCAATATGAGTCTATTCTGTTTGTTATATTAATCGATTAAGAAACACTTTTGTGAATGGACCAAAATGGGTCGGACCATCCACTTATCCATATATCTGTCTATCTGGTTTTATTTAACATGTCTATTATGTTTAGTGCAGTTTGTAAAAAATTCGATCGCTTCTTAATGTGAAGTCCTATTTTAGGTGTACTGAGTCAATGGTTGAAATTTGCTTGCGATGGAGCCATTTTTTGAATCTTCTCTCATATAAAAGCTTTTGCAAAATACAAACATTGATAGGCAAAGAAGGTTTAACTTTTACTACTTTATGATGAGAATTGATTCAGAATAATATTGATTTGGTATATAAATTAATTGTGCCAAATTTGGGTTATATATTGTAAATACATTTATTGGGCTCTTCCAGATACTTTGTGCAAAGTAAGACACAAGTTACACTACGAACAACTCGTTTTTTTCATAAACGAAAATAGTTTCATAAAAAATATTTTACCCACAAAGTGTAGATATTTTTGATCAGGATCGAATTGTGAATCGATTTAAGCATGCCTCTCTGTCCATCTGTCTAGACATTCTTCCGGCCACAAAAATGAAGCTATCGACCATAGCTAAAACCATTTGTCTTTTCATAACAATATAGATAAATTCATAAAGAACGGCAGATAAATTTTCGAAAACTTGAACGTATATTCTGTGGGCGATGCTGTAGCATACCTATAAAAATGGGACAAATTGACCGATTATATCCAGCATTATACTATATCAAATTTTAATGTTTTTTCTATACTTCCATAACGCGCAGAAGTAAGCTTCGAAAAGCCCATCAAGTGTATAAATTGCTGGCTGGGTTTCGAATTCGGAATGCACATAAACATGTTCTACCCAATATTACCAAATATGAAGAAGTATTTTTTTCCTCTTTTCTTGGTTGGTGATGGGATGGATAAAAGATTCACTGCCGACCGAACGTAATTTTCTTAATTGTTCGATTTATTTCGATACTTTATCCAGCCCTCGTAAGACGACAAAATTCGAATTATTCCTAGTCAAGGAGAAGAAGTCTGAAATATTTTACGCCAAAGGTGTTTTCAATTTTAGGATCCTTTCTTATAAAAGAGCTTTCGTGAAAGGTAACGGCTTACAAACGGATTGGGACAAAAAGTTATCTTGTAATAATTAATCTTTTAAACTTTTTATGACAAGTATACCCCTCAGAGAGGCGAAGAAAACAAACGTTACCGAATACACTGCTATTTTATTTTCTTGAAGAAGAACAACGGAAGACATTTCAAAATATATATATGTGCCTCAATGAAAGCGATGAAAGGACCTACCTGCGCATAAAACACAAACTGAGAAAGTCCCTGTTTCCGAAAAGAAACGTAAATGGACTGTTCGCTTATTGCTCGTAAACTACAGCAGATACGACAATAAAATGCATTCATGGCATGTTGGTATAGTCGATAAGTGACCTTACAATAGCTGTACGAAAATGGATCACATCTCGAAAGGCCGTCATTAGTTATAGGTGATCGAAAGTTCAATCTCTCCTTCTAGGAACGAAGTTTCGGAGAAACTACAAACTACATATATATGTATTCTTAAGCAGTATAAATTTCTGAATTGACGTAACGATGCTTCTTTGCCCCCTTAATGCATCCAATGCGTTTGTTCGTATGTCCGTAATAATTAAACAGTTAACAGTTAGTATTAATGGCAAACGCATAGGTATGAAGAACAGACGTTTGATAAAGAAAGTAACTATTTTAAGGTTGGAGTTCCCGTTTTGGAATTGCTTTCACTTAAAAGGTTATTTTACATGCAGATAAACTTCCCGATTTCTATTAAAATTCTCTACCTTGCTAATATCGTAGGCGAAATATTATTCTCTTCTACATCATCACTTACGTGGCTCACCTACATATGCCAAGGGGTCATATATATATACAAAGGCAAGATTGCCGACATAGATGGGTCTTAGCTCTATTTTGTCCTCATGTCCTCGTGTACACACGAATACTTATTTATGTATATAAATTTCGATAAAGTGAAATAAACGACGTGAACGTCATGGTTCATTAAAGCCTTCTTTCGTTTCGACACAAATTGCTCGTATGCATTAAAAGATTCGATGAAAACTGAATAAAAAATTTTTATTTTTTGTTTTTGTAAAGGTTATCGGATATAATAGGAAACACTTTGTCTGCTTACATCATTCATTCTTTTTGCATTTTTGCATTTTTGTCCAACGCAAGTGCATTTAATAAAAAAAAAAGGGAAAA
Source organism: Glossina austeni (assembly GCA_000688735.1). Classification (NCBI taxonomy): domain Eukaryota; kingdom Metazoa; phylum Arthropoda; class Insecta; order Diptera; family Glossinidae; genus Glossina; species Glossina austeni. Next base: position 3,165,331 of record KK502404.1, on the reverse strand, counting down.
AACGAAAGCGAAAGCGAAAGCGAAAGCGAAATTGACAATTATCCATGATAATAAGAAACATGAACAGAAGGCATTGCAGGGGATAATCATCAAAATAGCTTTCACCGCCGGTAAGGTTTGCCGCCGCCCTTCTCTATCAATTTTCTACTTACTTATCCATGATGAATTTGTATATTCCACTTAAAGTTAACCGTTGATTTGGAGCGCTGCTTATGGCCATGGCGATTAAAGCAATGTAGGAAAACGGCGGCTTTTCGGCGCGTTGAGTATTTTGCAGAAAAGAGAACGGATAAGACCAAAAGTTATTCGATATACCGATTAAAGGATGTACCGGCGAGTAAAAGTAAAAGTTTCGTGTTACCGTCGGCATATTATCCGATAAAATATCTGATATTAAAACATTGTTGTTAGAGGAATCCATATATTCGGACGTTTTCACTGTATGTTGATCAGATAACTGCGATAAATTTAAATTATATGAAGAACTCAGCATATCTAGTGCCAATAGTTGAACTTGGTTTTTGGTCTCGGGCTTAACAATTCCAAATGAAATTCTTCTTAAGAGTGATGTGTTACACGTTTGATGTCAACCGAAACAATGATTTCACTCAAAACAAATACAAAATTTCCTTTTTTTTTATTTAAAGCTATCTTTACATAAATTAGCGTAAAATAGATCGATCGATTTGGTTGAATGTGCATGCGTTCTCGTCAGAGTCTCTGTCAATGAAGGTGTTGCTGCGCCCATACTCTTCTCTCTTAGAGGATATACGTATATTATTATTATGGTGTTTGTAAGCGAAAGCCTCGCATATGCCTGCGATGCTCGGCAGATCAATGTACGCGCCGTTACAAAGAAATTATAACGGTTTCTTTCGATGATCTCGTTAATGATGCGAGAACATGCAACAATAATCAATAGTATTGTAATAATATATGTATAAATGTATGTAGGTAAACGAAAGTAAAAGAGAGCGAGGCCGAGAGCGAAAGCGAGAGCGAGAACGAGAACGAGAACGAGAACGAGAACAAGAACGAGAGCTATAAGGAGATAGACTAAATAAAAAGTCCTATGCTAGGCTAAACAGAGTTTTCCTTTATCACGCTACAAGTTAATGAGCTGAAAATGTGAATCATTAAACTGTTTTACGCTTTTCTTTCCCTACAGATCTATATACACATATACTGTACACATGTACTGTATTTGTTTATTATGTGCATTGAATCTCTTCAGTTTTCCCATAGAATTTTCCCTAACCGTAATTTAGATTTAAATGAAAGGTTTTCGTAGAACGTGAACGCATCCAGAAATCGTAAATATTCGAATGTGTTTACTTTTATTTTGCTCTTGCTCTTGCTTTTGCTTTTGCTTTTACTCCTTCCCCTTCCCCTTCCCCTTCCCCTTCCCCTTCAGCGATTAGTCAGTTTCAATTAATTCCCTTGAGTTTTTATCCTCTCCTCTTGGGTGCAGGTGTAGGTTTCGTTTCATGTCGTCTTTAGCTAACCAACCATTATTTCAATTGCCTGCTTAAATAAATATTTTTTTTTGTAAATATGCAGAGGAGAACGCTAAGTTGTCCATATAGTTTATAGGTCGTTCACGGTGCGGTACTAACTTAATGTTACTTTTTTAAAGGCTGTATTGTTGTATTATTTTTTTCTTGTTTTTATTATCATTATTATTGTTTTTCGGTAGCTTTTGGTTTCTGTATAAGATATTCGTTGGTGGTAGAAACGTCGATCTTGCCTGCTCATGTAAATATTTTGAAATTGCAAAACATTTTATATCTGTAAACAAATAAATGAAATAATTGATTTTTATTGGAAAAACAACGATAGTTGTTTTACTTTGCGATGATTGCGTTGTTTGCGTTCTTGAGGTGTTTATGATTCCCAAACCACATCAAAGTAAATTCATGCCTTTTCTTTTTCGATTTGAAAAAGTAATTAAATCGGAATTAATACAATTGTTCAGAGGCGGTTGAAACAAGATAAAAGAAGATAAACGAACAATTACGATAGATATAAGAGAAAAGAGTTATGACGAGGTGATTATATTCGCTTACCTAATCCATATCTTCTCTTATCCATTATCTACCTAACGACGGATACTTAAGAAGCTCACGCTACTATATATTACAGATAGGGAGCGACATGTATCCTTCTTAACCTTAAAATTTCACTATATACAGTGCATGTATATACGGATATGTTTATCCAAAAGTGAATATAAATTTGTGCATACATAAATATAAACTACGATCGATTTTAAATACAAGCCAATTTATATTATTGCAAAATACGATTTAGTACAGATAGCGCAGAGTGTACATCACACGTGGGATAATAATTCTCTGGAATAAATAAGAAATATATACATACATATTTTGTTTTTTGAAAAATTCTCTAATGCCTTGGGAATGCCTTTTTCCTAAAACCACTTCACGCAATAAGCTCATCATCTGATCGAACTCTTGTTCTTCGGAGCATCGCTTGGCACTAAATCAAGCGGATGAGCCAGCAATTCGAAGTTCAATTCATGCAATTGTGGGCTGGCGACACGTTATGTTGGCTTAGTGTAACCATCCCTTTTCTTTTTCTTTTTTTTTTTCATTTTGTGCGACTGTTTTTTAACAATTCATTAATAAATGCCCTACTCATGCTTTCCTTTTCGATAGGTTTGGAGATATTGCACGGTTTGCACTCAGTGCATTGGCGATTCGCTGCAGGTGTGGCGGGGGCCCGTGTCTCGTCCAAATGGTTACTAACAAACAGTAACTCGATTGATTCAATGAAACTTTTAGGTTTCTCGTCCACCATACCCAAGTTAGGAAAGTAACATTTTCACGTACAAATGTTTGACGGGAAACAATTCATATCTGCAGGAGGATGGAGCTTATTTCTCTGGATTATTGAAAATAATTCTCAAAATATTTTATGTTGAATTTGTATCCGTGTGATCCCGTTTGAAATAAGAAAACCTTCGACAGATTATTATTTTCGCAGAAGAAAAGTTGTCATAGCTCTGCCAAATCAATGTTAATTTGAACGGTGGTTTTCCCCATCAAATAATTCGAACTCTCTCCTTTTAGTGCTTTGAAAACGACGAAAGTAGCGACACTGGAAGCGTTGCAAAATCGTCGCGTAAATAAATGATCGAAATGATGTGAAATTTTGACTCTCATCGCCTTTGACACAACATTTTATATTACAGAACTTGTGGGGCCTAGCTACTGTGCACGTGCAGGCACATACAGGCACATACAGGCACATACAGGCACATACAGGCACATATATAAAAGTTGTCGTTTTTTCGTAAGTTTGCTTCAATTCCTCGTGTGTTCTATGGATATACTATTCATAATTTCGGACAAAAATATTTCAACACATCTAGCAACTTTTCCTATTCTTAATTTCCGCAGCTATTCGCATATGGAGAAAGGCCAACAGATTGACTTATAGAAACTTGTGGCCAAGTCGACTCAGATAGAGCCTCATGCTAATTATCAATATATATATCTTTGAGAGCATTCTTTACAGTATGACTAGTTGTGATTGTCTCGCAGGAAACCGCACACTAGTATTCTATTGTTCTCCGGTGGAGCATTTGAGCGCGAAAATTTGCTGACCTCAAGAATATAAATAAAATCAAGTTGTCACGGAATGGAAATTGTGGCTACGAAATAAATATTTTAGCAATTGGTGTCTAAAGGATCGACACGGTTTACGCGAACTCATCTTTTATAAAGTCATTCAGCTAAACCGTTTGCCAAGCCAGTTTAACTGAATCATGAGAGGAATCTTTGAAATGAATTGAAAAGAATTTTATCGTACTTAGGCCTAAATACTACGTCTAAGTAGGTAGATAATCCTAGAAGACCTAGCTGCAGCAAATTTGCAACAAAATTAAAGTTTATTATAGATTTCGGACCACTTTTTCGCAATTATCTTAACTGGACTTAATTGGCTAGCAGAAGAAAAATGTGTCGGTGTGTGACATAGTTCAGTTAATTTAAGTTTCGAACATCATTTATTGTTTATTAATTGTATGGTTTAAAAATACATTATCAACCGAACTAAAGCACATCTTATAATTTAATGAAAATTTCAACAATTTCATTATATTGGATGCTGCCCAAAAAATCCACTGCTGAGTTTAAAATACAATTTTAAATAAATAACAAAACTATTTTCATAAATAAATCTTCACATACACTTACATATATATATATATATATAAATACAGAAAATCTCGACACAACAAAAAGTCAATAAATTTTAAATAGATGTATGTAATGTATCGCATATTAAGCAAGCAGTGTTAAATAAAGTGGGCGTATAAATGGGAGACCCGTCAGAGAGATCAAGCTATACAAGAAAATCTCTCGCTCTACCTTGAACACTAAAAGCAAGACGGTATGCCACTATTGTCATAACGTTTGTAAAGCATCGTAACAGACCTTAAATCGACACATTTTTCGTAGTCATAGGACATGCGCAGATAGATACATGAGTGCATGCATTCTTATGTGAGTTTCACTCCTTCTCTTATTTGTCTGCTTTAAGGCGCAAAATTGTTATAATCAAATGGGAATTTATTTTTTCCCCTTTCTGCAATGGGGCTTTCATTCGTATAACGATTGAAACCTTCAGATAAGTTTAAAAAAAACAAGAGAAACTGATTCGAAAAGAACTTCAAAATCTTCTGCACCTATATATCGAGCACAGGTGCACAGCAAAAGACGTTCCTAATGGATAACATGAACTGTGTCTAACGTTATGTAAAATATGAAACGAGCAGATTGACTTACTTCTTATCCTAATTTCTTGAATGAATAAATTTGCTTACAAAGGTTGCCTGTAAGGCTTTCGATGCCTTACAACGACTGATAAAACGAGATGAACGAGAATGAGAAGCACAAAGAATTTGTATGTTAAATAATAGAGAGAGAGCACGCGCAAATGTCCAAGAGGGAGGAGAAGAGAGCGGAGAGTCACTTACGATCTGCTTTATTTGGAGAAATGGGTGTTCCGGCATTATGACCAATTAGAAGCGAGAATATCAAATTCTTCGCAGAGTTCGTTTCTGTTCCTTATTTTGTTGCGTACATTTTCCTCGCGACTATAGCTCTTTCTTCTTTTCATTTGTTTTAATAATCTTGTTAAAACAACATAAATCGAGAATTTAATTCCCATTCAAATTTGAAAAAATGAAATAAATATTGAATTTTCACGAGATTATAATTAATTTTTTTTTTTTTGCTTTTTTTACAATATTTATTTATTTACGATGTAACTTTCTATTCGAGAAATTTAAAAAATAATCATTAAAATCTTATATGCAAATTGAGTAGATCATCGTAATTAAATTTAATTTTCAGTTTATAAAGCCTGTAACTACTATTCGTTTTAGACGACCATATTTCTCCGTTCGGGGACGAGAGCGTGCAAGGAGATGACTTAGGACTTTGGCGACGTTTCTGATGGTACTTTCCTGAATTACAACTGGAATATTTAAGCTCCCAAGATTTGTTCGCATTGGTTTTGTGCCAACGGGCACCAATTCTTATACGCAAGATCTTCGATTGGCTTTTTTCCAACGTAGCTATGTTGCATGTCTGTCATATGCTAGTCCGCAAAATTTAATTTCGCAGGACCGTGCAGGCTTAATAATAGCATTGTGTTGCGCAGTGCTTGATTTTCAAGACTAAGTGTTGAGTTTGAATGTAAAAGTCAGCTCCGTTTTCGATTTTATTAGAGTTGACTTGGTACTTATATGATATGAGTTCATGTGAGGCGACGATCGAAGTGGATTCCCAAGTATTGGACGTCAGTTTACTGGAGTATTGCCACGCTATGGACAGTCACTGAAGCACACTATTTCACTTCTAGTGGTAAAAGTACTATGCACTTGTTTTGCAGGGTCAATGCTTATTATCTATTTTTGGAGTCCCTGCTCTAAGATGATTATATGGTTTTGAGCTTGGCTTGTAGTTATGATGGCATAGGCGGGGTGCGTGCCTCTAATTGCGGTGGCGGCCGGCAGGTCCGCTGTGTCCAAAAGATAGAGAATAGAACTTAAAGTGCTGCTCGGAGGAGTGTCTGCTGAAGTCTGTCTATTGCATTAATGCATAGGAGCAACCAGTGAGTTAATTTTCTTATAAATAAATAAATAAATGGTAATTTGTGTTAAATTTTATGTAAGAGTCCTCCGTCCTACACTTTGTCAAATGCTTGAGATATGTCAATGAAATTGCCGAGCATTGCAACTTTGTCTGACAATTACCACCAACAATTATTAACATAATTATGAGCAACACTCCTTAGTTTATCTAATATTTCTATTATTACAAATTATGGTAAATAGATGCTTAGACACGGGATGATGAGTCAAAGAATAATGCGTAGAATGAGCGAAGAAAGAAAGGTACAATCGATAAATAGAAAAACGAACGACCAGAAGAAGAAGCTCCAGTTCAGAACAAAAATGCATGTTCCGCTAACCAAACACACTATTCATCATTTTAGAATCATTTCAGAATCATTTATCATTCAGAATTATACGCGACGAAAATATCGTAATCGCTTTCTTGCAAAGCCAGCAATAGCTGTTTGGCACTGGGAAAATCTATGTAGACACCCTTCCCTAATAATTCCAGATACTTTTTACACAAAATGAGATTACACGGAATGTCATGTTTGAGGCACTCTTATTTCTGCTTAATAACTAATACGTAAACTATGCTTGCGTCAGACGATAACTCGAATTGCAAAGCGCGCTGAATTCTTCCCGTCTCCTTCTTTCCTTCGCTTTAATTTCAAATTTAATGATAAAGCTATTCTTCGAAGACGACAAGAAATGCTATCTAATTACAAATTGAACTTGTGTTGGTGCCGCTGGGCTATTGTTTAAGCTTAGATAAGATGAGCTTTTTCTCGGCGTAGAGTCGCATTGCGACCGGGTGTATTACATTATTGCATTATTTAGGCACCCAAAGGAAGTCTTAGATAGACCTCGATCTTACCAGAGAGGGGAATACGTCCATATATGTGTTTCTGCTGTGACCGCTGGAGAACTAATCATCTTTAGGGCGCTGGCTTTAAGTTTTCCCACTGCATTCTGCATCATGTGATAAAGCGTTATTATTAAAAACTCTACCGCACTTGAGATTTGAACCCACGACCATTGAATTGCTAGTCGAGACTCTTGCCTACTCGGCCACTCAGGCGGATCGTTAATGTTATTCAGTTTCTTTCGAAGAAAAAACTCGAGAAGAGAGCGAAAATTTGAAATTCTGAATGAAGACTAATCAACAGCCAACTGAGTGGCCACATGGCGACGAAAAGTAAAAAAATATCTTTAGGTGAAAAGTCTTTTTAGGACATTTGTCAGAAATTATAACAAAAAACAAGAAATTCGTTATATATTGTTCGTGTCAGCAGCAGAGTTGTGTCGCATAATTGTGTGAACTCAAACACATGTGGATCGCTATAACATAAGAATATTACTCCGCGAGCAACAGTAAACTGTAGATGCCCAAATTTTCTTGTCTGTGGAAGTTCGACTTTATTGAATAACCGATTGCTATGCGGTACAAACAGTGGACAGGGAACAGATAAAAGCAATTCTTTTTCAATCATGAAAAATAAGCATATGTTTGCCTGTGTTTGCCAAGCCCCGTCACAAGGTAATGCATTGTCTTCTTCTTAACAATTCTCTTAATAATGCGTATCAGAAAAGAGGCATGGGGGGAGACAGAGGTAGAGACGATGACACGAAGTAATGGAATACCGTTTTCTTAACAGTCACCATGATCTGGGTATCAAATAAAAGGGCTTAGAGAGTATAGCGTGATTAAAACGCATAAAATAAATTATATAAGAAACACTGTTAAGAAAAGGTTTTATTTTAACTGAAAAAAATGGCAGAAGGTCGCGGGTTCAAATCTGAACCCGAAGTGCTCTAGAGTTTTTAATAAAGTGGATATCTATAAAAACTAGTGCTTTAAGATTTTAGTCTTAGAATTTATTTCTCTGGCCAAATTAATTCTAATAATTATTCCTATCCCAGAGTCACTTTTATGTGAAGTATTGGGACGGTTAGGAAAAATGAGTTTCTGGCGCATTAGAACCGCCTAAGCGCCCCAAGCTTTTATGCAAATTCACATAGAAGTATCTCCGTAATAAGCTTTTATTACCATTTTAAATGAAAACTTATTTGAAGACATTTTTCATATTACAATAAATAAGAAAATAAATGTAATTACATTTCAGTTTTAGTTGCACAAAAAAGAATTTCATGTTCAGTCATCCACCGCGTAACGCGGTCAGTTCGTAGCGTAATGCCCAGAAACCGTGTTTTTTATATATTTGCTTAAACTAAAATATCATATAGAATAACGTAATTTAAACTTAGGGATAATAAGGATAAGTACCGAAGCCGTGTTATAATGAGTTACTTTCGCGTAATGTAAATCAATGGGGTATGTGTCGTGCTGTGTCGAGTTAAGAGGAGGGCGCCTGTATATGCATAACAGGAATTTATATTGAAAATTGGTCCCTGTACTGTACATGAATATGTGTTCGGAACTTAATGAAAAACATTAAAACTTTAAAACTTTAATTTAAGTTTTCTCAAACTCGATTTATTTTTATACAGATTTAGCTAACAGCAATGGATTGGACCGATTGGAATGTGTTTATCTAAGACGTGGCGTAAATGTTAATAAACTTGGAGGACTTTTCTACAGAAAAATTATAAAACGACGTGTACGAGCGTCCTCTCAAGCAAAGTATGCCTTTAGTGTGTGTGCTATGAAGATCCCTTCTTACAACTGATAGATGGACAGACAGATATCACTACAGAATCATCGCAATGCGTCAGCGAGGAAGGGAAAATGAAGAAGGAGAGTTTGCTGTTGTGGCTGTGCGTGTTCGTTTACTAATAAAACTAGTGGGAGGAGTTACACATATATACAGGCGTAGTGAACGTTGATTATTAAAAGCACTTATTATGCATAATTAACAATTTTGTTTAATTGAATCTAAATGTTAACTTGACATGGATAAAATGGCCGTTTAATGCAATCTGCATATGAACGCCGGTTTCTTGTTTTCATAGTTCATTTAATTTCATTACAATTCAATTAAAAATTACTTGCGTAAAAGTATAATAAAAACCGTATTTAAAAAAAAAGATATCAGATTATAGATAAACTTACCTTCATTAAAAATAGACGAAGACACACACACACACACACACACACACACACACATACACACATACATACACAAACACAAACACAAACACAAACACAAACACACAAACACACAAACAGACAGACAGAGAGATAATCTTCCGCACCTCAGCAAGAACGTTGCGTGCTTGGGATAAATAAAATTGATTAAATTATGAAAAAAATCTACACACGAACACAGTAATGTCATGCATTTATGTAAAATGACAAAAAATCAGGAAAGCGTTCATAACTCTCGGATTCAAACGTTATCAGCAATTTTCCATCTATAATATACGGAATTAATGAATATGCTCTAACTGTAATATTCTTAATTAATAGTTAATTATTATTTGTAACCGGCGGTCACTTTGGTCTTTTCGCCTTGTTTTCAGTTTGGATTTGATGGGCAAATAATAATTTCCATTAAAATCATAACTGCAACGCTGTTGAATTCACAGTGCTTGGGTGTCCATAACTTTTTATGAATTATGAATGAGGAAAGTTGATGATGAGTATTAAACAAGTCAAGAGAATAGTAAAGCGAGATCAGGTCAGTTAGAAGCTGGCTGCGTTCATATCTATTTTTCATTCCTAACCACCTAAGTCACTATAGATAAAAGCCGTTCGCGACTGACAGTATGATCAATTCTTTTCACGATTTATTGGATTCACGATTTATTCTGCTTTCTATCGGAATATCTTTCGTGGTATTTCCCTCATTCGTGGCACGCTTTTCATAATTTTCTTACCAATAGTTAGGAAAATTTTGCGTGAAATCATTTATGACTGAAATTTTGTCTTGTTGGCAGTTCTTTCAATCATTTAAAATTGTTTGCTGATCGATTCCTAGATCCTAGGCAAAGTTGAGATTTTTTTGATGCCAGTGTTAATTAAAACTTGTTAGTGTCAAAACTTGGGTTCCCGAGCGGAGTGATCGAGGTTGTCATTTGGTTTTGAGCACTTATTGCTCGCCTAAGTGAAGTACATTTTTATATCCATCACCGAAGGATAAGAGTTGTATTCCATTTGTCGAAACGTTTGAAGTAGACATACAGAAGACAGCTTCAGAGACCCACACCACAAAGTATACACATGTTCTTGATCAATGTCAAATTCCGCATTGATTTCCGTCTGTCCCTCTGTCCATATATTCGTCTGCCTTTAGTTCGAGTTCAAATGACGCCTTCATCGTCATATACGTTTAAAAATAAATAAACTCAGCTGTACTTCGAGATTTGTCAAAGAAAGATCATGGGAAGCTATCTCGTACCAAGACTAGGGTATGCGTCAGTAGTTTGGCACTCAAGTTGTGAATGTCATAGTGATCGAATTGATCCTGTCTAAAAATAATTCCTTATCTTCGTCTCATATGGATATTAAGATCGGTCTCTCCAATTATACTCCACCTCGGTATATATGTGATCAGCTTTTCATAAATGAAGATTTGTCCTCGGCACTACCTTTAGTGTTAAGCGAATCATAAATGGGGAAACGCTATCCCAGCCAGCATTAGTTGGTGCAATTAATTTTCATATCCCGCAAATTGAGTCGACATAGCATATCCTTATTAATTCACTGTTTAATCGTGTCCCAACTATGCGCTGCTTAAATCCTTTCATTGTGCAGTGTGCAAAAATACTAACGTTGATTATGATTTATTCATTTTTTCTGATTCGGTTACCCGAATCGAACCATGATATGAGTTTAACTGTATTTTTCTTAATTAATCCTATAAATGTAATCCACGTAAATGTTAATTACAATATTTTATATAATTAAAAAATTAACATTGAACGGTGTAAGTGGTTAGTAAATGAATGAAGAAAATATATTAACAATAACATCAAGGAGGGAAAATAAAGTTAACGTTTTATGCGTTCAATTGAAGTCGACCTTAAATTGACTTCCATATCGTGGTTTGCCCGAGTTTGGAAATGAGAAAACGAGTAAGTTTACAAGTTAAGTATGCATGTTATATATAGGTGGTCCAACCTAACAATAATCCGAAGAGCAAAGTGAGCAAGCCATCCACGGTAAATTGCCTTATTTTCGTGGAAGCAACTGTGCGTATTATGAGCGCATTATGAACAACCATAGAAACTATTGCAAGGAAATAATGCAATTAATCCGACCATTAATGACAGAATGACTTAAATATCTAAAAGTATATGATAAACCGTATTGTGCATAGCAATAGAGAACTGGGAGGGTGCCCTGTCTTGGCTAGACAACATTTAGTCATATGTTTATTTGCTAAATGTAGGCAGTGAATTCGGCTTTACAAAAAATTAAGACAATTTTCTTAACTAGAACTGTCATTATAACACGATCACATGAATGTTCACTGCACTCGGCCAAGCCTCTCAAAGGCACTTTAGTAAGAATAAGCCGATACTTTAGAATGTTAGACTAAAACAATTGAGATACATATACGTATATATATATATATACATGTGCATGCACTGAAAACATTACAGTCGATCAAGGATGGCCATTGAATGCCGCACAACATTTCGCCCGACGCAGTTCTTCATTCATCGTTGTGATAAAACGTCAAAAAGTATACTTTTTCGCATAAGTAGACGACTAGGTAAGAATTGTGACTATCAGGTAAGGGTTCCCAGATCCGAAACCCATTACGGTGGAACTTATTTTAACCGTAGCCGTAATGTGTGCTTACTTTGTAAACGCTTCGACCAAATTTTCTAGTTTCGTCCGTTTTCTCACACGTTTCGGAATGTCGCCATGATGTGATGTTGCACGAATACAGGACGTCTCCTGAGTAATAGGTCATCTTAGGAAAAAGAAAAAATACTTTTCATTGGAAATCTTTATTTCACATAACGTGCGTGTGGCATGGTCCAAACTCAGCAAAATTAGTTTTTATATTAAAATTCTTATCATTGCCATAACTCTGTCATAACGTACAAATACTTTGCTGTCTTTTAAAGGCTTACTTTCTATATTTCTTACTCTTGGACGGCGTGGGGTCTAGAAAATAGTCCCACTTGGCCCAAATTTATTAATTTGTATATCAAATTGTCATATCCATTATAGATATCGCAAAAAAATATTAAAAGTTAGACCTTAGTGCCGTATAACGAATCCTTTACCGAGCGAAGAATTGTTTAGGAAGGGGTTCGAAACGTTCGCTCATCTGATGCAAAAATCTTACTCTTCCCTTTCTTCAACTTTTGTCGACAAATTTTGAATATCACAGGTTTTTCCAAAATGTTGCGAGCGCCCGTAAAATTGTACCGCTCCAGTAATTTACCTGTGCGCCAAAATATGTCAGTGTATCAAATTTCGTTAAAACAATTTGAAAGTTGCTGCCTGCAGGTTAAATACAAAAGCACATAGCCAGGTCAATGGAAAAGCTTAAATTCAAGCATTCAGAGAATTATTCCGAATCGATTCGTATCATAGAATTAGAAAATAGTCCATTTTAAGTTCTTCGGTGTGTTACGTGTATTCACGCAAGCTTATTACCATTATTATTGTTATTATTGTAATTAATTTGGCCAGAGAAATAAATTTTAAGACTAAAGTCTTAAAGCACTAGCATCTAACTCCTGTCGGCTTTACTGAAGACTCTATCGCATTTGAGATTTGCACCCACCACCATTGTGATGTTAATCAAGATCCTTTGCTAACACACACACACACACACACACACACACAAACTGAATACACTCTGTGCCATACCGGATGTAGGGCATTAAAAGCCTTTTCAACGTCTTTAAGCGTTCGCCTAAACGCTTTTATTTGTTGTCTTTGTGGATCAAATTTAAAAACAATTACTTTTTGTTACAAAGAACTGAACGATATTCAGTTAATTTAATATAAATGAATTCAATATATTTAAATAAATTTCTTCTTATTTTCCACTAATAAACAAATTGAAACACAGAAATGTGCCGAGTTTTTTATTGTTTTCGTACCTTCAAGTTTTAGTTTACCGGCATGGATAAGAATGTAAATATTGACCTAAACGAGATTTCGTATCTTATCTTTTCCTAAGTTAATATATTAATGAATAATCATCTGTTATATATATGTATGCATTTATGCATTCAGGCATTTGTCATCCTTCGCTTATGGTATCTGTCTGTTTGTTAACTATGGAAACATTTCCGTCAATTACTCTAAGGAATTCGATCCATGAAAAGTCATAAACGTAAATAAGATAATTTTTTTTATGAATTTTCGTTAAAGACAAAAAAGAAAAAGTAAACAAAATGAAGGGCATAATATTCATATTTTCATAATTTCATACATGTGCACAATATGTACATAAAATTGACATATCTACGCGTATGTAAGTAGATTTCAAATTTTAAAGTTATTGTCGTTATTTCGAGCATGCTGCGACTATAAATTTGTATCATGTGCTGAATGTTCTGTCGCACAAACAAATATAAATTTAAATTCCTCAGAAAAACTATTTGAAATAATGAGAAAATCATAAAAACGAAGACTGCTTGGTATGCTAGAATACATAACGTGATGCCATTGATTTTAAATGATTTTTACAATATATTCTACTCTTTCTTTTTCTTCTTCTTCTTTTTTGTTTTTAAATAATTCCCTACAATAGATACTCGCTATTATAAACGAGAAGAAGAGCGTGAAGGGATTAGATTTTGATGTGCATTACTTGTATTGCCACGAGTATACGATGTAGCGCATAATGATCAGCGGTAGCTAATTGCCTTGCGAATGAGTGTTTGTCTGCGCTTAACGATTGCTAACAGTCGCCACATTAGCAAAACACAAAAAAAAAACAAAGAAATTGGAAGCATCCAAGCATGTCAATTGAATTGTTCCTAGCAATTGAAGAGCAACAATGAAGTCGAAAATCAACTTAAAAAGTCGTAAATGTTCTTTTTTTAACCGCAAAAGACGTTACACATTTACATAACATACGCATATGCTGTTCTCTTTGGAATGATGTATCATCTCAATTGCAACAATGGAATAGGAAAAGGATTTTTCAATAACACTATTTTAGCATATGCGTGTAGCGTAGTTTTCAAAGCATATGAAGTGTTTGTGTGTTTGAGTTTATTTAGAATTACTTAGCAATTTTATGTCTTTTTTATATCTTTTCTCTCGTTATTGTTTTATTCCTCCAAAAAGCCAACTCACATAAAACAATAGGTTGTCCTTTGCCTTCGGTTTTTCTTATGGGCTCTATTTTAAAGTTAAACGCATATAAAATTCTATAAATTTTCTAGCAACGGTTCATGAAGGGCAAGTCAAGTACGTTCCTATCTTTGCAGTGATTGTGCCGATAAATACAAATAAACAATTTCCTTAACAAAATGGTTTAAAACACAATAAAAATAAACTTTCTACAAACACAAACAACAAACATGAAAAACACAAACAACAATTTTTATTGCTTTGTGGAGATCTTTTTTTAAACTAATGTTTTTCTATGTGTGCGTTTCTTTGATGTAATTGAAGTTAAGGTTTATCAGTGATTTTATTTTATTTTTATTTATTTCTTTTTTCTTTCTTTCTTCCTTTACATACGTATCTGCAGTTCCGAAAATATATTTAGTTTGTCGACTCACTGGTCCATTTTTTATTGCATAAAAATCAGTAGTCTTTATAAATCGCTAAAATCAAAGCTGCCCCGTTCTGACGGTCTGGCTGTCCAATTTTGTAAGACAGGGGTAAGTCTCGCCACACCCCGACCAGTAACACTGCTGTATCCGTGTTCATAGTATAAACTGGTTCTATTTACTGCGGCTTTATTTGTAGATTCAATCCAAAATCGAGATTCAGATGATAGCGGACCTGATGGAAAGTGTGTTCAGAGGATTGATTTTCTTTTTTTTTTTTTTTCATTATTATCTTTTCTTTTATTTCTGGTACTACAGACGGAACTTTCTTGATCGCTATGGCCTAAATTGCAGGAAAAGTTGTTGCAAGACGCGGACCAGCATTGCTATCGAGTGCCTTACTCAAAGAAAGGCAGAGATTTTAATATAGGAAGACGTCGACATCACTGGAGGGATGGCATACGTCCATGAATATATCTCCAATTAGCGCTGGGGGAATAATCATTGTTGGGGCCCTGACCGTGCGTTTTCACACTCCGTGTGCTTTTACGGCAGTTCACTCTCATAAAACATCTAGAGATATCCGTTTATTTATGTTCTCATTTCAATGGCCTAGGCTTTTAAGGGGAAGAACTTGAAGCTTGTTGTCAAGTTGAATTCACTTATCGAACAAATTAAACCCATAAAAGAGATCAAGGACTCTAGATACCTTTCTTATTTTTTACTCCTCGCACCACTTGTTATACACGGTACATTAAGTTTGTGCGGATGTATGTAACACCCGGAAGAACTTAAGATGTTTGTTTTTATTCTTCTTTATACCGATCGATTCACAATTATTTTCTGCATATATTTTACCGGTCTATATATTTGTCCACGAGTTTTCGACCTTAAATAACAGGTGGCAGTTTTTAAAATATGCTGGCAAAACTTGATAAATTGAAGGGTTTATATTTAAAGACAACCCCTTTTGGGAATGGATTAAGCTAAACCGATTTTACGATTGCCTCCAATTTTGAAAAGAAATTCGCATTTGTTAACGCACTTTTGACAAACTCCACTGACTGATAATAGTACAAAAATTCGATATCGATGGAATGTTGAGTAATATTGAGTTTTCCAAATATCAGATGACAATATCTGGGCGTAGACCTCGCTATTATTTTATTTTAAAAGCGCTCTCGAAAGTTACTAAAGTAATGAAACATGGATTCATTTGGTTCAACTATTAAAATTTGAGCGCAAGAATACTCTTGCTTTGACAAAAATTTGATGAAACTCTCGAAATCGATCGACACTACACTTTAATCGTGTAAATATTTCTCAGTTATTCCATTACACCCCTAAATGGATCAACTAAATATCATATTTAAAGTTCTAGATGAATGTTCGTTACAGGTTGTGAATTACTATTTATTGCTTATTGCAGCCGTGCTTGCGGGTTCCTCACGCTCTTTTTTGCTCTCCAATTTTAGCTGATTTGCTTACCTTTTTCTTCTTCATTTAGTTTTGCTCACAATTCGCCAGAGTTTTGCATCATTGCCATTCAACATGCAAGAGCCCGCTGGTTTGACTTGTATTGTAATTTTTGGATAATTTGTGCAACATTTGTTCTGTTGTCAAGGCTTATTTTTGGCACGTTTTTCTAATCGCAATTTAGCGCCTTGTTTCAAATGGTCCGACCGTAATTCTTCCATGTATTAGAGCGTAATACCGACCGACAAAAGTACACAATTCATTTCGAGGCGTCTTTTTGTTTGCCCGTCATCAACCAGTGCGGCCCAGATGATCACATTGTTGTCGAGATCGCGAAATAATGAATTGCATCTATAATTACATGTACGTCCCAAACAAGTAAGAGTTACGAACCCTGCTCTTGTGTGGAGGAAGCTGCGAAATTTATTGTGTTGTAAGCACTTGTAACCTACGCTACTGCATGGCATTCAATACCAGCTTTCGATTTTGTAATTATAATATAAGGCCCTTCGATTGCTCTATCCAGCACCGCGGGACGAAACTTTCGCAACATGTAGAAGGAAATTTCAAAACATATATATATCTATATATACACATATATTCTTGATCAGCGTCAAATTCTGAATTGATGTAATTCTTGCTTGCAGGTTGGTATTGAAAGTCGGTCGAATTGCTCAAAATACACGCTCATCGCACAACATAACAACATAAACTGGGAACATTACTGGTTACTGCCCTTTTGCTTAACATTCGTAAACTATATTGGATGCAATGACAAAAAATTCACACTGTACAATAGCATCCAGCTAATGTCATAGCGAGTTGAAATATAGTTTTTTCTTTTCTTGCGATTTTCTTTTTAAGGTAATAAGTTATACGTATAAATGACTCCATCATAGTCCTTATTCGATTTTAAATCTCCTGGCAACTACAGGCACGATGAAACAGCAATTGTCGATTGCTTAAAACGCATAATTAGAATCGGAAGGAATTATAGAAACAAAAATTTTAAATGACCAATAACAGGTATAGAAATTATTTTTGCCTATAGCCCAATCTGTTGTACCTATCGCCTTTAATTCATTCGGCAGAGGGCAAAAGAAAAAATTTCTATCCTCTATACTTGTATGAGTGATTGCTTGTGAGTGCGGAGCAAAGGGCTCTCTTAGTGTGTTTCCTTTGAACGCTTTGACCCCTTTTTAAGTACCACGGTGTTTAGAGGCAGTTTCAATGTCTTTCCCAAATTTGATAGACGATATCTTAATGTTTTTTTAAATATATATTCGAAACCTTTCGATCGTAAATATATTCAAGTCGTAAATGCATTATCTTATACTGCTAAAAGTGTGCAAATATATTGAATTTGCCAATAACGGCTTTCGAGTCGAGTTCTTGTATGTATGCGTACAGTGAAAGATAACAGCTCTTATTCATTCATTTAATAACACCTTTAATGAAATGAACACTTTCACGTTATATCGAACTTTGACTTTGAAGTTCATACTAAACGAAGTCTATCTCTTTGTGAAATAACTATCCATGGAAAATAATTAATTATCATTACTTAGCAACCCCGTCCGAAAGCATTATAAACACTTAAATACAAATATTTACTAAGTACTTTATGTTGCAATTTATGCATGAAACGTCCACACATTTGATTAAGTAAACACCCGCGTGCGGCGTCTAAGTAAGTATTCTTTCTTTCAATTCCTTCAAATACTATGTTAATTAATAGTGAGCGTATACGGACGTTTTAAACCTTCCTCTTCCTTTGTTTGCTTTCCGAATTAAAGAAAGTAGAAGAGGGAGAAAAAAAAAAAAACAAGGAAGGAAAACAATTAAAAAATCAAATATCCAGCATAGACTTAAAAGCGATGACGTGATGTCATCTGTCAACACACGTTATATATGAATTTTATAATCAGCCATGCTAGGTCGCATATTCATCTATAACATATCTATGTGTATATGCACGTGTATATGCACGGTGGATAGGTTTTATAAACAATGCATAGAAAATCCTTCGTTGAGTGAACGTTTTCCTCTTAAAATCAAGCGGTGACATGCATTGTCATATGCTTATTTCAAAAAGTTATGCACTTCTTTGTTCAGCTAAAAGATTCGATCACTTGACAGTTTAACACATCACCTCGCGTCCTCCCCCTTTTAACTTAAGCAGCGAATGCATTACATGCACTACATTCTGAACTGAGAGTGCGTTCTATTTTTGGGTAACCGCGCATTAAATCTTTTGTTTTCTCTTTTTTTGTACGCACACATGTACATGTTTGTGTAAGTAAGTAAATACGCATGATATTGTATGATGAAATTAAGTAAAAAAGAAAAAAAGAATTTTAATAAATAATCGGGGACACACATCGTTAACATTAAATGACGCAAATCACCTGAATTAACAAAGTCACCAAAATACGTGCCCTTTAGCGGTTTATTAAACTAATGTACACACGCACACGCACATGCACATGCACACACACCCACGTGCACGTACGTGCATTTGGTTGTTTTGTGTGCAACGCGGCAGCCGCAAAAAGGTATTATTTCAAACAATTGTTGTTCTTATTGACACTGATTGCATTGTTGTTTTTCTTGTTGGGCAAATTTTTTTGAAAATTTCTATGAAATCTCTAAAAACTTATGACGCAGTAAAATATTTTGCTATTAAAAATTTATGTACTTTTAGTGGTTTTTGTTGACTAATAATGTTAATTGGTGTAAAGTTTCTACATAAACGCACACATATACATACAATACTTTCACTTTGGAAAACAAAAGCAATCAAAAGCCGTATCAGTAGAGAAAATCGCAACAGCAGCTCTCCCTTGTTGGTGCGTTACGGTTTACTTGAAACATCGTCTTGTATGCCGTGTCTATCTTTGCGTGACTTCCTCTGTCCTATTAAACGGGTAAATGTCAAATACGTGAAAGGGTTAGTTTAACTGCGATGCTTAGCACTACAAATGGTTGACTCGTACACTAAAAGAAATAATTTGTCAAAATTCTTGAAGAAAAGCTTCTTAATAAATCTTTTAATATTTTTCTAAATGCGAAAAAGAAAGCATAGGACAGGAAACGAAAGGAAACACATGTTTATTTTTTTTTTTTTTTTTTTTTTTTTTTTTTGGTTTCTTTTAATATGGGCTTAAAGGGGAATGTATTGAAGCAATATGTATGCGTATATTTATGAACGTAGTACAAAGTGTGCCAATAAGCCTATTGCGTAAGTCAGAACATCATATAGTATTTTTTTTTATTATTTTTTCTGACTAATCTGACCGATTGGTCAGATTTCAGTGGTTGTCCCCTTTATCAGTAGCACGGAGATAGTCAGAGAAAGGCGCGGAAAGAGAAGGAGATATTGGGCGATCGCCATCCGTCCGATACCCCCTACTCTCTGTCCACCCTAGCATTGCACCTACGATTAAATATGTTCTATTACACTACCACATTCGTAACCGCGAACACTGACTTTATAGTCTTATGATTTATACTACGGCATCCGTGGTTCTTTTTCTAAGCAGCCGGCGCGTTTCCAAACGCATTGCTTTCATTTTGAGATTTTATTGTGGAAAATTGGAATTCAACTATTTTCGTTTTTGCGAGCTGGAACATTTTTTCGGTAATCCTCTGTTGCGCATTAGTGAATCAACTTGGGACATCAGCTTTTCAGAAGTACTGACACGTCTTGACAAAACATTTACTTATCTGTCTCTGTCCTGATGATGGCTTCAATTCCGGTAAGTTCAGTTTGCGTTCGGTCCAAATAAGAAATCCTAGATAAACATATGAAAATGCAACCTAAGCTATTCAGTAGTCCTATATCCGTATATTAATATACAGATATAACAAACATATATAATTATACAACAACAACAACAACAACAACAAAAATGAGAGGCTTACATATTCCGGGCAAAACTAATCAGATTAACAGCGTTCGCAAGTCAAAATTTCAATCAACTATTTCCGTTCAACTACTTTTGTACTGTGTTAGTTAGTTGTTCCAAGCATCATGTGAGTGTGACAATTCCCTTTATATAGCTATCTCGCTCTTACTTGTTTTACTGCTCGCAGAGATGTTTTAATGGTATGGGGACGCTTGTGAAACTCATTGGTCAAATTTTTCACCAATAATTTCAAGAAGTTTTGCACCGATGATATTTGGAAAACTTCCCGAGGAATGGCAAGAACTCATAAATGCCATTGGCCCTAAAGTACTTGAATAAAAGAAAAATGAAAAATAAATAAAAAACTAGGAAAAAGTCCCTCAGTATTTTTTGTTCTAAACTATCGGTTTGCAATGTTTATCAATTCCCCCTGAGTGGCCGAATAGGCGAGGGATAGAATCTGTGCCCCTGACCAAATTAATTAATAATGACAATACAATACCTATCATATCCTATTGCTAGGATATCTGGGTAAAGGTCATCACACTATAAACAATAATAATATGGTTTCTACTACTACTACTACGAGTCTGCACTTATGTTATTAGTGTACCAGCCTTCAGACAAGGCTGCAGAGAACAGAGAACAGAGCCCCAAATACCCGTTAGCACGTCGATATGCGATGTGGGCACATTTTTATTTATTGCAAAATTTTAATTTCATTTAGTCATGTCAGTCAATTGCTTTATTAAAGATTGAAGAAAGCGTTGCCACGTCTTCGGCTTGAAATGAAAAAAACATAGAAAGTGAAAAATTGAAAGTTGAAATGGATAATAAGACGATGCTAGCACAGCAGGATGTATGCGGTAGAAATTATTTTAATGTCTATTTCATGCAGCTTCTTTACGTTCTCGGTTACCACTTTTTGTTTGCAAAATTCCTTTTTCTTTTAAAATTGTAAAAAAAACTTATGCAAAATTTATATGAAAAAAAAAATTTGTTTTTTTACTTTTGCTCTGTGTAACAAACAACATGTAGATACGTTGCATGTATTTATGTATGTATTTTTATTTGTATTCGAGGGTACAAAACATTGTCGGAGCTATCGAACGTATTGTATAGAATACAAGTTTACCTGAACATTGTGACTGAAACTGCGAATAACGTCCGACTCTTACCGCTATTGACAACAACTACAACATTACCCCTGGCACGCTTTATACGTTAACTATGTTGTAGACAATTTATGACAGTTGGTGTTGGTGTGTATAAGAATTTTATGATAGACGTGTTGTCGCATTATTTTAAACACCAACAACAATAATAAACACGATTCTGTTGCTATTATTTTTGCTGCTATTGGTGCTACTTTAGTGCGACAACAATAACAGCAACAACATCAATAATTATGTTGATGATGAGTTTTTATAGAGTAGTTTAATGGCCAACCATTAATGTTGATATTTACCGTAATTTGTAGACCGCGGGTACGGATTAATTTCTCATTGTAAACTGTAAACCTGTTTGTGTGTTTATATATACGTATTGTTATATTTTATATTTATTGACATTTCTCTATATATAGGTATGTCTGCAAATTGCAGTTGTGTGTGCGTGTGCGTGTGCGTGTGCGTGTGCGTGTGCGTGTGCGTGTGCGTGTGCGTGTGCGTGTGCGTGTATATGTGGGTATTCATGTAGTAAAACTCTTTTGTGTAAAAGTTTAAATGCTTTGTAATTTATTGTAGAAATTTTTTACACATTTGCTGTTAAAGTTTATTTGATTGCAGACAACTTTAAGTTGAAAAGATTGTCTGCGGTAACTGCACTCATTAAAAAACATTGAAATAAAATTTAAAGCAAGCGTGTGCACTTTTTGACATTAAAATTTCATGTGACAAAGCTCTTCATTTCTATCCCTTTCTTTTTCTGTCTCGATTGAGGAAAATCTTTTAATTTTGTATAGATATCCTGCAGCAAAGACTCTGCTTAGGGTATTAGAAGTTGTGCTTTCTCTCTTTCTCTCTTTCTCTCTTTCTCTCTTTCTCTCTTTCTTTTTTTTTTTTTGTTTTTTCGAGCAGATAATGATGCCACGCTTTCTGTTTGCCAAATGAAATATGTAAAAGTGAGGAAAAGCCTATGAAAATTTATCAGGATACTTTTCCATATGCGCTTTTACACAAAGACACACATATACACACGACCGCACATTTATACTTGGTTATTGCAGCATTTATAGACGCAGACATGTACCAAAGATAACAATTTTATTGTCCTGAGATGAGCCCGTATATATACGTGCATTTGTATCTGTGTATGCATATATGATAGATGCGTATGTATGCTTGAATTTTTTGCGTACTGGTTTAAATCCTATTTAAAGTTATCACCAGTTAGGGTGTACCTGCATACTTTCATTGGTATTTTTTTCTTTTTTTTTTTCCTTTTCCCCGTAACCTAACTTAATTTCGCGTATATGATGACCAATACAATGGCTAAATCTAGTGGTAGCTCAGTAGCAGCACGAACAGGGCATTGTCACTGACCTAATAGGATATACCGACCAAGTAAAGCCAACAACGATGCCAAACCGATGTGAACTAAAACCAAAACCATCAATGCAGTAACCAGTCAAGCGTATAGCCACAGAACACGGCGTCAATGTTGGCCTAAAGGGCGCCAGTAATAACTTACAGAGCACGTACTGTGTTGCGCATATAACCATGTTGCGCTAAACCCCTCTCCGTACCAGGCAACCCATCAAACAAATCAGCTTCAGTGCAGTCATACACATGTACTCCGTTATGAACAAAAAAAAAAGAGATGTAAAAAACAATGTTTTTTTCTGTTGCTACTGGTACTGGTTGGTATGAGTTAGAGTCTATTGGTTTCGCTTGCCTGTGCGTTAGTTTGTTTCTTGTTCATTGTTGGTTTTGGCTACTACAACAAGTGGTGCCATCAAGTACCGAAGGGCTGACCCAGGCTGTCAAGCCAAACAACGTGTATTCCAGCATTCATACATTAAGCTTTATATATATACGTAAGTGTATATATATATATATATATATATATATATATACTAGGTATATACTACATATATATATATATATATATATATATATATATGTTTGTGTGCTTTTGAAATATACACAAACAGTATCTAGCGATTTTATTGTTTGATTCGTTTACGTGTATGTTCCTTGTATATACAACTACATACTTTTTTGCAATAATTTAAGACAAGGCAACGAAAAAGTCTACTCAGTTCGCGAGAGCATTTGTAAACATTTTCCGATGGTTAAAATATAAGTTTTTTTTTTTCTTTTGTTTTCGTGAGTTTTAATAACTTTACTAGCTAAGACTCGACTGTGACTAAAATTTTTCGTTGGTACAAACTATTCGATCGCTTGTAAGCAAGTATAAGTTTTGTCTGACGACCCATTATATTATTGACTTCTTGATCAATGCACATTTTAAGGCATGGAAAGGCGATGTTTTCGTGCTGTGGATCTTCATTTTTGTGTATTTGCACTTTATTGGACAGGACTGGTACATAAGATCTTTTACGAATGGCTCGTCTATATGCTGTTAAACCCTCGTCCAAAATTTGCAATGTGATCTTTATATGCGGGCTCTTCGTCTTCGTTTTCTTTTTAAGGGTACGATCCGAGTCTCCCACGTGATCGCAAGGCATTAGCAAATTATTCAAATAATTTTTAACAATATTGCCCTTCGTTGTTAAGATCGGCCCTTCAAACGAACGGTTGCTTGCAGACTTACAAGAAACGGGTACGCGAGAGAGAGAGAGACAGAGTGTTGGTGAAATTAATTTATCGCCGATGAGATACTTTGCTCCCGATAATCCAACTTAAGCCCATAGTTCGATATCGTTCGGAATAGTTAGATCAATTTCATTTAATTCATTTACGAATTAATACTAAGTGGACAGTTGACTTCATAGGTTGCAGAGCCCGCATGGGTAGCCCAGTCGGTAAAAATCGCATCTACCGCGTCAGTGTTGGTGGAGTTCAAATTACAGATCCTGTAGAGCTTACGTAGGTCGTACTTATAACGAGTTCTCAATTAGCACTTACCCATTACGCTGCAGCGATTACGTCCCTATCTCCTTTTCGTTCGTCACTCCTTTCTGACCATCGCCGTGTTACACGAGCAAAGAGAGATATCCCCTGCGAGGTTGATCGTATTATGAATGATTAAAGTCCCCCCATGGAATGGCTCTAGTGTGGTAAGATTGTTTAATATTTTTCAAAAATCTTTCTTTTGTAATATTTAATGATTTTCTTACTCTAACTAAAGTCCGCGACAATTATTAGTCCATTGTCTTTCCTTCTTTTTAAGCTATTGCAATGGCTTACCGCTTAATTCAATAGCAAATCAATGGTATTCGTAGAATTGTTTATATTCTGACAACGGTGAGAATTTGAAATTCGCTTTAAATCCAACATAATCTTCTTGCCTAATAGTTTCCTACTGAACGTATTAAGAATGCTAACGGTGTACTAAATCTTCAATTTCTTTTGGAACAAGCACGCATATCCTATAAAATATGCTTATTGCTTTTGTAGTTAACATAGATTCACTTAACTAGTTTGTCTGTATGTGTATATGTTTATGATTATTGTTCGCATCAAATAATAAAAATTGAGATAGAAAACTGAGCTGGCTCCCTTTAATGCGTACTGAAATGAATCTTGAAAGCGTAATCTGCCTATGATTGCAGCCGGGAATTGAAGCAATTGTACGAAAAGAATTGATTTTTATTGAATGATAAGAACAAAAAAAAAAAGAGGAAAAATAGACAAAGTTCGGTCATAATTTGGAAGCTTAGCTCTTCTAAAAGCACTCGCGTTACAGATGAAGTATATTCGAAATTCACCTTAGAGTGAATATACTTTTCTATACTTGTTTTTTGTTAACAATCACCTAACTAACATTTATAAGGTCGTATGTAAGTATGTATGTAAATATGTGAGTATATATATGTATATGTATATGTTTGTTTGTTTGTTTATGTGTATGTTAGGCGTATATTCTGGTGTTGTTACAAGTTTTGCATTTTTCACTTATTCTGGTCATTTGCCAAAATTGATTTTTGGCACTGAAATCTACAAGATGTATGGACTGCAAATGCAAAATAAACAAATGTTGTGTGCTGTTTTTGTTTTTTATTATTATTATTTTATTCTATGGTCCTGGAAAATCGTAGTGATGACATTACCGAATTAAAAGAAGAAGAGAAAAAGCACAAGCAAGAGAATTGTATTAATCTTAAAGCGAATCTTGAATACCCATCAACATGGCCATCAACATGCCCACCAACGTTATTGATCAATGATAGGCCGGACCAATCGGTCCTGCATCGCTTCATAAACGTGCACATATTTAAGACTAGTTTTAAATTCATATTCATGTATATTTCAATTCTTATCCATATTATTTAGGAACCTATGTGTGACACACTATAAAATATATGAACTTTTGCTCGAAATTTTGATATACATATACATTAAAACCGTCAATCTTTTGCTTAGATAATGATATTTAAGATTTTAATGCAATTTTGATTCTCTACTCTAGCGCTAAAGCAGCGTTCGGGGTTGATGAGGAGAACGACTTGCAATTTATTGCAGCAAAATAATCTATATTTGTAAGCTTGCGAATTGAAAAAAAAATAAAAAAAAAAAAAAAAAAACACTTGCCTAAATTAATGACAACGAATTGGGAGGATGGGTTCGAATATTTTTGAAAAAGTTTTTACAGAAATCAGGTATAGCTTTACAAAAATATAAAATTTATGTTTTCGAGTTGCAAGTTTTCTATTGTGTGTGTTGGCACATTTCCTTATACGGTATTGATTTCTAAGTTTCCTCATATATACTTATACGAGAACATACTTATATACTCGGTTTTATGCACAGTGAAAGTTTATTATGACCAGTTTATAGGTTTTGGCAATAAATTGTTTTCTACGGCTTTTAAGGACTTTATTTTTTATTTTTATTTTTATTTTTTTTATTTTTATATTATATTTTTATTTCTTTTATTTTTTATCTCTCTTAAGTTCTTAGACACTCATGCCAACAATTAGAAAAATTGAAATCATTTTCAATTTCTTATAAAACAAAATATTTTATGTAGAAGGTATGTATGTTTTCTATGTACACAATTAATTTCCTCTGATATTTTTGTACAAGGTAATGCAATTGTTCCCTAGAATAGTTGTTGTTTTTTAAATATTTCTTCAGCTGACGCCAAATTGTCTGGCGTACAAGCAAGCTCCTGCGTTTGTAGGTCGTTCTCTTTTCTTCTTCCCCTCCTTGCTTTTTTGTTTTAATAGTTTATTTATTTAGTTTTTATTATACCTACAGTTGTGTTTGTTGCCGCATGCTTCCTTTTGTTATTATACAAATCACGCATTAACTGCATATTTCTCCATATAGCTTACACACGCGTACACACACGCATATTTGTTCAACCGTGATTCCCGCGGACTTTCAGCTTTTTCATGCACGCATAAACATAAATACATGAATCATATTATGGTGTGATTAGCTGTTTGTGTATAAACATTTATGCATAAGTATGAGAGAAGAACTATGCATTTTATAACGGTCTATAATTGAGAAGAAAACACTTGACATACAACTGTACACAATCAACCATGCAAAGTTGCCTTTCATGTAAAGCACTTGCTGCTTAAGCGGGGCGGCGAGATATTTACATGTGTAAATGCTTTTCAAATAGGGATCAAGAGTTGCCATATACTTGTTTTTCTTCTCTTTTTTTTTTTTTTTGTTTTACATCTCGACGCAACCACACACTTCGTCGATACCATATCGAAAATACCATCGAAAATCTTGCTTTCAATCAATCAGTCTGTGCGTCTGTCAATTTGACGGTTTCGCTCGTCTGCCCATTAAGTAGATCGTAAACGACCTGTTTTCCGACTCGGATATTTAACGCTTACTAGGTTCTCTTAAAGCCCGTTCTTAGATAACTTTTTCAAAACCTAATGTTTCTCACTTATAACCACGCCCATAGTAACTGAAATAGTCGGAATAAAGAGACACCAATAAAACGAGAAGTATTTCGAAATATTCTATCAATAATTTACAAAAATTAAGCAGATATTGACGTATTATTATTATTATTATTATTATTATTATTATTTTGAAAGAAAAAACGGACGCCCACAAAAAGAACAAAAAAAACAAGAAAACGGTACTACTTGACGGGCTCTTGTACATGAATAAATAGATCTAACTATATATTGTTGAAATGCTTTTTGCATTTATTTTCTTTTCTATTATTTTTTTATTGTTTCGTATTTCTTTGTTTTAAAGGAATTCTTTGAATATTAATCTATAAAATGATCCATGATTTAGTGTTCTTTTTTTTTTTTGGACGCAAAGGTGGTCTGAAAGATTTTACGATGTTATTTAACTGGAAACGCACACAATACAATTCCAGCGCATATATGCAAAAATGAATATTCAACCACATGCTTATGGTATATGCACGCCAGCATCGAACGTTCATATCTAATCCTCAATATTCTGGCGTTTTCTAGTATTATTCTTATTCTTTTCCAACGAGCCATAACCCATTCATTCTAGTGTGTTAACAAAAAACAGAAGAAAAACAAAAATAAAAATAAAAGCGAGAACAGAAAAGAAAAATTCATCTACTAACCGTCCCGCGCCCCCTCTCGTTTTGACTTTGCGTAGAGTACAATTTGTTTATTGGCAACTTAAGCGCGTTCTTTGCTTTTTTTTGTAAATTTTCTGACAATACAGTGCAAATAATGATGTTGTTGCTAATGATGATAGTGATGTTGTCTGTTTCCTTGGCTCTGCACCGTTTCTGCCGTTGGTGTTCTCTCTTCTTTCCTAATTTGACTGTTTGCTGAGGTTGTGGCATCTCGTTAAGTAGTTGTGATCATTTGTTTGTTATTGAAGGCAAAATTTGCATCTTGATGAGATTTGTTTTGTTTTGTTTTGTTTTTCTTCTTCCCCGCAGTGTGTGTTATAGTGCTTGTGTATTTCAGGATTTTATGTCTTTTTGGCTCGTTGGTAGTTGTATGTGCACAACATCTCTTTGATGTTTTCGCACTTTACTTAAATAAAAAAGTAATTTCACAACATTTCTAACAAATTTTATTTTAAATTTTCTTCTTTCAATTGTTTTTATTGATTTATGTCTTCTATACTCGTAAAATAAAAATCAAATTTTTTTTAAATTCAAAGATTTTGAAAAATTGTTCGAAAAAAAATGTCATCATTTTACTCAAGATTTAGGCGAAACAGAAAACCCGAAACTTCCAAAATGCCTCAACATTTGCTCATTCAATAAATCGTAGAATGCATTCATTTAGAGAGTAAATATCTTCCAAACACTGTTAATTGCAAACACATGCACAAAACTGAATCATTTGATTCATGTTTTGTGCAATTCTGCAAATTCTTCCCCGTAATCGAAAAAATATTGTTGCAAGAAGAAGCTAACATCTGAAAGATATCATTAATTTACATGAAAATTTTGGGCAAAAGAAAACTGCTTCTGGAATGAAAAAATATCAACATGTTCCCGATTCGGAGCGAACTTGCGGCTATTTGTAGAATTTTCCCACATGGCACGTGTGACAATCGACGAAATACAGTCCCACCCCTCTTGAATCGAATCCGTCGCCCAATGATCGGAGAGCACTTGTCGACAACTGTGTAAAGCGATTAACAACGCAGTAATCTGCTAGCAAGTCTATGATCTATGTGCTTTGGGAAGCGCGACGTGTTCATCGACGATTCCAAAAAAGAAGAACGATCAATAGTAAACATTATGTTTTATGAAACTTTTGGTTCGACGGAAGAAAGCAGCAGCCAAAAAAGGAGAAACACAAGAATCGCGAAAAAAAAGTCCTTTCATCAAAACAATGTACTATCGAGCGGCCAAATTGGATGAACTGAAGCCTGAGTCGCTCGTATGGACTATATTTGGCCCGCGGCGACCATTATCTACTTGCAAATTTCAAAAGAATGTTTTAGAGAAATATGTTGAAATCAGTGTGGAAGCAGAAGCAAATTTTGGGGATCGTGACAAATTATTCTTTAAATAATAAAGGCTTCGAGTTCATGGAGAAGCTGTAAAGTGATTGTATCAATCTTCAAAGAGGCTTTGATGATGAACAAAGACGAAGGCGAAAAAAAATGTTGTCCCGGGACTTATGGACCGTTGGATTATTAATGGAAAGTTTCTCATATTTTTTTCGCTAATATCTAAACATGACTGCCAGTGTCAATCAGATTAGCTCGATATAATTCACATATACCGTTTTTATAACCATTATTTCCTAAGTTCCTTTCCTCTCACTAGAACCTGTGCTGGCTTGTAAAATTTTTTTTTTCAATTCCTTGGAAACTCTCCCTTGAAGTCCAGTATGCGTGTTAATTAATTAGTATTTCTTAAATTTTTTATTCTTCAATAGATGAAAATTGTTTGGAACAACAAGTTTGTGTCCGTCTGTTCCGTCAAAGGTCCTGCACATAACTTTTCCGAATCTTGCTTCGAAATACTTTTTTCCTTGTCTTGTGCAAAAGGCGGTATGCAGTAAGAATGATGCGCTCGCTTGGAAACAATTCGGAAGAAAGCTATATCGAAGTAGTACAGAAAAATGAACCAAGCAAGTTTCAACCACTTAAGAAAAAAGAAAGATGTCAGGCAATGTGAATGTTCAGATTAAAGCGAACCTTTTATCACCATTATTACGTTCGTTTTTAGTTTGTTTTCAAATTAATACCCATTCAAAGTAAGGAAAGTATTTGAATTGACTTTCAGTTCAGTGTCACTTTCGTTTGCAGTATATAATGGATTTGGTGACCTAAGTTCGACTTCCCATTAACCAGAGATGATATTTTTTAAAAAATAGTTTTGAAAAAAAAAAAAGAAAGAAAAACTTAACGTATCAAAGCAAATTGTGATTTATTTTGATGCGTAGACATTGCAGTTATGATATGTTCGGAGCAAAACATTGTTCTAA
Source organism: Glossina austeni (assembly GCA_000688735.1). Taxonomy (NCBI): domain Eukaryota; kingdom Metazoa; phylum Arthropoda; class Insecta; order Diptera; family Glossinidae; genus Glossina; species Glossina austeni. The sequence goes on along the minus strand of KK502404.1, from coordinate 3,135,087 downwards.
TGCTCACCATGACTTTAAATACAATTGTTTACCAGTCTGTCGAATCCTAGTGCCGTAGCGTGGTGAATGTTTGCCGCCAAATGATCTCAAGTGTGGAGCTTGTCAGGATAGACCTGAGCTTTGATTTAGGCCCCAAAGGAAAAAATTTAATTGTTAAAACTCACGTGACTGTGGCGTCTAATTCACATATCGCTGGGCAAACTTCTCGTTCAGCATATCGAGAAAATCAACTATTGCGGCAATATATCTTTGCATGGATTCGGGGAAATTCTTGCGCTTGGAACGTTGATGGTGACCAAATTCTCTGATAAGCAAACGACCAGCAATCGCAACTGAGTTACCGCTTCAGTAAAACAGTCTTATGATTCCAAAGCGGGGATCAGGGATCAAAAAACGACAAAACGACACTGGGAAATGTATTAGATATTTTCACTTCTGGAAACCCACAAAAAAAAAAGGAAAGAAAAATACGTTTGGAACTGGGAATTACAATTTTAAAAAGTGTCACTCTTAATAAACGACTGTTTACAATTGTGGCCAACACCGTTTTTGCTTATGGCCGCATACAAGCATTTATAAGCTAGAGATGGAAACGTAATGGGATTATTTAAATGGAGTTAAAGAATAGGCATGCAATTAAAAAATTCTTCCCAAGAGTAAGTGAGTCTTAATATGAATTAATTTAGCGATAATAAGAGAGAAGACTTTAAGATAAAAATTCTTATTGCAGGTAAAACTTTGTGACCGTAGTATTGATCTCAAAAATTCATTAGCAAATTTATTGCGGCTTTTTCTGTGTGTTTCGATGGCGATTGCTTACGATTCAGGGGCTCTCTGGTGGGTAGTTTGCTTCTAGTAATGGATGTTATAAGAAATCGGCCTCAATTAGAGATTTGTGAAAAAGTTACGAAAAAGCAAATTATGATTGCATCCACGGGTATCAACGAATAACTTGTCTCTGCAAAGTAAGTAAAATCAACTAAAAACCCTATGGTGGAACACGACTTATCATTAAATACCCTACGCCATTTCCTTGAGTACAGTTATTCATATGAAAACTTTTCCAAATGAGCTATTATATGGAAAGTGATCGAAAAAGTGGCCCGATCGCGACTATTTTCAACCGTGTTCGTCCTTGGGCCAAGATATGTTGATCTATCAAATTTCATCCAAAATGTCTCAAAAATCGCGCCTGTGGGTTTAACACAAGAAAGCAGACGTACCGACAAGCTTAGATCGTTTCCGAAGTTGAATCTCGAAGTGGTTCCCTATCGATTATATAAAACTGCTTATAATACAATAAATATTGCGTAATGTAATGCAATTAATACGATGTTTACTCTTTCAATTAAATATCCGTGTAATACTTAATCGCATTAATTTCCTTCCGCTTTTACATAACGTACGCTAGGCTGGTTGCCCCCTTCCAATTGTTGACGGTTGTCATTGATAGGGCGCGCTAATAGCCCCGAGCTGGCTCAATATGATTGCGTTTCTTCTTGATTGCTAATTAATCCCATTTAAACTAGTAGTTTAATTAATGAAAAGTAAGTGTGAGTGTTTATTTAAAACTTTCTTCTTTTTTTTTTTTTTTTTTGAAAGGGTGAATGAAAGATTTGCTAAAAATTGAAACTTTATTGGCCATAATAGCCAGCTTTTTTGCAGATTTATAAAACTTTAGCCCGTAACGATTCGACTTAACCACTTAGCTGCGTAATTTATTTCTAAAAGTCCCTCACACAAAGCCCTTAATTAAAGTAATACGATGATCTCGAGTGCAACACAAAGGTTGTTTAATAAAATTTCATCTTTATTAGATCAAAAATTAATAATTCATTGCTCAAAAAAGTATTGTTATTAAAATCATGAAAGAACTATTTAAGAACTAATAAACTTCACAAACATGAAAAATTCCAATACCAATTCTTTATATATTATATATACCCTATAAGGGTGCATCACATTTGTGGGCAACACCCAGAAGCACTTGAGATCCGACGCGCCTTTCATTATGCGGAACGATTCAGAACCATTTTCTGAAGCTTGTCTGTCCATTTGATCGTCTTTTTTTCTTGTGTCCGAAATTTAAAAAATACTATAATTATAAAATTGGTACACCAGCATGGTTTGATCCAAGGACGAACGCTAACGCATCGGCCTACTTTTTCGATCACTTCCCACATAATCGCTTACTTTTAATTGCGTGGCAACGACTGAGGAAGATGATTTCTGAATTCTCTTAGTAACTAAGATGAATTTATCGAACCTCTCAACAGATTATGTTTGAATGTAATTCCTCGTAGATTTCTTCTGGTTTCTAGAAGAGGCAAGTCCGTAAGTGTTAGGCAACTAGCACAGGGAGGGCGAAGGTACAGAGAAAGAAAACCGAGCCCCAGATTCTGTAGGCTCGATGCGCACTTTGTAGTATGGCGACCATACGCAGTCCTATTCGAAAGCAGGACAAGCCCGACTATATATCGTAAATATACGAATCATCAAATTCTTTGGCCCATCTTTCTGCGAATTCCAGCAGCGCTTTTTCTTTATGAACATCAGATTGAATATGAAAACCAAATCGATTCTTAGCATGTCTGCCCATCCGTCCACGTATTCTTGTGATCCACCTACAGACTGCTATTTTCGAGATATTTTGATGAAATTCGATACATTACTGTGCACTATCGGACCACTTTTTCGACCACTCCTCATATAACGTCTTATTTTGATATGTCGCTTAAGTCGCTTAGTAATAACATTTCGTCTTTCTGTATTGGTGTGAAAATTTTGGATCGTCTGGGCCAATTTTTTGGACCTCTTGTTATATAGCCGTTTCTGCAAAAAACGAATCTTTATATGGTAAAAAGAACTAATTTTCAGTATCTTTTTATGAAAATTTGGTTCGCGTAGGTCTATTTTCTGAATTCAAACCGATATAGGAGTTCTAATAAAAATCAAGGCTCTATATGCTAAAAAGGTCTAATTTTTTAAAATTTCTTATTAATAAAATTCATTCATAAAGTATTTGGAGCACATAGATCTATTTTTTACATTACACCACATACGAGGGCTCCCACGAAAGCATGTCATTCTATGGCGACAAAGTCGAACTTGTGGTTCGTTATGGCGGAAGCAACTAGAAGAAGTTTGCTAAATTGAGATGACGGTGACGCTTTCATAAAAATTATGCATTTACATAAAAATAATGTAACATTTTTGGTGTATTATCAACAAAATAAGCGAATGACTGTAGTAGACTGATTCGTGTGGAATATGTAATGGCCGCTCTTGCCCGACTATAGCATTCTTATTTGTTTGAACTGATGAGCACTTAGAAAAAAACAAATGAAAGTTGGGAGATATGGAGTTCCATTGAAGAGAGAGCGAACGGGAGAGAAAGAGTGTAAATTAAATGCTAGAGAGCGTAACATTTCTATTACCTATTTCTCTTACACTTTAACTTTATTTCGGTTTTAGTCTGTATGTATTTTCGCTTTTAGCAATTTAAGAAAAGAACAAATAAAAAAAAAATCTAAAATTTTTTATATATGAGAAATGATAGGGAAAGTCGAAGGGAAGGCTCGATCCGAGCCATTTCAAATAGAGTTAAACGAAAACACGACAGTTGTACCACAATTGGTGTAGACTGCGATCATAAACATTAAATATATATTTATATTATATATATATATATAAAATAAACGTATATATACATATGTATGTGATATTATTATATGTTTAGAATATATGAAAAATATGAGTTAAGAATGTACTTCGTTGACATAACGTTTTCGTACGTGAGAAAGTATTTTGATTTTTTATTAAAAATTTATTTAACGAAAAAAAAATTATTTTCGTCTTCTCTTGTCTTAGACATACGCAAACATAGAGAGGCAGAAAGAGAGGGAGGGTTTCAAAATAAAATATATAAAATATTTTTCACAAAATTTCTGCTTTTAAATATCTTGAATAAAATATTCCAGTCTTCGCTTGAAGTGGTGGCATCGTTGGTGTTATGCATGATTACAAGCTTTAAGTTGCTGTGAGAGCAAAAAAAAAAGAAATCGAAAATCATTTATCAAATGAAACTTTTGTTGTATAAAAGAAATGAAATATTATTCACGTTCTATAACAAACATAGACAAGTCACAGAAGAATTAAAGCAAACACAATAAAACAGATTAAAGAACTCTCTGCAGACTTCAGCCATACCACATACTTATAAGCACAAAGAGAAACAAATACTTGGATTGTCTAACGTGAGGATAATTTTCGCCGACAAAATATTCCGCCAAAAAATGCAAAAAATACAATATTCTTTTTTTTGTTTCCATTCCTAAATTTCATATACATTCATAAGAATAACTTCTTTCTTTACGGTTAGCAAGAAATACAACAAATCATTGTTGCCATTAAAACCATTTGTCAAAGTAAATTTGTAAACAAAAGCTTATTCGTTAAAAAAGAGAGCTATGTATGTAACAGCCAAACATAAAATGAGCTAAATTTTGTTTTTTTTTTTTTTTCGTTTCACTCCGCGAAGAAAAAACGCTTACACTCTGCGCTGTCAGTTTAGGCCCAGAAGTGCAGCAAACGACAAAAACTATTAATAATAAATGAAAACAAAATAAAAAAAAGGCATAGTTGCCTTAAGCGCGAATCTTAAATACTCATTATCTGAATTTTCTATAATTCATCTATTGGTGGTAGCGGTTGAATTTAATGCCTACTCGTTTTGCAACCACATTCTATGTGTGTGATCATACGCTTCGCATATCAATGATAGGGAACAGTTTAAAATTAAAAGCAATAACAATAATAATAATAATAATAATAATAATAATAATAATAATATATTTATTAATATACTTAATCGCATATTTTTGGCCGCATATGCTCCGCAAAAGAAATGGACAAACCAGTATATGTTGGGACTTGTTTTCCAATATTTGAATGTTGAGAATAGAATCAACCACTGCTTACATCCTCGATTTCTCGGGGTAAAGACTTAGAAGCTGACATCACACACACACATAATCACGTATCGTATAAAAGTGAATTGATTGATTTTAGAGTTATATACTCCGTTGACTTATCGTAGGTATTAAAGCGTGGTTCTTAAAGTGTTCCTTCTACAGCTAAGTATATGCGCAGCAGTGTTTAAGCGTTTTTTTCTTCTTTTTTTTGAAATTTTGTGTAAATATACCTTGACGACGCTTGAATTCTTAATCAGAAGTTTATTCAATTCCTTTTAGTGCTTAAAGTCCGTTAAACAATTATATATTATAAGCCTGGGATTGCAAATGTGTTAGTGTTCGTATCTAGTATTCGTTTTATTTTTTATTTTATGGGGAATTGCGAATATTTCATTGTTAGACAGACATTTCACACTTTTGCTTGGATTACGCTTTAACGCTATTCTGAATTATTTATTTGCACTTGCAATTTAACTTTCAGTTCACAGTTGCCGTTGTTGTTGCTGTTAGTCCTTTTTATTTTTATTTTTATTTTTATTTTTGGCAAAAGTGATTGTCGACACACAACAGCAAGCGCGGAATAAGTTTTCCGTTGAAAGTGAATAATTCCAAAGATAATGTGACAAGACAAGACTCACTGAATCAGTCTTAAGTTTTCAAATGACTATTATGGCAAGAGAAAGGGTTGTTGCAGCATTTGTGTGTTTGTATACTGTGTGTACTTTTGTTCTTTTTGTTTTTCTTCATTTTGCAGAATAACTGAAAAATAACGGTCTACAAATTTAATTAAAAAAATGAAAAGTTGCATCAATGACTTTCGTTAATTTTGTGCATATCTATAGATATGCATGCGCCTGCCAGTGTGTGCATAAACTAGTGGCATTGAAAAATAAGTTTTCAACAGCAACTTTTTAAATCTCATTAAATATTTCGCGGCATTCAAAGTTTAGCTAAAAACTGCCCTGTTAGGGTCAAAAAGAGCGAAAGATTTATTTCAGTTTCGTTTAAGTGAAATAAATTAATCTATCCTCGAAAGTGGTTGCGTGTACTTACAATTATTAGCGGGGACCTCCACTCGCGTGCAACGTTAAGACACACACATGTTTATCTAATTGTCTTAGAACATTTGCCCGGCCCTTTGCTTTTGTTTTAAAAATGCTTTGAAAATCGCATAAACGGACTTTGAAACGCTAAATTCGATAAACATTTTTTTGTACAGTTTCCCAAAATGAAACCAAAATGAAAAATAAAAAAAGACTAAAAGAATGTAGTGAAAGACTTCGTTATTCATTAATATAATTTCTCAACTAAATTAAATATTCCCCAGAATCATACGAAATGTTTCTGCAAGAAAATGGTTGCGTCCAATGATACGCATACAATGAAAAGAAATTGAATATTTGCAAGTGTTTATCAAAAATCTGTCAAATCTACCAAATCTAACCGAAGATGTACAGGAGTACTTGCATGTGTACCGTTCTGACCTCGTCTGTCAATTCCCGTTATAATAATGTTTACATCACTGTTTCAGACGTATACCAATAAGAGGGCGCATGCGGCGCGATGATAAATTGCCAGCGAATACTCCGATCGCCAGATAGAGCTTCACTTCGCAATATTAATATAATTAAATATTTATTTATATATATATAACTACGACTAATGTACATTTTCTCTCATGGACACAAAAAATATATTTTTCGCTTAAGGTCAAGCGTCATTTTCATTTAAATGTACGCGCATTAGTGAATACATTTTGCTATTTTAAGCATCACTTAATGAGTTTGCGGGGCCTATGCCGTTTGGATATTTACTACAACTAACGGATTGTATTGAATCAAATTTCGAGAATTTTATCAGTTTTATGAATTTATTAAATATTTAGGGGTTGTGCTTACAAACTTGATTTATAAAATTGGTTAAAAAGTATATATGCTTGGTGTCGGCAAACAGTAACTCTATCGTATGCCAGCAAGCAAATTAAATAACCAAATTTCTTCATTTCGAACAACGCGATATCAAATTTCTGTATTCTTGGCTGCCATCTCTCATTTAAACTTTCAAGATTTTCCTTTAAATAACTGAGCTTAACTAACCTTTTTAAATACCGCATTAATTTACATTGAATCACGGCCTTCTCGGCCAATTGCTACTCTCATCTTCTAAGTTGCATTTTGCAGAATGGTGTTCTGTTTGTTTTTGTTTTGATGTCTAAAACTACTAAATGCGATCAAGAAAGCAATAAATTGTTTAAGCAGTCAAGTGCAACGTGCGATGCATGCCTTTGGGGAGTTGGAGAATGAAGTTGCTGAGAAATGTGATGCACACATTGAAGCACACGCACAATAGCACAAGCACATACACACACATATATATATGAATGTATATATATATATATATATATGTGTAATATACATACAGCACGCACCATATCCGCTAAATATTTCTTACAGACAGTAAGCGAACCAGCCAGTCAGCCAGTCAGCCAGTCAGCCAGTCAGTCAGCCAACCAGCCAGCCAGCCAATAAGTTTTCTGAATTTTTCAGGAAAAAGGAGGTGGCTGTTGTATATACAAGTAAGAAGGAATATGCTTAAGAGGGAAAGAGAAAAATGAAAAGAAAAAGAGAGAGTGAATACAGGAAATGGCTAAAAAGCTTTCCTTTGCCAGCCAGTCAACCTACTTGAGAAGTTGCAATTTCGTTCTGTTTTTTTCCTTCAAATTTCTGATTCTTTACTTTTTTGTTATCCTCGCCTTCGCTCAACTAACATTTACATTTTTCAACTTTATCTGTTGACTGAACCCAGATGCAAGTGTCTGGCGTGTCAGGATAAATGAACAGAAAAAAACAACTAAAAACGCCATAGTATGTATTTGTTGGAGCGAATCATGGATACCCATCAACTAGATCTCAATAGTGGTTAATTTAAATGAATGAATTTTTTGATTTTAACTAGCGATCTACGTTTGACTGCTTAACGTGAGTTAACGATTTATGATACGTAGAGTTAAAGCAATAAAATAAAAAAAAAAATTTTATAAAAAATTTTGCTTTCTCTACTTTAACATGGAGTCACGTTACCAGTCCACTTATTTTTCACTGTAACTAATCATTTTGGCTAGGAGGTAAGGAGAACAGAAGGCGATGTTGCGGACGATGAGATTGTTGTCGTCATAATTTATGCTTTTTTACCTAAGAGTAGTAATAACTGATAATGCCAATGATTCTGTGCAGTGATCGGAGCTATTTGCGCAGAGCGCTACAAACGTGAAAACGAAGTTAGCGTATCGTATCGTACGGTAGTCAATGTGAAACGCAAGAACAAAGCCTTCTACTGCCAGCATGTATTTTGTATGCAATAGATTTTCTTATGTGTGTTTAGTTTGGCATTTAAAAGGAATTCTGGTATGTTGTTACATATCCATTAAGGTCAGATACTGACTCCTTGTTGTTAGTTGCCATTGAATGATTTCGTTTTAATAGCATTGCGTGAAATGTTTCTTGCTTTCTTTCTTTTCCATTTTATTTTTCTTTCTTGCTTTTATTTCACTGTACAAAAATCTTTTCGTTTCAATATATTTCCGGCAATTTTAACATTTTCAATGTGTTCAAGCATATGCTTGCAATGTTACTTTGTATGTGTGTAACTACCTATCTATAGACACTTTTGCGGATGCACTAGTGCTAATTTATGCACAATCGAACAAACTTTTCAACAATTTGAAAATTTACAATATCCTCGTATAGCATCTTCCCACTGCCACTTATTGTATTGCTGTGAAGTTGTTATATGCTCTATATTTCAGTACACATTTCACTACATTTTCCATATGTATATGTGTACCTAATCTATCTTGTATGTATATATATATACATATAATGCGGTCCGGTGTGTGAATAACAGAGAATTGCTTATTGTGCTTTCAAAAAGCAATATATTTTCAAGATTTCTCAATTTTAGTTGTTTTCAACTTATTTCTATACGGCACGATAACCTCTTGAAAATCGTACATGTTTCAATTTATTGTTAAAATCGTTTGTGATGCGCAATTGTATGCCAAACGTTGTATAAATTCTAAATCATTTTTACGGTAATGTGGTCGCTGTTTAAGTGTTTCTTTCAGTTATTGAAAGTCGTGAACCACTTAAACGTATTTCAACTTCAGGTAGTCAACACGTACAATACATTGTACACAATAGCTTTATGCAAAGAAGGAGAATTAATTTTCTTATTTAAAATCATTTACTTTAAATTGAAGCAATTAAGAAAGCTACAGTGGGCCACGTCCCTCTTTATTGAATACCCTACACCATCCTATAGTTATTCATAAAGCGACTTTTCAAGTTAAGGAATATATGAGAAAGTCGACCGACCCGAACCATTTTTAACAAGGTTGGTCCTTGGACCAGAATATGCTAGTGTGCGAAATTTCGTCAAAATATCTTAAAAATTTACGGCTTGTAGATTGAACGCAAAAAAATAAGACGAACAGACGCACAGATGGGCAGACGGGCAGACGGGCAGACGGACAGCCATACTTCAAACAAATCTGAAAGTGGTTCTGAATCGATCGGTGAACTAAAAGGTGAGTCTATTTCAATTCGTTCTGGGTTTTAAATACATCTGCACAAACTTAACGTACCTTTATAAGCTATTCCTTATATCCTATTAATAGTTTATAACGTGTAAATCTATATATTTACCTATATATACACGTTTCTAGAGTTCGTCATAAAAGGGGTGATTTCTTCCCCGGTCGAATATATGTTAAACATTTTAGGTATTATTTACTTCAATAACATTGTTTTTGATCTGATAGTCGAGGTATTTCAGAATTCCGAATAAAACGAACTAAAGTAATTTGAGGATGACATGACTAACTTGTATTTTATTAGCATGCACTGTTCATCTGAAAATCAGCAGTAGCCATATTAAATCAAACATTATACCAACTTTCGCCTATTTATTCCTTTCGGTTTTCTAAATGGTAGTTGTTTTTGTTTCAAATTTTTATACTGCAAGTCACTCAAATTAAAGATTGCCTGGATGAATAGAATGCAGCGTCTTTCTGCGGCGTCTTGTAAATCGAACTTCTAGGCAAAGGAAATGTTCTTTCTGAAAGATCGGGAGACTAGAATTGGTGATAGGGCATTAGTGGGTTATGAGTTTAACAGTTGGAGAATTATTTTGCTGTGGAAATTTGCATATACTTGGACTTCATCTCCCGCAAAGGGGATATGGGATAGTGAGGATGGCCATGTAATGGTAATATGCGAAAAGGCATTAGTGGCATAGGATGTTCATGTTAAAGATGAAAGGAAAACATAATATTAATCCTCTGAATTTTATCTTCTAATTTCCTAAGAGCAACCATTCGCGCTTGCCGCAATATAGCTTTCGCGAATTCTCGCGATGATCCTTGTTTTTCTTGAACTGAGAGTAGTGCCGAAGTAAATTAAATGAGCGGCAATTTTCCTTGATTGAATCAGTTATTATATGGGATGTTATTATTATATTGAATGCTTTTGTAAAGATTTTTGAATGCTTAAAAGATGTAATTTATGTAATAAAATATAATTAGAAGCAATGCTTATGCTAGTACCAAATAAAAATTAGGTTAAATAAAATAATTGCTTATACCAGTAATAAAAAGTGAAAATGCTTACGCTAATAACGTAGTACAAACTAGGTCATTAAACTTGCGTTCAAAATAAATTGCATACTAAATATGCACACTAAGAATAATTATACTAAAATTGAGTAGGTATATTAAATATATTACACTAGATGCGCACAAATTGGATGATTTTGAATTGGTACCTTTCCAATGTAAAACAAGCAAGAAAATTATTTTTCGCTGTGCTTAAAGGTTAAATAAAAACGAGATACGCAACACTCTAAACGTGCCCTTCCACTTTCGATATTCACGCCAAACTTGAAATTGACAGCTTTGTTTGTGCGGGCAGGAGAATATCTATCTTAGACAGACAGGAAGACATGCTTAAATGTCAGAATTTGATATTGATCAAGAATATATACACTTTATGGTGTGTCTGAGGCCTCCTTCTAGGCAGGCACTAAAACGAAATAAATATACCCCTCATGCCGCGGTGTTGGATATAAACAAAGTGTAGGGTTCATTGTAATAGCTTGGATACCGAATCGGATGACTGTATTTGTTCATAAGACAGGGGATAAAAATTCTTGTGAGGCTTCGCAGCACAAGTATATTTAGGAAAAGCTCACTCTAACTATTAAGTCAGAGGACGAATAAAGTTCTATTTTTATAGTCATCGTCGAAAAAGCAGCGTCGGATGGTCTATTGAATTTTCCATTTTGCTTATAAAACTTGGAGACGCTCATTAGAGATTCCATACAGACCGTTTTTTTCTTTATTGTTTACTGTTCGTCATGCTTTAATACACTGGACGTCGTGGACTGAGTAAAATAAAAGAGAGCTTTTCCACACAACTCAATTTCCTTCAATAGTGATATAATCAATCTAATGCTTCTCTCACATTTCGATGCAAATCATGCCTCATGCTCGGTCTAAATACTTTTCTCTAAGATATATTTTTAAAACTTGCAAACTTGCAAAACTTGCGCTGAGCCAGGTGTAAGGAAAGCGATAGGTATAGCGGGAATTTCAATATCAGTGCAAGCAAATTTAGCATTGCAGCCATGGACTTGTGACGCGACGCATTTCTTCCAAGTGTGAACGGACAATACTTACTTGGAAAGCAGCTAACTTTCATGCAAAATGGTGAATATTGTGCTTTTCGACATCTTTAGGATGCCAGCTATCGCTTGTACATTCACTCCTCGCTTATCGAGTATAATTTTCAGCGTTTTTTGATGTTTCCTGACGTAAAGTCACCTTTTGAACGCCCACTGCGTTCATCATTGTCGCGACGTAGGCACGATCTCGGTTAACATCAGCGAAGCACCATTTTTCGATAGCACTTTTCAAGCTAGCGCTGGGTTTAAACGGCATACCACTTAAGCATCTTAATAAAAAGTGTTTTTTATCAATTTTTCTAAGATAGAACGAAAGGTGATCGAGTGATATCATAATATTCGAGAGGATTTTTATACATAGATATGTTTAACTATTAAAAAAACTATTATGAGAAATATTATAAAATGACATCATTGGAGTCATTCTCGCGAGCCATATTTAATTTGAAGGTTTCTGCGACGTACACGTTTTATTGTTGCAAACCCTAAAAATAAAGAGTAAGAAACTAAGAAAATTATTCCGCAGGCAAGCTTTAAAAATATTGATTTTTGTGTGATTGGCGAGAGTTTAAACGAAAAAGTTCAATTTTTAGCCAAAAAGAAGGGAAAGTTTTTTCAACAAATAAAGTTTAAATCAATGTATCCATATATCTCGATATGTTCTCTCTACGTGTTTAGGGAGAGATGTTAATGCTAAGAAATATTGAAAAAAAACTCGAGCAAGGGAAAAGAATGGAAGTTGCTTGTGTCGGCCGTTTTGACAAATCGTGTTGCAGAGCAACCTTCTAGGATCATAAACATGCTCAACATTCAATGTTCAAATACTTTTTCCTTTTCTTCGGAGATTATGTATGAAATGCGAAAAATGCGTCTTCTGCTACACTCGTCGGTGAACAAAACGCGCATTTTACATTTTACATGCAGCGAAATAGCAGACGTGACGGCAAGAAATTATGTAAACGAAAGTATAAATAGGTTTCAAACGTGCTAGTGGAGTTAAAAAACAGCAGGCAGGAAAATAGGTTCTAACTTCTCAGTAGACTTTGCTCTGTCGTAAGCACCCTTTTCAGAGAATCTTGGCAAGGTTTGAGGTTTAATGGAAAAGATTTATTTCAGGTAAACAATATCTCCTCAATAAAAGAAAACAAATTCCTGCAAAATTCGCGGCGGTATTATTGATCATTTGCTTTTCAATTTGTTGCCACATTGTTTTTCCAAACATAAGCAAACTTATATGTAATGAAATATTATTAGTTATTTTTGGACTGATTTAAATCTGATCACCTATTAGACCTAAACTGTACCTAGTGATGTGAACGCGAAATCGGCATAAAATTTGTCATATTAGCTTTCCTGCAAGCTGCTTAGGTTATATACATATATGTGAGTGTGCACATAACGTAGATAAGCAGGTGGTGTAACATAGTTTTGAAATAATCGAGGGTTGAATATATTATGATGTTTACTTCCGTATTACAGCAGATAGCGATCTGATAGTTGAAGTGCGTAGCCAAGAGGACTGCATATACAAGTGCATTGTATAGTTATAACCAGATCGACGCGTAAGGAACGCGATCGGTAATTAATATTCCTTACAAGAGGTAGATAGTTTGCTTATTTGTATATAACCACTTGTAAAATTGTTGTATGTTTATTTGTGTGATTGTATGTATATTCGTCCCACATACAATAAAAGGAATATACTTTGCACGCGCCAGCATGCAAACATACATATATACATACATACATACATACATACATACATACATACATACATACATATATAATAGTAGCTCAGCTTAAAAAAATTCACAGTCAAACATATGAAAGCTTTTGATTTTTGGTGCATTATTTTTCCGTTAAACCCACACACATAGTTGACTACAGCAACTTTGCGTTCAGCCAACAATCAGTTTTAACTATATTCTAATAGATATTCAAATATGGTCGGAATAGCAAAAAAAAAAAAAACACTCTCTTTAAATGTGTTTGCGTTTACATAAATGTGTGTGTGTGTGTGTGTGTGTGTGCGTGTGTGTGTGTGTGTGTGTGTATGAGTTTTGCGTCTGCTATCGTACATAAATTGAATTCAAATTTGTTTTACGGTAGTGTAAGAGAGTATCTAAATATCTTTAAAGCGAGATTTTAGCTGGCGTTTGTGGATGTGTCCTTTCTATGGACTTTGGTGTTTGCATTTTAACCTAAATAGTAAAGCAAACACAGCCAACTTTCAAAGTATACTGCACTTACTTGCTTACTTAGTTACTTACTTACACAACGACTTTACGTCTCTTTGTGTCTCTAAACCGTATAATGCGTTTGTTATATTACGTGTGTGTTTTCGCATATGAATATAGATTTTTAATCTGTAAACATATTTTCATTTGGAAGTGTATGCGAGTTGTGCGAGAAAGTTTTTATTTTTTCTCTAAATTTTGTGTGCTATTTTACCGGAAACGGAAGACATCGCTGCATCAGATGAAAAAACTTCTCATTTTTTTCGCTAAACTCCATCTTACTCTCCAAGCCACCAAATACTTTTAAAAAGAAAACATGGAAATCAAATGGCGCCCGATAGCTTGTTTTTCTTTACGCTGCTGAAAATGTGTGCATATGTATGTATGCGTATATAAAGGCTGCTTCACTTTAACTTTTTTATAATATATATGTATATTGGGTTTGTGCATGTGTGTGTGTGTGTGTGTGTGTGTGTGTGTGTGTGGTTTTTCTTCTTTCTTTCTTTCATTATCTCATGCCATTTAAACACATACTTTCAAGCTTATATAGGATTTTTTAATTTTATTATTAAAAGTATCAATGTGTATACAAATAAATACTCTCCTCCTGAGCATATTTTTGAAGGGAAACTTCAGCTATGCTTAGAGTTTCGTAACAGAAAAATAAATAAATAAAATTTGTTTTCAATTTCCCTTTGATTTGTGTGGTTTTACGCATAATTTATTGATATTTTTTTACCCGAATGCCATGGGTGGAAAAAACTAGACGTCTCTTCTTAACCATCAAAATCGCTTTATAAAGTAAAAGGCAATGTACTTAGAAGTTGAAAAAGTCGTAACGCATTTTTATCGTGTTCCCATTTTTTACGGCTGAGAAGTTTTGATTACTTTAATCCCAATACTATACATTATTACTATATTTTGTGAGCGAAAAACAGAAAATATTTATGGCAGAGAAAAGGAGGGCATCAGTTCGTCTCAATCTTCTCTTTCCAATTAACAGCAAAAATTCATTAGAAGTATTTTTCAATCAATTTCCTTTAAATGAATGCTTGGCTATACGAGCCTGGCCTGGGTGGCATCTTTTCTTCGATAAATTGTCCGACCACAAACCCTCGCACAAGCTAGTCACCTAGCTACGTCCAATTACATTCGGTTATCGCTTCTCTATCTTATGAGAACGTCATGACTTGCGGTTGTTAGCTCATCAGAGACTGTGATAACCAACATTAATTGCGGCAATTGTATATAAATTTAAAAATTGTGATAACACGCTTTTAGAAAAACCTGCTCTTCCTTCAACGACTGCCAAAATTTCATCAGTTGGAACCTTAGAAGGGGCTATAACAAACGCTAGGGGAAAGAAATATTCAAAAATGGAAGAATTCACTTACATGACATTAAAATACAGCAATAAGCAATAAGACGTAACTCGGCCTTTTCGATGTTGCGATGTGTGGCATTTTTTTCTCATGTCATTCAGAGACATGTGTCTAAAAGAAGTATACGTCACCTATGTTGAAAATTTTAAACACTGGGAAACTGGATATTGTCCTTTCGCATCTTTGTTTTCGTATTCCTGATTGCAAGCACGCGGGCAAATAATTACGAGTAGACGTTAAGAAACACTCAAACGTCTGTCAATAATTACCGTAAAATCAAAAGCTATAACTTGTGAAAGTTGTGAAAGTATTCTATATAGAGGTGAATTCGATTGATCCACTGACATGTTGACGTTGCAGGAAAACCTGTGTGTCAGGCATGCATTTAATTTAGACAAACCAAAGTATTTTCTTTCTTGTTTAGTTCTCCTCTTTGATTGGTTAGTTGTCTTCAGGCTAAGGCTATTTTGAATTCAATTCATCGCTCAATAGCTGACAACGGATTTAACTCTTTGCTTAATGATTCTGGGTTTAAGTTTGGATATCAGAAATCTGCTATGATATTGGCGTGAAGTTAGCCCACTATACGTAGCCCACATTTCTGTCTTCGCTAAGAGGATGGCTCTCTTCACGCTTGGTTTGCGCCTACGCTCAAATAATTGATACTTGAATGATAGTGAAAGAACAACACAATGATGAGAAAAACTAAGCAAAAGCAGAAAATACAAACATAAATAAAAAAAGGAAACAAAATCTTATAAAAAATTAAAAGGGCAATCCATTCTTACTATTAATCACATACATAGTTTATGTGCACCGTTGACGAAACGTTTGAATATACAAAGTGTGTTATAAAAAATTTCGAAGAATACCCCCAAATGCTGGTTTTTAATCTTTTTCGAGTACCTTAGCACCTATCAGTAAAATCTAACTTCATTACTAAATTGATTTTTTCATTACCACCACACAATCATCACAAATATGCCCTTCACATATACACAATACACGAAGTTAGTTATAAAAAATTTTAGCGAATTGACTCAAGTGCGGGTCTTTGATTTGCCATTTTCACGAAATCAACTAAGGGCAGCAAGCATATTAGGGACCAAGTTTAGCTTAGTTTGTATTATATGTGCTTGCTTCTTAATATTTGTTAATTTTAATACTTATTTTATTTGTTTTTTTGCTACATCGCGATAACCCGTAATCTAGCAGAGACATAAGCCCATTTTGGTGGGCTATCTTCACTTCGCGGCTACGATAGAAATGTAGAAAAAAGTCGAACTCTAAACAAAAAATTCATTCATTGAGGTAGTAGGCTTCCGGTATTAATGGCAAATCAATAAATTTCATTCCTATGATAGCAGAAATGATGTTCTTGGCTGTAGATTGTGTATATATATGTGTTGACCATTTTGACTGCATTGGAAATTATTTAAAATTCTTAGAAAAATATTTCTTAAATCTCAGCTTTTAAATAAATAAAACCCGCAAAAGAGGGAGCACTGCTTAAGAAATGCAAAAAATTGTTTTGAACTAAGGGAAGTGTCGTTCAATTAAATGTTTAGAACTCCGCAATGCTTTAATTTAATTGCTTTAAGCTTGACCAGTTTATAGATGTTTGGTCGTTGCATGGTACAACGAATATTATGTTCCACACAAGAACTCTCCACAGTCCAACTATCCGGAATAGCGAATGTGCAGAGAATTTGAGTTTTTTAGCCTAGCGTCCGAAGATTATCGTACATCCCGACTTGCTAAGCCGATCAAAAATACCAGTTCGCAACCGCAAACAACCGGAATTTGTGTTAATACTAATTTTTATTAGTACTTTTATTAGTACTTTTACTAGTACAATACTTGAGTTCGAGTTGCAAGTACTTTCTTGTCTTTTGTGTGTGTGCGAATATATAATACTTTGTACATTATTTTAGTAGAAATTTAGACGTTATATTAGCATTTAGTACATTTATTTTATTACTGTGCTGAATGCTTATGAAAAAGATTGACTAGAATACTGCATAAATATTAAAGGCTATTGTCGTTGCGCTCAGTGTCGTATCATAAGGCATCATAAGTTAAATGCCTATAGAAATATATTTTCTTTTATATGTTTGTTTAAGCCAAGAAGGGTTCATATTTAATTTAGATTAAAAATTTTCAATTAAATTTGTTTGCAGAAATATGATCTTCCTCTTTTAAACGTATCGGCAACTGTACCCATTCTCTCTATATGTGTCGTTAGCTTATTACGCGTGTTAATTGCCTTAAGCCTCTGTCGGTTCGCATTTCGCTCTGTTGAATGTGCAAATTATCTTAATTTAAAGGTAGTAAATTTCAGTTTCAGTAAAACGTTTAAAACACATTGAATTTTATTGCTTTACAAGTTTTTTTTGGACGTGTGTTTGTGTGATATTAATTTGTTAAATATATTTTTTATAAGAAAGGGAAATTTAAATAAGCTTCAAGGGAAATTTTCACCAATTGATGCTTGCTTTGTAAAAGCGAAAGAAAGAAAGGCATCATAAAAAGTGGGCGAGAGGGGGACAAAAGGAGACAGGCGGTGATGTTAACTAATTGTTTGGCATTTGACGGAGAAGTAGAGAGTACCAATGATGTGATAAACAACACACTTCATCGTCATGTATGCAAAGTAATGCAAAGATTTAAATAAGAGAATAAAAATGAAGAAAATTTATTATTGTATACGAGCATAGGAATAAATATCTTCACTCTCAACGTGAATAGCGCTCATACTTTCGTACTCAAAGGCTCGTACTTTAAGCTAAGTTGCAAGTGGCAAGCTTCAGCTCAGCATAAAATCTTTGCAAGGACTTACGCAAGTATTGTATAACTGCGTAAATGATTGCATAAGCTTAGCTTCACAGTGACTGGCAAGTTATCAAGGTGTTTGGAAAGTCATTTCGGTTATTTTGACAGCTCGTTTTTGAAAAAGGCTACTTGATTGCTCTGTGCAACAGGTTTTGTGTGATGACTTATCAAATACGGAAAGTTGAAGGCAGCATTCTTGACATATTTTACTTTCTTCCGATCGAAAAAGTTAAAACACTGGTCAAGCAAGAAATACATCGTGTGCCGTGTGGGAAAAGAACGTATTGACAGAATGCCAGTGCTAAGACTGGTTTGCAAAATTTTGAGGTCGAAGATACACAAGCATCAACTGATACAAGCCGCCGAATGACAACTCATGAAGTCGCTGAGAGATTAAATTTATCAAATCCACTCGTTAATGGTCACTAAATAGAAGGGAAATGAGCTTCCGAACAACCCATTTTGTGCTCCGCTTCTTTAATTTTAATTCGTAATAGAGAATCGGAAGGTATCGAAGCTGAACATTTAACATAATTAGAATGTTTAAAGTTTTGTCACTGTATTCAGAATTGTTATTCACGTCTTAACAAGGAAAGGGAGTAGAGTACACCAGTAATACTTGATGTTGGGATTCTTATGCATGTACAAGGAACCTATGGAGGTATATTCGAAGGTAGGACGATATCGGTGTATGTTCGTCGGCTTGACATAATCGAAAGTCTTTCCTCTGGAATTCTCTCCATATATATTTAAAAAGAAACATGGCTCGACCATTCATCACGCAAAGAGGAACTAAAAAATTTCAACCCAAAAGGTTTGAATTAATGATTTAAAATTTTCCAAAGACATTACGAAATTCTTTGCGGAAAATTCCATTCTTTGTTTTTATTTATTTATTTATTTATTTATTCTACTTATACAGGAACTCAACTAAAACAAATGACAGTCGAGTTCAAATTACTCTTAAAGTAAATCTTAAATTAATTATTATTAAAACTTAGTATAAGTATAATAAAACAAATAAAAAGGAAAAAAGAAAAAAAGCATGTACACAATTAGCACAGAGCCACACCCACAAACGGTACATGACCAAATTGCAAATGAACCCCTAAGCCATCGCAAACATGCGCAAGCTTGGCAACCGATAATAGTTAACAACAATTCATTTTCGAGTCATAATGACTTTTTAGGGATAAAGTTGGCTTAAATACGACATACGACAGATCACGTGTGTTAAGCAATGTGGCTTTAATGGACTTTAGAGAGTCCGATAATGAGAATAAATGATAGACGTCATTTAGGTTCTTGCAAACAACTCTGAGCGGGTTAAACAGCTCATAATTATATTTACATTGGCTAAGCCTAACCAAGGTAAAGTGCTTAGAGGAGCGGTTAGGAACATTGAAACTTATTTCGCCAAGTAATGACGGCGAGTCAATAGCACCGTTTATTACTTTGATAACGACGGAGACTCCAAGAACAAATCTACGTTTCTCAAGAGACGGTAAGGACAGCAGAAGCAACCTATTTTCATAGGGGGGAAGAGAGGCCATCGGATCCCAACCCAAATTCCTCAGGGCAAACAGCAAGAATTGCTGTTGAACAGATTCAAGTGAATCTACATAGCGCCTATATGAGGGAGACCACACAACAGAAGCATATATAAGGATCATCCAACTCTTTGGACCACCTCTTTACGAAACCAAGCGCGGACCTAGCTTTGCTTAACGAGCACTCGACATGCAAATTAAAACGTAACCTATGGTCGAAGAGAACGCCTAAATCTGTGACCGACTCGACAGCCTCCAACTTGTGTGAATCTATGAAATAATGGGTAATGAATCACTTCCTTCTTGAGAAAGAAAGCTTCTTACATTTATTTAGGTTTAGCGTCATAAGATTCGACGAGCACCATGCCACTAAATTATTCGGGCCAGTTTGAAGCTGAAGTGATTGCGATTCTAAGAAAAAGGGAGAAAACAGTTTCACATCATCAGCATACATTAAGATCTGGCTGGATACAATCACCGAAGGCAGGTCATTAATGTATAGATTAAATAAAATGGGTCCTAAGTGGCTACCTTGAGGTACACCTGAAGTAACAGGGAATTCATTTGAGGTGGTGAAGTTAAACAAAACCCTGAATGATCTCTTATGCAGATAAGAGGTTATCCGCTTAACTAACTGGGGAGGGAAGCCAGAGGCTTGAAGTTGAAAGATAAGTAATTTATGATTAACCAAATCAAACGCTTCGCCAAAATCAGTGTATATGACTCAAGTGCGAGAGCCAGTAGAAAAAGACTTAAAGGCATGACACGTACACTCTAACAGATTGGTGACCGTAGATCTTCCTTTTCGAAAGGCATGTTGGAGTGGAGAAATATACGATTTGGTGGCAAAAGCCAGATGCTGAGTCACAATACTCCCGAACAGTTTAGGCAAGACACTCAACTTAGCGATGCCTGTATAGTTCTCAACAAGTTGTCTACTCCCACATTTGTGAATAGGAATGATAAAACAACTCTTCCAAGACAAAGGGAACACGCCTAGATTCAAGGACTGACTAAAAATCTGAGAGATAAGGCCACATAGCGCCGCGGCGCAAGATTTAAGTACGCATGATGGAATTCCATCGGGTCCAGGCGCACAACTGTATTTTAGGGAACTCAACCCTTTAAAAACGTCATCTTCAGAAATATCCAATTTAGGTATTGAAACCAAGTTAGTTATAGGGTATGGGTAATTAACTGATAAATCAAAACTAGCAGTCGAAAAGTTTCGTTGTTGGTCTAACTAATGTTACAAAAAAAAAACACCAAATTTCTATAATTTCATATTTTTTCTGGAAGAGGTTAGTGTCCAATATTCTCTCCAAAATCCCAATATCTTTTCCTTAGTTATTCTTGTACTGTAATGAAATCAAAATTTACATTTTACAAAAAAAAAAAATCCTCGTGAAAATTTTGCAAATCCTATAATTTATATGCAAGTTATCGTTTTGCCTTTCATTTCCAAATTTGATCGTGCATTACATTCGTATGTTTTTATTTAATTAACACTTGTCGAGTGAAACGTGAATGTAGATGTGTTAATACTTCGGATTTTTTTTTTTGCTGCTCTTTCGTAGTGGTAGCACTATAATAATGACACGAGAAAAGGGAACGGAAGTACATTTTTTTCATTCCAAGAATATTGTGTGCGTGTGTTGATAAGCGTTTATCTGTTGGTCAAGAGATAAAAGGTAAAGCTGTTGCTTCAGGCATGCAAGCGAGAGCTTAACTGTGATAAATCCTTAATGGATTCAAGTGAAATGAACAACGAAGGCAAAGCTTATTTTCACTCCTTATATATGTATTCGTCAAAATTAAAATAATCACCAAGCTGTAGGTGAAAAGAGAAATTACAATTTTCAACAAGAAAAAGAAAAATTGCAAAAAAAGCTGGTAATGATTTAAAACAACTGAATTAGTAAACTTGTGGAAACATAATTATGGAACGAATATAACGACAATGATGACGATCTGATTAAATTTGGTTTTTCTTTTCCTTTTCCTTTTCCTTTTCCTTTTTTTAATGTTCTACCCTTACTCTTATCTCGTTTCGGACAAAACTTCAATAATCGAAATATTATATTTATTTTTACAGCGTCTACTTGAAAATATCTTCGAGAGAGTATTTGTTGTTTTTCTTTGTTTCTTTGTTTAGGAAAACGGCAGCTTCAATATTTGAATTTTAATATAGTATACTATATAGTATGGTCGTCGTGCTATGGATCGATCTTTCTGTTAATTTCTTTACTAATTCAATTAAAAACTTTCTAGTAAATATGTATGGGGGCTTGTGTACGTAGACTTTCCTGGGGAACTGTTCAAAGACGATTTACTCTACTTTATGTTTTTCTTTTTTTTTTTTTTTTTGCTCTGTGAGCGGGAGGGTAAAAATCTTCAAAAGATACTGTTGGTTGCTTAGTAGCAGCAAATACGATTTCCACGTGCTAAAAACTATCCCCCCACACACATCTTCTACCATTCTCCTCCGAGGGACCACCGTTAGGTATTACTTCGCGGAGGCTGGTTGTCATTAGCACCTCACTGGAATACACTATTGGCTTCCACTCCCTCTGCTCTCCACCCGCTGTCTTTCGAGCCGCCGTAGTTCTTTGAGCACTCTGCTTACAAAGTCGCCTACTGTGCTCCAAACCTCTTTGCTGGCAGTTAACCCCTCCAATATATCACTCGGCTCCATTTGGGGTCTGCCATTCTCGAACCTTCTGCACGCCGGGTAATTCGGCGAGTTGTCGTGCCCGAACCTGAACAGGTACTTTCGAAAACCATGGCCAGTCAGGAACTGGATGAGGTAGTATTTTACCTCATCGTGTGGCCTTTTGATCCATTGCATTATATTTGGGTAACATCCTTCGACACTGTCCGGGATCCGCATATCTGCCTTAGCGCACTAAGACGATATACTGCCGCCAACTTTTGATACACTGCCTTTACCGTGAGTGCACCGGCGCAAACTGGGCTTCCGTACATTATGACCGAAGTTATCACCGTGGCTATTACTTTTCGATTGGTGAATTTCGGGCCTCCAATATTTGGCATAATCCTTGCTGACGACGCCTGGCTGCCGGCAGCTTTCTCAGCCGCATACCCAACGTGGTGCTTAAGTTGAGTCGATGGTCGAGCATAACTGTAAGGTTTGTCAGGGCAGGAGATGATTGCACCGTGTGCTGTCCGACTCGTATGCAGCATGTTTCCACGCGCTTCCGGCTGCTTATAAGTACCCCTTCAGTTTTATGCTCGGGTAGCTTTAGCCCTATCTCAGCTAGCCAGGCCTTCACTTTAACGATAGCTTCGTTAGCCCTGGTTTCTAACTACGTAACGTATTTTGCAACAACTGCGATTGCTATATCATCGGCAAAGCCGATAATCGTTACGCCGGCAGGGAGGTTCAGCTCAAGAAAACCGTTGTACATTATGTTCCACAAGAGAGGACCAAGAACTGATCCCTATGGGACATCCGCTGTTATTTTATACGACTCTTTTCCGTCATCGCTATCATACACTAACGGGCGGTTCGAAAGGTAACTTGTTATTATCTCAAGTATATGTCTTGGAACCTGCATTCTTATGAGGGCTTTATGAACAACACCCCAGTCCGCCGAATTGAAGGCGTTTTTCACGTCTAGCGTAATGACGGCGCAGTATTTTTTATCACCGCACCTCCATCGGTCTCCGGCTATAGCGTCTGAAGCAAGCGCCACGACATGGTTTATGGCATCTATCGTAGACCGTGCTCTTCTGAATCGGTACTGCTTATCCGTGAGAGCACGCCTTTCTTCGTCCACGACCAGCAGGCGTTCGTAGACGACCCTCTCCAATATCTTGCCCATTGTATCTAAAAGGCAGATGGGTCGGTATGACGATGGCTCGTTCACTGACTTATTGGCTTTCGGAATGAAGACCAACCTTTGGATCTTCCATTCGTCTGGGAATGTCCTTGCCTCCAGACACCATTGCAGCATCATCATGAAGACGTGTGGCCTCCTACGTATCGCTACCTTTAGGGCCTTGTTTGGGATTCCGTCTGGTCCAGGAGTTTTCTTGTCCCCAATCCTTTTGCAGGCGCTTAAAAGCTCGTCCGCAGTAATTCCTGGTATTGCTTCATCTTCTCTGCCGTGGAGGTCTACCAACTGCTCTACTTTGTGTGTGTGTGTGTGTGTGTATGTGCGTATGCGTGTGCGTATATATATATATATGTGTATATATGTATATAAATATATATATACGAATATGAGGTTTGTTCACTAAGTAATTAAATTAAGTAATCAATTGATTTGACTATTTACTCACACAACCATACAAATGTATCAATTCACTTATATTTGCCTGTGTAGGAAATTTGGTATTCTCTCTTCTTCCCTCTTCTCCCTTCTCCCGTTTGTGCAAATGCTTGTGCATTACAATAAAATTTATGTAAATTTTAGGTAGATGTTCATTTCCATGCGCTTTTTGATTTCTCTTCTTTTTTTTTTTTTGTTCTTCTTGTTCATGTCTCTATGCTTTTAGGGCACATTAACTCGGAATGAAAGTTTTCATTTTCCACCTATGCATGTGTATTTATATTTATATTTATATATATATATACTTGCATACATTAGTTAGACAATTTCAAAAATATGAATTCTCTTCCAAAAATTTAACATTCATAAATTACGTACATCGCTATTTGCGAATGACAATGAATTAACTATCTTTATCATCGCGCTTAATATTTTTTAGACTACGTAAAACGTATGCAGATGCGTTAAAGCAACATATATCAAACTGTCATATGTCATATGTAAACTTGTGTTGATCCAACATTAGAGCAATCAATACTTGTATAAAATATGTAACAGTACAGTAGTACTTTCATGTTTGTTACAAATAAAGTACCGCCACTATATTGAAGCTTAACTCTCTCTCTCTTTCCCTCTCTCCGTCTCTAGGACATATTCATAACGTTACCAATGACGACATTGATGACTATTACTTCTACACCTATATACATACACACACTAAAGCGTAATGGCGATAGTAATGCTGCTGATGCTGATGATGGTGATAAGACCGATGATATACTACTGTTTTAAAAACAACAAAAAATAGTACATTAATATCGTTTCAGTATCTCAGTTTGTATTTCTCGTAGTAAAGTTCTCTACTCTACCCTTTAGTTCCTACAGATTTTCAATGGGAAAAAAAACCCGCATCAAAATCTCTCTATTATAAGCAATGCACTTCATATTTATGCTCTATGTGTATGTTCTGACACCTTATACTCCCCATTTTTTTAATAATGATTTCCATTATAATTGAACTTTGCTGAGCATAACTTATACATATATATACATATATATATATATATATATATATATGTACACCAACATCATCATCAAGAGCGATATCGAGGCAGTCTGTCTATTTTATGTGTTCATACGATAGTATGTTTGTTATTACAGTTGTTGCGCAGTTGTGCGCAGCAATAAATCCCAACCAAGCTATTGCCTTCAATTACTTAATTAGAAACGATGGCCCTTGAGGTAATTTATGAACGATATTTGCTGCAAGAAAGCTTATTAGCGACAACACTACGTGCAACGAATGCCCGACATGCGAATTATTGAGCGATAATGTTATAACGGTTATATGTGCCATATATTTTATTGATACAATGGCAAGATACATATGCATGTATACATATATACATATATACATACATACATACATACATAGGTAAGTAGGTACATGTATGAACACATAAATGCGTATGAGCAATGTGTGCTTTTTATTGGTGTAAAATTATTAGTACAAGCTGTCATCTCTCTCCCCTCGTTATTAGCAACTTGCGAATGAACGTTGAGGGGAAGTGAACAATAATAAATGGCCACTTGTCGTCTACAAATTATGAAACCAACCATGGAAGGCTGATGAAGTGTGCGAGTACATTGCTACACAGTTCCATTTGGTGGTAATAAGTCAGTCGGTAGGGAGCAAGGTTCGGAAACGATGTCTGTTTACCTTCTTACTTAGATTTTTTCTATTTTTCCTATTTTTTTGCTTTTTCTTTGCAAACGATGTGAAAAACTGGTACATCCCAGGTGTTGCATGTTTGCTTTATAGGCGTAATGATGGCGGAGATTGTTTATAAAACAAATGAAGGGGAAAAGCGAGACTAGTCTTTGTTAAGCAGTAGTTTGACGATTTGAGAAATTTATAATGCATTGGGTTTCGATTTTTAAAATATCTTTCCTATTATCTTTGCCTATTCTGCATATAGAATTTTAATAAACATTTTCGCTATTATGCATATATCTGCATATATATAAATATCATATATATATATAGAGCACGTATATATATATATATACGAATAGAAGAAAATTTTTCGGTTTCGTTACTCGAGTTGAAATGAACTCTTTGCTCTGTGTTTTTTTCGCCCAAATTAGGCACATATCAGATCTTGGCCTTTGAAACATGTGTCAGAAGTTATATACATACACTGACTTACACAGCTACTAATATAACAAAGTCATAAAATAAATTCAAATTATATACGCAACCATTAACCAGAGAGCAACCAGTAGTACTGATGGCGGTATAACATCAGTGAATGTTTAATAAAATGTCAGGCAGGACTTTATGTAATTTATGATAAGATTGAAGTGAAGTGGAGTGAGAAGTTGAAAGAACCCTCTACTTGGGGCTGAAAATAAAGGTACATATACGGGTGTGAAGGACAGTTGTGAGGGAGGGAATGAATGGCAAAATGGAGACAGCAAAAGTAGTGATGGGCCTGAAACATTAAACCCTTACAGAACGTTTTATAACAACGTTTCGTTGTGCTTAATTAATCTCAAGTAACTTGACCTGTGATACCAAATTATAAATTTGCATACATATACTTACTTAAATTGGCTCAGGATAGCTGATTACTCTTCAATTTAGGCATGTAAAAATTAGATTTTCATTCAAACGTTTCATTTAAAAAACAACATTAAAAAAAAGAAAAGGTCAACAGACAAACTCGTTTTTTAAAAAGTTGGTTTGATAAGCGCGGGTTTTATTATAACACCGTGTACTCCGTTTTGCTTTATAAATACTAATGGAACATGAGGGTTTCGTATGCATGCATTAAATCTTTGCTAGCTGCGTTAAACATTGTTTTTTTTTTCTTTTTTATTCATTATATAGAGGATAAGTTTTTTGGGTAGTTTCCTTTTTACGAAACAAAATAACAAACGCTTAGGTAGTTAACCACAATTTTAGGGACCAGAAAACATATATAATTTACTTTCCGGCGTTTATATATTTAAAAGGAACCAGAGTTTCCTAAATGTCTCTCCTAAACATAGACAAATAAATAAATCTTTTACCGGCCATAAGTATTTATATAACTTATCTAAAGTTAATTCCCATTCTTTTTTTTCGTAAGGCTGTCAAATCTTTAGGATATCTGCACATAGGCCACGTTTTACGGCTTTGGAATATTTCAACCAAAAAAAAAAACCATTGAAGTTATTAAAAACTTGCTTCAACTACCATCTCGGATCTGGCAAAGCGCTGCTCTGTTTTATGGTTTAAAATAGAAATCTCCGTCGTTTGATTATTCGCCCATCGACTTTTCCCCAAAAAACTTTATGAGCGATCGAATGCTGGATATAACAAACCTTGTCCGCTTGGACCCATACTTGTAGGAATCATATCCCAGTTGAATGTGTAACGTGATGCTTAAAAATATTATTTTTGTTTGCAATTTGTTCAAGACTATAATACTTTTAATCGTTGCATGATAACAATGTTTAAAAATTTTCTATTTCCTAATTTTGTTTTGCGTGTCAGGGCACAACATCGCAACATAAAGGTACAACTTGCACAATTTCTTTTTTAGTTTAAAGAAACTTCACACTCATGATGTGACATGAGTGCGGATCGAACAGTTTTCTGTTAAAATATTAGGTTGGGGAAAAAGAAATCCATTATTTTTTAGGTAGATGGCTACACTGGTAGACTTCTCGTAAAGTAACGATCAAACAATTTCAGATTTATGCTCGTTGGAAAGGTGACGTTTCGCAGTAAAAAAAATTCTTTTGTTGCTTTTTGTTTGGTGCATTCAGTTGTGAGTTACAGCGTGTTAAAAATGGAAGTGAACAAAGAGAAAATTCTGTACATTTTACAGTTTTTCTTTGACAAATGCGGAAATGCAAGCGAGGCGGCTAAAATTGTGAATGGTGTTTATGGTTCCGATACTGGAATAGCCAATTATGTGCAATTTTGGTTTCGTAGATTCCGTTCAGGAATTTTTGATGTTAAAGATGCACCTCGCACAGCTAGGCCGGTCGTCGAAAATGTCGATAAAATCGGAGAAATGATCGAAGTTGACCGGCATGTTAGCAGTCGTAACATCGCCCAGGAGCTAAAAATCAACCATAAAACAGTTTTAAGCCATTTACACAAAGCTGGATTCAAAAAGAAGCTCGATGTTTGGGTGCACACCAATTAACAGAAAAAAACATGATGGATCGAATTTCCATCTGCGAAGCCTTGGCCAAACGGAATGAGATAGACCCATTTCTTAAACGGATGGTGACTGGAGATGAGAAATGGATCACATACGATAACCCTGTGCGAAAACGATCGTGGTCAAAGAGCGGTGAAGCACCTCAAACGGTGGTCAAACCAGGACTAACGGCCAGGAAGGTTTTGCTATGCATTTGGTGGGACTGGAAAGGTATTATTTATTATGAGTTCCTTCCATATGGCCAAACGCTAAATTCTGATCAAATCATACAACAAAACGGTGCATATTTGACCCAAATCGGTCAATCCGAAGCGTGTTAAATAAAGTCCTGAAGTTCATATAAAAATAATGGAATCCTTTTTCCCCAACCTAATATTATCTGTCGTCGTTTGACGAGTATCTACAATCAGCGCGTTAGACATAAAAACTAATTTAGTTAATGAGTTAGAGAGCTTCGTCACTCTTGAACGTCGTTCTGATATGGTTCTTGACCCTTAACCCTTCGAAATTATTATATTCTGTCAGCATAGATATGTAAAGATTGATCCAAGATTATTAATTGAAAAGGAGTTTACATTTCTCGTGTAAGCAGTGTTCTATGGAAGTGGCTAAAATGGTCGTCCCATTAAATTGATAGCGAACATTTCGTAGACAACTATCACATCTATGTGCATTGTTGCATACAGATTGTAGTTTCGTTATGAAAATAGTTTGACAGGTTCGCGTTTCCTTTATCGAAAAAAACTTCGTTTAGTGATCTTTCGTTTAAGAAGAGCAACGTAGAGCTTTACGATCTTCTAACAGATGAAAATTGAGTGAGACTCTCATGCCAATTAAAAATGTTAACGCTTTGTGTGTGAGTTCGTTCATTTCCTGATCTAATTTTTCCGTACCGATAAAAAATCCACTTTATATTCGGATTATATTTTGAATCTAGACAGTTTAGTTTTTTTTATGAAATGCAACGGCTATGGGATATTTTAAGGCTTTGAAGGTAACACACGCGGTATTGCTTGAGAAAGAAACGAAAAATACGTAAAAAGATGATACACTAGTGTGTCCAAGAAGTAACATCCAATTAATTTTTTCGTTTTTAAATCGAATACTTTTACGCAAACGGCGCATAATACCCAAATGATATTTCTTGTTAACAGTTTGGCCTGCCAGAATGTATTGTAGCGCTCAACAACACAAGATTCGAAAAAAATTGTTAACATCACTTGGATTTTTGAACGACTTTGGCGTGGCTTTGGCATTCTTGGCTCACGTTTTGCACGATATTCTCTCGATTGATCGATTGTATGAGTAAATCCAATTCTCGTCTCCCCTAATAATTCATTTCATGACCGATTGAGGGCCGGAAATCATCTACTCGCACACACATTGTAAACTTCTAAATAAATATTTTTTGCGTCGTATAAAAGCACGCGTGGCTAATACACCAACATCGCCTGCAATGTGAAGTTTGACACAGATGTCTGTCACGAAAACAATGCTCATTATTACTCGATATTCGATATAACCGCGCAATTTAACTTGGGTATTGGTCGTACTTGTGGGCACAGGAGTATTATAATAGGTAAGAATGACCATCCGCATCGTGAAATCCTTGAATAGATTTTGTCACAATGGCAAAGTATTTTAGCAACGCTGGACGCGTTAGTTGATCTATAGAGGGGATGCTTATGCTGATATCTTTGCTGGCTGAATTTTGGATAATAGACTTAGTAGCTGCAAGCTGTACATTTTTATTTCTTCAGGGCGTTGCTCTCGTTCATGTGCTCATTTTTTTCATTACAACTTTAGACGGTCTGTGTAAAATTTTTTTATCTAGCTTCAGATTAATTTTTTTAGCATTTTGTAGTAAATTCTAGGAAATGTTGCCCAAATCATACACAAACTCGAACTGTGGGCATTAAATAAAGGCGTTTCAACTTTTTATCATATCAATATTTCAATATTGCGCGGGTGTAGAATATATAAACCTTGTAGGCAATCCTAGATGCGTACTCCTAACATATGTCTCAAAAGGTTCGTAGGATGATGAATAGAGAGAAGATGACTATTGACATATCAATATGACTTTTAAATAATGCCAACGTTCAAACAAGTTACGAATGTTTTAGTGGTGCTACACAAAAACGGTAACGGATCGATAAACTAACCAAGATTGCATACGATAAACTAGGGGTAGGTTGAGTAGGGTGTCTAGCTTGTAGGTGATTTGAGAATTTCTGCACTACGCGGCAAAATATATACCCTGCTTATTATTTCTGGTAAATTAGCTTCATTTATTGAATGAAACTAATTCTTTGATGTTTCTGTTTGGCAGTCGACTGGAGACTTGTTGTCATTCGTCGCAAAATTAAAAAACAAAAAAAAAGGAAAAGGAAAACGAAAACGAAAACGAAAAAGATACCCCTGGAAAAAAACAGAAAAAATAACAACAAATTTATGTACTCTTTATGTGTGCGTGGATTCGTACACAATTTACACAATTATGCAACCACAGTTTGGAGCTTTTTTCCTTAACCCATTCCCACTTTGCTCATTGTACGGTGAAAAAAACCGCAAAATGTAAAATTCTATTGTGCGTAAATTAATGAAAAGTCTAAAAAATTACCACAACAGACCTTCATTTAAATGTAAATGGAAAATTATACACAATAGCATATATAATACATTTGTGAATATGTATATGTTTATGTGAATACATACGTGCCCATATGTGTAATGTGGAAATTATACAATTAGTTAAATAAAAAAAAAAAAAAAAAATATATATATATATATATATATATATATATATATATATGTGTGTACATACCGTGCAGAGAGTTTTTATACGTTTACGGGAATTACTTTAACGAAAATAAACAAATTTGTTACGTTATTCGTGTTTCCTTTCTTTTATTTTATTTTATTTTATTTCCTTTTTGCTCTTCTATTTCGATAAGAAATATAAGTAAGGGTCGAAAAATTAATTCCTCAACTTAAACTTTCAACATTATATAGGTTTAAGTTTGCATAGAGGATGGTTAAGTATGTGGGTAAGGGTTTCAAATGCTCTAATTAAAGCCATTTTGTATGGGAAATACGTTAAGTTTAATGGCAGAAAATCCGCTTTACTTTTATGCGTATATCACGCGAAACTTTAGTGTTTCCCAGTTTTAGAAACACTTCTTCCAATATGTTCACTATACATGTATAAAAAGCGTATATATCCCAGAAGATTAAATTCGCTGTATCGGTATTAAGCGTACACATAAATATCTACTTATTTCAATCTTGACATTAACTTGCACTAGCGATTAGTAAGGCTTAATAAAGCCTTTCGCAGGCTTTGCCTTAATTTATTGCATGCTTCATAAATTTCTTTATAAATAATGTAACGTCTATTCGTAATTAATTAAAAAGCAACCGAAAATTAAAGAAAGGGAATCTATTGAGATGAATCCTTCATATGTGCTTTCACTTTTCGCATAAAATATATTCCTTTCCTTCCTTCTTTCCTTTCTTTTACTTTTGTTTACTTGGAACTGGGATGCACACACGTAAACGTTTACTTATTTATCATACAAATTTTCATTGAATAAATTGATATGAAAGGAAACGAATCTAAACAATTGTATAATAAAATAGTTGTCAAAATGAGAACAAAAAACTAATTTTCAAAACTTTTTCACTGCAAAGTTTTGCTAGCTTTAAACGTCTTTGCTTAAATCTACTAATCCGGTTAGTTTATAAAAACAGTGTTCCAGACAATTTTAACAGTCTTAAGCACCTTTCCAATATTGCCATTTTCAAGATCCAAGTTGGAAACTTCGAAATACTCAGATGATTGAAAAACTAAAAAGAAAACAAACACATTCAATGATGAATAGTGAAAGATATAGGATATATATGGAGAATAAGTGTATAGATAAAACGCACTCAAGGCTAAAAGAACTAACGACAAAAGAAAAAGAAATATACGAAAAATTTCCGAGATAACGCACTGCGCCCAGATACATATAGTGTTTTCATTATTTCAAAAAAAAAAAAAATTAGCTTTACTTTGTATCGGTACAGTCCGCCTGAATAGCAGCTGTTCTGACTTGAGAACAGCGACCACAAAGTCTATGTTCGCGGGTCCAAATCTTCAAATGCCTTAGAGTTTTCTTTCAATCGGTAAAGGCGTAAAACTTATCGATCGGGCACACAATGCATTGGACTGCGACCACCACATCCCTATTTCTTTCTCCTTCCTCCTCTTCTTGCTCGCCGTCATCGTGTTACACGCATAGGGTACATCCCCTGAGCGATTAGTCATAATGGGAAGAGGAAAAATTGCTGCTAACATCGGCCAGAAATTTTTGGCCATTCGGTCGTTAGTTTATAAAATAGCGCATGTTTTTTGGTGCAAAGTTCGGACAAAAGGCAATCAACTTTCTTTAACAGCTTCGTTCTTCAATTATTTAAGTTGATAGTCCAACTACATCTACAAGATCTCTACTATATAAACGATGACAGCCGACTACAGAATTTCTGATTTTTTTAAGCTATCAGCAGTGGTTTAAGATTTTCCCTTCATGACCCTTCGCTTAACATTCTCCGTTCATATGCACAATTTCCAACTAACTTTTGTTCAATAAACTTTCTCGTTTTGAAAATCTGGCGACAAAAAGTTCAATTAGTTACCAAAGACTTTGTTATTTATAAAGCACAACTAACCAACACTGCGGCATGACACTTTTATCCGTTGTTAATTAGACTGCCATCAAAGTGCAAAAGAAGAAGATCCACAATCGTATTCGAAGTAAACGTATTTTTCGAATAAAAACTTTCCGTACAATGTTGGCCTTTACCTTCCATTATGGTGAGTGCGTGTAAGAAGGTAGAGCACAACCGCTAAAGAAATCCATAGGATTAAGGAAATTTCCTTATATAGATTTCATATTTGAAAGTTTTGAAGAAGGATTGGCAATCTGCTCAAGAATCTGCTAAACGCTTAGCTTGTATTCATTGAACAACACGAAATGGACGAATGGAACAACAATTTAAGAGTACGATAAATATTTTAGTTTTGCGTTCTTTTAGAAGGCCAGAAACATTTTCATGCCATTTCGGCATGGACGGGTATGTAATAAATTTTAAATAGGCAAACTCTCATTGCAAGAGTACATTATTTTCTAGTTTTACGCTCACGACAACTGTAATATAGGCGCATGCAACACAGTTCTCCAAAGAGCTGTTGCTTACATCCTGGAAAAGCGGTCATACTTTTGTTTGTGGGATGCTCCTGCTATCTATAATGTGGTATTAGTCAGGAAGAAGTACGAAAGGGAAAAGAGATAGGGAGGGTGTTGCTGCAGCCTAATGGATGCGCGGCCGATCGGTAACCGTTATGTTTCACTCACTGTTATAACTACGACCAAGTGTGCTCCACCACAGTGAGATTTGAAACCGCGAACATCGACTCTTATCTCCCCTTAACTTTAAAGTCTACGCAAGAAATGTAACCCTACAAAGAAAAAAAGAAGCAAGTACCCAAAATACGTCAGATGATGAATAGGAAAGCAATCATTGAATATCAGGAGAAACTTTGGTATGGCTAATATTACGTCGAATGTTACGACAACCGGGAATATGAGATTAAGCTCTTATATGTTACGAAAAACACACAATAGGCCTAACGTACTAGCATCTCTTGATGACATATTTGATTTACGTTAGGAGAGTTTCTACACCGGGGTTTAAAGGGGGAAAAGTGTGCATGAAAGATATTTGGGTTGTTCCTGTAATGACATAATAAGTCATAATTGTTAAAACAGTCACCCGTACGAAATAATCATTAATGTTATCAACGTTAAAAGGAAACTTTTGTATTTGTTCATTCACTCGAATTAAAGCAACATTTTAATCATTCGTCACATACACGTGCTATGAATCTATGGCATATATGGTCATTTACTGTCAGCCTTTTCCCCCAATTCGCTACGTAAACGTCTGTAACGTGGTATGCCGTAGCAACCCTATTGCAGCTATTATGCCTATAAACCGTAATTATATTTTAAATTGTTTGGAAAAAATCATCTCCCTCTCTTTCTTTCTGTGTCTTTCCCCACCACTCTTCGTTTGCAGCCTTCTTCCGTATCCTCCTTTAATCTTTAGTCGTGTCTACTAATTGCCATAATTTTATAACATTTGTTCGTATACTCTGTTCTATATTGTAGTTAACGTTGTATTGCAGTTGAAAAGATTAAAGTTTATTAACAGTAAATCATATCAAAAATGCTTTGACTTACGCACATACATTAGGACACAATGAATGTATAGCATGTGTATGGACGTTTCCACGAAGATGAAAAGAATTACTAGAATCTAGAAAATAAATTCAACAAGTTTTTCTTCCTTTAAAGTAAAGTTTCGATTTTAAAAAATAAACACATACATACACATAAATATGAAGGGATCGAGAAAGCATTGTTTTCATTGAATGATTATTCAGGTGTGACAACAACAAACAATCTTCAAGATTGAATGTTAATTCATTTTCATATGATAGCAGAGTAATAAATGGTTCGATAAATATTTACTAAATTTTTTTTTTTTTTAATTACATCACCTTGTGTTATGTCTCCACTTGAATCACATACGCAATCAATTAGTATTGCTTTGCTAACCTCACAGTCATTGCAATTTTGTTGCGCTCTTTTTTCCTTTTTTTTTTTTAATACCATTAACATTGGAAATGTTTAACGAGGAATGAAGACCGTAGCAATCTGACTTTTGTAATACATTTCGACAGCTAAGGATTTATGCTTTGCAAGTATACTTAAAAATTGCTCCGTTTCTTTAGTTAATGAGGCTTCGAACTGGGTATCATAGTTATGCCGACATGGGTGAACGCAACCCCATTTCTTCGGTTTCCTTTAGAACATTTAGAAATATATATTCAAACAGATTTATCCATCTAT
Source organism: Glossina austeni (assembly GCA_000688735.1). Taxonomy (NCBI): domain Eukaryota; kingdom Metazoa; phylum Arthropoda; class Insecta; order Diptera; family Glossinidae; genus Glossina; species Glossina austeni. The sequence continues at coordinate 3,099,901 of KK502404.1, read as the reverse complement.
ATGCTATATATAGCATTTCTTAAAATGCCCTTTTCTCAGACAGAAAATTAATTGAATCCCACACAAATGCCAAATACACTAGAAATAAGTAGGTGTCTCTTCCCGTATACAAGCTGTGTATAGCTGTCAATTTCCATCAATCAAATTTCTAATTGAAGTCGAATTTATTTGACAGATTGTGTGAGTTGTTGAAAAAATTTTACACAAGGAACCGTCTATTTGCTTTACTTTTATTGAGATTATGTCATAAAATCATTAATCCATTTTTAGTAGGATTCCAAAATTCATTCAAACATTTCGAAATTTGTGACCTTTAAGTTGAACACCAAAATACATGAACAGTAGCAGCGCCGGAGTGAAGAAGATAGGCAATCGCATGGATAGACAATTGAAGCGTAGGCCAGTTCAAAAACTGATTCTGAAACGAAATTCAGAACAGGGCCCTTATTGTATTGACACAATAATATGGGATTTTATGTCAAGTCTTTCTAAGTACTGCACATATCTTTATTGCATGTGCTGTAGTCAATAACTGGCTTTGTGCACAGATTTGTTGCTAAGGTTCAACGCAATGGCATAGAGTGTAGAGAGCCAACAAACAGGCTGCAAAACGGACTCAAACCAATTATAACATTGATGGCTTTATTTATTTGGTTTTTGTAAAAATGTTTGGATCCATGTCATATCTTAACGAAGGCAGTATCTTTCTTCATGGGTAAGGGTAAAAAATGAGGGATTTTAACCAGATTTTCATTTTTTTGTCAATGTCTAAAGACGTTTTAGACGCATTTACCAAATAAAGAAGTCGTCATCGCATACAGCATTGATAGCAATCGTATGATAATTGCTTCGGGATTCCCGAAAATCACTTAAGATGCAAAGCCATTTCGATCGGAACGAGTCTTTCTTTAGCCAGAAATTAGTTGTACCATTACCTCGCAGCATTATCATATCAATTGGTCAGAGGAATACCATGTGCCATGTTGCCTCTTCTTATAAGGATTTTTTTTTTATTTTGAGGGCAACATACATACACATTACGTATGGCAGCGAAAAGAGGAAATATAAAATTAAATACGAAACATGTACAGTACATGGAACAATTGTTAGTGGAGAATAAACTTAAAAATACAGAAAATATTGTACTCGGTTTTCCGATAATGAACCGAACACCGAGTAACAAATATGCGCTCTGTGTTTTATAATTCGTAATGTTTGAGAAAAAAAACACATTTTTTTTTTATTTTGAAAAACTGAGCTAACCCCAGGGAGAGATGTTTTGTGGTCGTCCGTCGCCTTTGACCCCGATTTGTCTCAATTTCAATACCACCACGCGTGCAAGAATTTCCAGTTATGTGCCAATTGCTGCATTTTTGCGACCAGGACAATGTTTACAACAGACATTGCACAGGCAGGCAGACAGACAGACAGACAGACATGCTTAAATGGATTTAGAATTTGATGCGGCAAGTGTTCTACAAAAAAATTGCATAGAGATAAAAACTTGTCAAATCCACAATAGGCGGCCTCCGACAGTTTCTTCCCAGGTTTGATAAGTGCGGTGAAAAATTTGTTTACCTTCACATGTCGGTGCATTCGCTTGTTAATCTTAACTCTTTGTTCTATTAATCATGGATGTATTCTGATCTATAAATGATTCATTAAAGCAAAATGAAAACTGTTTAGTTTTAAGTGTGTGTTTTTTATTCGCGCTGTTTATTTTAAGTCAACACATTTTATTCTTTTCATTTGCACATACATGTTTGCTTGTATATGCACTTATTCACGTGGCTATATTCGATTTGTTCATCTGCGCTTGCATTTGCCCAGTTATGTTTCTATGTTTATCTGTTTCTGTATAACTGACCATAGACAACACCGCACAATACCGCTGATTACATAATCCAGACCTTGAAGTGTGTCGTCGTTATTTATATTAATTTGCTTATGCTGCATTTTTGTGACACACTTCAAGCTGTTCATATTTCAGAAGTAAACAGACGCAAAAATGCAAGTGCATCATTTTATATGTTTGTCTTATCGTACTATGATTCTAAGTTGGTTTATAACAATTATAATTTATATTTCATGCTTTTAGCAACAAAAATTGGTCTTTTGTCAAACAAATGATCGTTCTGCCAGTTGAAGCGCTGGAAGAACCAAATAAACAAGTTGGTACGAACGGATGTAAGATTTGCTCGAGTCATACCAAGCAAGTGAGGCTTTTTACTTGAGCATTGGTCAAAGACTCCAAAACGTCATTGACCATTTTACTCACAACGAAAACCTTTCTTCACCGCAAATCTTATTGTGCCGGTCATCAAGAGCCTTGCAGCTAATCTGTCTGAATGAGTTTGTAACGTTTTTAGAATGAAAGTGTAAGTTGCTTTATTCGAAATATTCGGCGAAAATCCATTGCAGGCATTAGATTAAATCTCTTATATCTCTCTAACTGAACAATGAATCGCATCGCATTTTTGAATTTCCTCCACACATAAAACTCTCTTCCATACCATTTGTATTATCGTTTAAATTATTTAAATCTAAAATCCGGATCTACTACATGACTTGCCACAACATCTTAAAGCCATTATTGCCATTACTGCGTGTACGCAAAAGACGAAAATAAAGGATAGATATTCAGCTGCAGAGAAACAGCTAAGATTTCATATTTGATATCCTGCCTTTGAGTAGGGTATCAAGCCATGGCGTTAAATATCGTATTTTTTCATTTTTTTCTCTTTTGCGAAATTTTATTCAATTTATAAACTATAACTGACTGCATGAATGTAGTTGTGTTTGAATGTGTAAAAATTTTAAGTGGCTAGAAATTTATGAAATACACATTCTCTACCCGCACACATGCATATGTTTGTGCATGCATGACTTTTCTACAATTCAATTTGATTGCTTATAAAAGTTTCTCTGGCCCTACACGTATAGGTCCGTGTAAACAACCTTTGATTCTATATTGTTGCACTACATGGTATGGTACAGGTAGGGCCATGAAAATTGTCCGAAGGGTAGCGTAGTGAAAAAAGGAAAACTTTCATTTTTATTCTCCTCCTTTAATGCAATACCAATAATATTTGTGGCCATTTTTATTTGTGAACAATCACAGTATAAGCATTTGGAAAATGCATTTTTGCCTGTAGAGAACATTTGTGCACACAGTCACACAGTCACAGACATACGAACGTTATTACATGTGAGGGAAAAAAGTTCTTTTAGTTTTATTTCTTTTAACTTTGATTTTGTTGTTAAACACATTACAACAAAACATTTATAAAATGTCCGAATGGTAAACGGATATGAATGTGTGTATGAAAAAGTGTGTGCATTTATGTGCTTCCATTTATGTGTTTCCATGTATTTAGCTAAAGGCATACACACCTACAAAGATATATATTTATAACTTTTATATATAATGCAAAAATTTATTTTGTAAAAATACTCAAACTTCAGCATTGTTATCATACGCATACGTATGTACACATTTATATGTATTTAAAATACATACTTATCTTAGGCGGACGGAAAAGTAGCGAGCCCAACATTTCGATATGACATTAATTATGCTCGAAACGTAATTGTATTTGAATAATTTGAATTAATTGAACTGAAATTTAAATATTTAAAAGCTCGATATTTTTTATGCTCTTTCTTATCTATACGTGTATAAATAAACGTATACATTTACTTTGTTATATATTTATTTGCACGTCTGTAAAGCGTGCAGTAGAAAAGCGCAAAGAATTTTTTTCGAATTTCTTTTTATCTTTTTTGTTCTTTTTGTAAGAAAAATTGCTCTCGTACACTTTCAAAATAAACGTTAAAAAGTTGCTTGAAGACTTTTATATTTCTTTCTATCTGTCCTTTTCGCTCTATCTCTTATATTTTCACTATTACACTTTACGTCTTAGATATAAATGCGTAGTTACTTATATGGGTGGTGTGTGGATGCTTTTAGCACACATGTGTTTACTTAAGGAAGTCATTTTTATAAAAGCAAGTGTAAAAAGATCCTCATGATATTTAGTTTTCCTTTCTTTGTATTGGGTTTTGTGCGCTCATGCGGAGGTTTCAGAGTCCAAGTTTATGGCTATTTCCGTTATAAAAGTGTCTGGTCATTATGAGAGTTTGTAAGTCTACACTTGCACACCATCAAACACACATACATTCATATACATACACAGCGGTATACATGCTAAGACACACATACGCGTGCCATTTATTTATTTATTTTTTTTTATTTTTTTTTTTTGGCATATTCCGCAAGAAAGCTTTAGATTGTTGCTGTTTTTCTTCATTTTAAATCGAATTTAAATTGTTTACAAAAACACATGAGGCCAATGCTAGCTGAAGCAATTTGTTGCTTCAGAAAACTATGACTTTTATGTTAGTTGATAAATGATAAATCCGTAAATATTTCAACATTTAATTTAAAACAGTATAAGGGAGTAAACACATAACCGCATCCAAATAAATGAATTTATTTTTATACCTAATCCTAGAATGCAACACCAAATCCAATGACTATTTATATATACTTTTCCCACCAGAACTCTCAAAAAGGTTAAACATCCTCTAATATACAATATATTGTGCAGTTGTCCAGCGCCCAAATTTTCTCACTTCACAAGACTCTCACTTATGTAATTAAGTCGTCGCGAGTTAATTAAAAATTGCGTAATACCTCCGTCACAAGATTTTCTGATCTTATAGGTTCGTTACGTAGAATTTATATACATGCAAGACGGATGCTGAAGTTTTGCGGAGCTGAATTAAAACATGGCCGCGTTGGCTTGGCTGCCGCTGAGCATTTGCGTCAGCCAGAAACGAAACATGGCTGAAGTTCGCCAAAAGGTATCCAGTAGAGATAGCGGAGGCTTTTAGCATGTCCCAAGAACGGGTTCATCACATATTAAATGAAAATTTTGGGCGTAAGAAAATTGATCACACATTTCCTGCTGCACTTGCTCGCAGTGGAACAAAAACATAAAGTCTCCAGTTCATAATCGCAATGGAATGTTACATGAATAGAATATGAATTGGCTGCTCCAGCCACAATATTCTGCAAGATGTGACGCTCGGTGAGTATTATCTGCTCATAGGTATCAGAAGGATGGTTCAGGGCAGAAGATTTGGTTTAAATGTTGAGGTTATTGTGGAAGCTAAAATGCATTTAAAGACAAACCCACAAACCCGCTCCAAAATGTTAGAGAACTTTTAGGTTATACCATTCGCAAAGGAGATTAAGACATAAAAACGAATTCGACGGAAAAAAAGCTTTGCCTTTTCTTCCTTAGGTCAGAAGTTTGTCAGACACCCGCGCATATACCTATATACGTACCATATCTTATGTACGGATAGAAAGTGCGTTCCTCACTTTTTGTTTACTCTAAAACACTAGTACAGACCTGGCGTCGTTTAATGGCAGGAGAACTATACTTTTCTTTTTTCCTACTTGCAGTTTCAGTATGTTTTGCTTGGCTTACAGAACTACACAACTAGCCCAACATAACTTCTCCTGAAGTCTTTGAAAAGAAGAAAGTGCAAAAGAAAGAGAGCTCAATGAAGTCTTACAAACCCTTATAAGAAGTGAACACCATACTCCAATTACGATTTCCTCCATTGTTTCATTCAATTTATCAGATTGATTATATGTGAATATGTGTCCATATTGCACAGCCCCCGTTTAAGTAACCCGTAGTACACTGGACCTCTTCTTTCTCACCACAAACATAGCATCATTTACCGCATATTAAGATTTGGCTTTGCAATAGTTGCGGCGGATATTCCAAGTTCGCACTTAACCTTTTTCCTTTTTCAGATTCTCGCACGGTTCGATATATTTCTCTTGGTCAAGTTATGCGAAACCCAAATAGCGTAGTTTAAGACAAAGTCAATATGTTTGCTACGTTCCTGAGTAGTCGAATAGTGGATGCCGTGTTTCCTTGCACTTGCTCTAGTGGTTGGATGGGGGTTATTCTGCAACATACACCACAAAATGTCATTATCAATCTCGAACGGCCGCCCATGTAGGCGATCTTACTTCAGACCGAACCGTTACACCTTCACTTCCCAACGTGTAAACGAGTGTTCACAAGCAACCGATTCGTTGTTTCCTTTCTCGAGGTCATACCTAATGCAATGTCTTAAATACGCTTCGGCTACCACAACGTGACTGTATTATCAAAGTAGGTGATCTTGGATTGCATGGAATGCAAGGCTTATATCGACTTTCGTAGAGATAACGTCCGCTGTGAAATTATGCCGAGTTTGTTAAATTTTTCGCTGTTTTTATATAAAATTTCTTGCTAGGTTTGATCTTGATGGGTTTAGATCTGCATTTACAGTTTTAAAGAATTTGTTAATCGTTTCAGGCAAGCCATTTTTATTACATCTTCCCAGCCGTACTTAAGAGTGTTATAAATGAAATTTTAGGATTAATGTGGTGGATAAAGAGCAAGAATCTCCCTTATTGATAAGAGTGTGGAGTAAATGCCCTAGACTTGGCTACCTGGAGGGCAGTGAAGAAAGACTGTCAGATGAAGCCACTTTGTTCATTCGTTTACCGTGGAAAAGTTTCTTTAATTTTTACCTTACCTTCTAACCTTTAAATAGAATTTCGTTCACATAAATTATTTTTTTTTTTGTTTTTTAATCTTAATTTCTAATCAATAAAAGCAATAAATAAAATATTTTGAATCTTTATAAACAAAAAGAAACACTTATACTTTAGGCAATTTGATACACGTGACTGAACCTAAGTGTGAAGAGTTCGATGGGCATATCTGCAATAAATGGGTTTTTAAAAATTGTTTATCACCGCCACTTTCCCAACCAAATCAAACAACATGTTGACGTTAAATAACGCAATGCCAACATGTATGTACGTATGCATGGAGCTATATGTATATGTAAGGCTTTATTGTCTCCATGTGGACAAGAAATCGAAATGCGCATTTTCGTTGGGTTCTATAATAAATCTTCGATTTTAAGTGGATAATAAACGTACGTGCGTACATACATATATATATATATATATATATATATATATATATATGCTCTGAATTATTCTCTCATCCCTCCTACGTTCCATAACTATAAAATTACTTTATTATATCTATGCGGCGTACAATAGAATGAGCTGTTGCTCTCTTTCCTTTTGAGAAAGTTAGCAAAACTTGATTTTCGGTTGCTTTTGTTACGGAATGGTTAAAATGCTATTTATTACACTAGGGTACATTTTATCATTTTTATTTTTCACATAATATTTTTACATGTTGTTTGTTGGAAAATCAACTTTGTGTGTGTGCGTGCGTGCTCGTATATGTATGTACGTATGTATTCTGAGTGCATGTGTTATCAAAAAGAAAATGCCTTTCTTTCCTCCATATTGTTAATGCCATTTGTTTTATATACGTTTTGAGATTTATTTAAATGCGAGAAAAGAAATCTTTTTTTTTTTTTCGTTTTCTCGGTAACGCTTCCTTGAACCTTCCTTTCTATTTTATTCCTTCGACAATAGTCGCTGCTTTTGAATGTTTGCAATTCTGTGCAAAGTCTGTCTATGTAGTTTAGGGCGTATTTTCGTTAGTATTTATTTGTTCGCTTTTATTTATTTCACCAGCTGTGACTGTTTGTGTATGGGTGCTGCGTGTGCCGATTTCAGATTAATGATTCGAAATGTTGCAACTTTTGCCATTGTATGACTTTGTCCGTTGTTTTTTAAGTTTTTAGTCTTAGCATTAAACTTGCGGTTGGTAGAGCGCGATGTGGCGGAAGGTGGGTTATGTCATTTTGTCAAGGTATTCTAAAATGTGTTCAAATGTGTCAATATACCTTAACAGGTTCCAAGATAAGAATAGCTTACGACACTCTTATTCGAGTGGGTTGCTTTTTGTTTTCTTCACTCATTCTTTGGGGAATAGTCTAATCTACACTGAAAGAATTTTTAAACAAGTAGTCTCAAGCTATTTAAGTTACGCATAAGCTTTAACAGCAAATATTGCCTGCATTATCTCATACAATTGGTAAAGGAAATAATTCGTTATAATTCCCACAATAAATGACTTTTTCAAGTCTTTATTACGTGACAGTAATCCCATCACATCTCGACGAGCAATTCAATGGTCGTGGGTTCAAATCTCAAGTGCGGTAGAGTTTTTAATAAAATCGAAAGCCTTGAACACTAGTTCTTTAAGACTTTAGTCCTAGAATTTATTCTCTGGCTACATTTATAATAATAATAATAATAATAATAATAATAATAATAATAATCCTATCACAGGTTACATCCTATACTCTATCTTGTGCGTGTGAATGGTCACAGTGATATACAGAGCGATGACAACAAAAAGGATTTTACGTTTGAAAATGAGCTAAACAAATCAAATACTGTGTTCGTCCATTTTCACTTTGAAAATTTCGACATGACGTGCTCTAATCGACTCTTCCTTATAATGATCGGTTAAATTCTTTAAAAAAAAACATTACGTCTTATAACGTCGCTGCGGAGTAGAACATCGTTCCGAAAACAATTTCGCAACACTTGCGTAAGGCCAAAAAAATTCGCTCCATAAAACAAGTACTATATGCCTTAACAGTAAAAAATTTTATGAATGGATGATGACTTTCGGTCAGCTAATCGCTACTGGAACGAAACGAAGCAGGAGCTTTCTTGAAAAGATCGATAAGATCGACAAGATTAATCAAAATAAAATATAATATAATAATGTGTGGGAATGATCGCATTCCAAAGGGGTGAAAGTGTACAAATGATGGCAAAGTGCAGATTGACGGCAAGTGAACCAATGTTTCGTGTTTGATCACATTGAAAGGGTATCGTGTATAATAGCTTGTCGTAATCGGGGTAGACCTCAACCTCATATCGTGGAGCTTGCCCCTTGCGACCATTCCCCGCCGCAGTGAATGTGAATCTTGATGGTAAATGTGGGCCGCTTGGATTTCAAAATGTATGCAGGAGCTCGGGATTTCTCGGACTTGCGTCAACTAGTTTCTGAAAAAGTCTTTGTATAAATTTTACCCGACGTCAGTCAATACCTTTATGTTTACAAATAATGTTTTTGCTTTTTTGCACTTCTGTATCTAGTTGAAATGCGAACGCTATCGATTCCTGTTTTTTCGCAAGAGCTTAAATTATTTTTCGGACTATAGTGGCTCTTACGTTACCGAACAAAAAACTTTCCGATTTTGTTTTTTTTTTTTTTTTGACGATTATGTCGTATTTGCAACATTTCGTATTCATCAAGAAGAAGATAAGAGAAGAATTTTTTTAAATGTAATCTCTAGAGTTAAATCACTAGCACTCTAATGAAGTTCAATAAACTATTGTGCTGGGTTGATAGATATGATCGATCTACCTCGATGGATTAGAGAGTATTTCGCTTTTCAAATATTAAATTCATTCATCGTAGTAGAGGCAGTAGTAGATATCAGGCATATTGCCTCAGTGTATTTTTCGCATATATATGCACCTTAGTATCTAAGCTTTAGGCAATGTTGACGTTAATGGTTTTTTTATTGGCCATTAAATGGTTTAAGTCAACTGCTGATAGTGAAGCTTTCTCGTTAAATATACGAAAGTGTATAGTAGGTATTGCCGCACGCTTATTCCACTCTTCTTTAATTTTATCCCTGCATTACTGCCACCACTATTTTATCTGCATAATGCTCTAATGTTTTTGATTAACATAAGAGTTACTTCAACCATATTGCTTGCTGCTGGTTGGGAAAGTTACTCTCATTACCATTCCGGCGTTAGCAGTGAAGAGCAGCGGTAGTGTATCATTTGCCTTCCAACATTTTTTAAGGGATTTACGATGGGCTTAAGTTTTTTTTTTTTGCGTTTTCTTCTAAATTAAGCATTAAAATTATGTTATCTATCAGCATAAACGAGGTAAAGCGAGAAAATGACAGAGAGAAAGAGAGACAGACGAAAGTAAGCTTTTTGATGCTTTTATAAATTAGGCCATCTGAACATGATAAATTTTCCAAGTTTTATTTTTATGATGATTAATTACGTATGTATATGTGCATATGTGCATACCTATATACACTGAAGTTTGTGTAAGTAATTGTGCGTATGCAGATTGATTGCTTGGCGATTATTGCGTTATTGAAGACTAATTTGAAGTGCTTGTAAAAATTATCCCTTTTGTTTCCCTTTGCGTTTCTTCGCTTTCTTTCTGCTTTAAATATTTCATTTATTTATCTATTTCATTTGTTTTTAAGCCATTTAACATTCAACAATCATGCTGTACTCTTCTTAACATTATTTGCACACATGTTTGTTTCATTCTAAGTTTTCGTTTTCGTTTTCGTTTTCGTTTTTGGTTTTTCTTTCGCTTTTTTTTTTTGTTCTCCATAAAAATAAATCAGAAAGTGAAAAAAATCGCAGATAAATCAAAGTGGATAAACGATATGTCACAGCACTTTTGAAAATGAAAAATGTTTTTATGATATCCTTCAAACTTTAACTTGAAACGTACGAGAACAATATATCGCCCCTTGTATGGTATCTGTGCTGGCGTTCGCGCGCAGCAACTACGTTCATTCTGCATTTCACCTACCGTACACGATTTCCATTCCATCACTTTCCATTCACTCACAATGCTGTCATTTTATTTAGATGGCATTTGTTTTAAACTTTTACACGCGTGCACACAGTTATTTTTAACTTTTTATTACCATTTTTACTTTCAGAAAAGACAAAAAAAAAAGTTAAGATTTGTTTTAAAAAAATGTGATATATCTATATATATATATATATATATATATATATATATTTATATATA
>KK502404.1:3044990-3088243 GCA_000688735.1 Glossina austeni | reverse complement strand
GAAGAGAAGAGAAGAGAAGAGAAGAGAAGAGAAGAGAAGAGAAGAGAAGAGAAGAGAAGAGAAGAGAAGAGAAGAGAAGAGAAGAGAAGTCTTCTCAATTTTCAATTTTCAATTTTTTCATGCCAAGTACCGCAGAATATGTAAATTTGCTTATAAATAATCTTATAAATAATCTTATAAATAATCGCTTATAAATAAAAATAAAAGCTTATAAATAATCGCGAACTCCTAATCCTATCGCTCATTTCTGCCTGCCTGGCTACTAAGCACATCGCACAATTTGATTTGAATTGTGACAACAACTTTAACCAGTATGCCGTTTGTGCAACGAGAAATTAAGTGAGGATCATTGGTTACATCGCTCGGTGACAATAAGTCGATTTTAAAATAAGCTCTTTGTATAGGAATTGTTGTATAATTTCATGTTTTCAAGAAGTTTAGGTATTCAAGCTTTGATTTAAGCCTGAGATGAGAACGCTCTTGTTACTTTTTGTATGACATCTTTCGCATTCTACTTGATAAACTACTTGAAATGTGTTTTTTTTCCGAATTTTTCTTTTCTCTTACTTTCCGCACTTCCAGTCCAACTTTTCTATTCCGTGATATAATCTCAACAATCGGTTTAAACAGTTTTCTTTTTGCTTGATGAAACCACAAAGTATTTCATTTTTTTTTTGTTCACACCTTTAAACGGAAACAAGCAGTTAACTTACGGTCGCAAAAAAGAAAAAATCTACACAACACCTTCTCAACAAACGAGCAATAACAAGCCATTATATACGCAATAAACATTCACATGCATGCACTTTATCACCTTTTATTATAAGCTTTAAGAATTTACAAAAATATGCGTTTATGTCTGCAGGTGTACATACGTATGTGCGTGAATTTGGTTTATTCTAATAACTTTCAGCCGCTTTTCTTGTCTTTTTTTTTACAACAAAATATTTTTTTGGTTTCGTTTTCTTCTTTTTTTTTTTTTGTACATTCGTGTAAATACGTGAGTTTTGCACATAATGCGTGCATAAGTGAATAAAACTGCCATTAGGTATTTAACAAATGAAATGAAGATAAAAAAAAAAAGAAAGGAAGAAATGTACCCGCGTATGTCGAACACACACGTGTCATGATTGGGATGCAAAGACTACCCGAGGCCTGTTATAACGTGCTTTGCACGGAGTTAGTGGCGTGCGATCGGAAGGAACGGGAATGAGCGAAGGGGAGAACAGAATAACATTTGGCATAAAAATGCTTCAATTATACTTATCTCTGGCGACGACTGTCATCCTATTTTATCTATGTCCTAACAGTGCAGAGTTTGAGTAAAGATTTAAATGTTGTAAGTGTTTGTTGTTGTTGTTGTTGTTCTTGTTGTTTTTGACGCGATGGTAGCACGTCACACGGACAAGTTAATATCGCCCACTGCAATAGGTAGCGGCATCACGATTAGGAGTTAACGGAGCGTATGCGAGTGTCATATGTTCACGTGGATAAATTGCAGGCTTATAAAGCCTAACCAGGTTATGATGTTGGGCCGTACTCGCGTATGCATGTATTATAAATAAGTTTCAAAGCTTGTGTTACGTGCTTCAGACACGAGAAAACGAAATTTACAGCTTAAGGATTATTGCGGAGAATTTTACAGACCTGCTGCTGAATACGAAACTGGCAAAGACAACAGCAACAAAAAAAGCAAAAAACCTATTTTATCTTCTTGTTCGTTGTATGCTGCGAAAAGAGGCAACAAAACCCGATCAAATATAAAATTTGCAAATTTTCAGTATTAAGTACATTTGTTCATAAAAGTAAGAAAAACTTAACCTTAGCAAAAACAAAAACAAAAAGAACAATCTTTCCATCCCATGATAAAATCATTGAGTTTATATTTTATTCTTGGTGGGTAAAGTGTAATAAATTTTTACGATTACGATTCATCATCATTTAACATGTATTCACTTCGCTTGAGCTCTTATAGGAAAACGAAAAGATTTATAAGGTTAATCAAGTCGTTTTGCTCGTTCTTCTTGCCAGGCAGTAAAATATTTTATGTTTATAAAAAAATTGCTAAAAAAAAATTATTTTAATCAATGAAAATCTTTTAACATAGGTTAGAGAAAAATTCTTTGAGGGCGCAGAAGAGAAGCCATCAAAAAAGAAACTACAGTGGGACACCGCGCACCTCTGCACTACCTACTGCCCTACACTACCCTATAGTTATCCGCAAAACGACTTTTCAAATTAAGGCATTATATGGGAAGTGCTTGAAGAAGTCATCCGATCCGAACGCCAAGCCAAAGTAGGTCAAGAAAACAAGAGTGACAGGCGGAAAAACAAGATAAAATCGATTCTATAATTCTGAATCACTTTCTGAATCGTTCAATATAACAAAAGGTAGACAAGCCTATCTCAAGTTTTTCTAGGTGCTGCATAAATCCGCACGAACTTAATATATCCTTATAGTACAAGTTTTGTAGGGTATAAAAAAAACACTCTGAGCATTGTAAAAATTTCACTTATATTACCGCGTCCAAAATATTGCCAATAGATTCACTAAAGCGAAGACGGACGGACAATGCCTGCTATCGATAGCTTATGTTGAACTGAAAAGCCAATGTCATTAAAAAATTCACACGCTCTAATACTGGCGTTTCGGATGTTGCAAATGAAATCCCGGAATCCTTAAGATGATTATGACAAAATAAGTTCGCGTCTAACCGTTTCTATTATATATTTTATCTCCTTCGCTGTGACGTTGGCGATTTTGCGGCTGTTTTTGTATTCTAACTAAAAAATATATGCAAATTATGTTAAATGTAACTTTATTAAGAAATTTCATTAAACTTATGCCCCCTTTTCTTCTTCGACCCTTCCGACCGAAACCGAAACCGAAACCGTAACTGAAACGATACAAGAGAGCACCCACTTTCTTATCAGTTTAGAAAGCATTTTAACAGTTTTATTGTTTTATTTGTTAAAGCAATTAGTAAGACTATCATTAGCTGTCATTATGTATACATACATTTCTACATTACATAAATATAAGTAACAGTATAGATATCGGCGTTTTTATGCTTTTGACATTTTCGAATGCCTTAACGCGTTATGAACATTAATTACACTCAAATATGACAAATGTATAAAAAAAAATTGTGCTTTTGAATCGCAAGTGAATTTACTTTACAAATTGTCTCCATATATTGTTGTTGTTGTTGTTGTTGTTGGGTGGGTGTTAATTATGTAAGAAACATTTTTATTAGCTAAAGTTCAGTGAGTGAGAAAGAAGGCAAAATAAGATGTATAAAAAAAAACTAGAAACAGAGAGCAATTATCGGTGAGAAAATCAACTAAAAAGGAACAGTTACTGCTCCAAATTAGTCGTATGAGTTACTTACCTCACCTTATTCATCCGCAATACGAAAAAGTATTTCATTCGGTTTTAACTCTTGTTAAGAAGGCGCTGTCTCGTTTCTTAAACTTGAGATCTGTGATAGCAATTTTTCACATTTTATTCAATCAATTAGCACTTGAGCGGCACTTTTAGCCACTTGTTTATATAACAAAAAAAAAAAAAAAAAAAATCGGGTTTGTTTGTCGACTCATGCAATCCTTATTTCTTAATATGAAAAAGTTCGGGAAAATTACCTTAATGAATAGAATAAATATTAAGAAAAAAAAACCATACCTTGGTGTAAATACACACACACGCACAGTTTTCATAATGTACCGCTCAATAATTTCTGGGAAGAAAAAACATTTGTTTTTTTCAATTGAATTACAACAGACTCTCCTTAAAGATTAATACAAACGGTTCACCGCTTCTCTGAACTGAAATTTAATCTAACATAAAATTTTACCAGGCATCGTTTGACGAACTCTGAACAACCGGTTCAACGCTTCTCTGAGCTGACATCTAATCTAACATAAAATTTTGACAGGTATCGTTTGATGAACTCTGTGTCCGTGTGACAAACCCCGAAATTCTTCAACAAGATGGTGTACATCGGTGAAGAAGATGGGTGTATTATTATTAAGAAAGATCCGAGATCACATAAACTATATATTTGTGACTAGCGCAACCTTTTCCTCTTTTTCCAGCTTCCAAACATTACTGAAGACGGAATCAAAGACACGCGTTTCTTTAAAGCCGCATCAAAATGTCTGATCGAAATGGAAATACATTTACAATTTCAGGCAATAAACTTTTTCCTGGTTCACCATAATCGTCAACCTCTCCGAAAGACAAAACTTTATTAAATAGGAGAGCAGCAATCATAATCAAAGGATTTTTCTCAAATGAAATTTCGTCAACAATAAGATTTTCTTCTTTTCATTTAGCTTTCAGTAAGTGTAACATACAACAGGATGGACAGGTGGAAATCTTTTTACCACTTAACTGGCATGATTTCCAAATTATAATTAATAAAAAAGTCTGAGATTATTAAAGTCGAGTGTGTGTGTGTGTGTGTGTGGGTATGTGTGTATATGTGTCGTGTAAATACAACCCACCGCGCATGTAACTTTCTTACTTCATTAATCTTGCTTACATTGCTTTAGATGTCGTTCAGTGCAACTCAGCGGTATCGTTTAGCTTTGTGGCAAAGTGAATGCAGCAATAGTCGTATTATAATGTCCATCATGACGACAACTTGAAACCAGTGAAATTTTAAAGGTTTTGACTCTCATGCGATGATATTGGCTTTCTAATAAATATAACGAACTTTTTGTCGAGTTAAGATCACATGGAAGTGCTCTTGAAATTTACTTTCAAACACACGTATTTCGGAATATAAGATTATTATAAAGTGTGTATTCTCTTGATCCGTAAGAGATTCTCTTGATCCACGTAGATGCGAATGGTGCCTGGACTGGACTGTTCTTTTTGTTATATACGTTAGCAATGCTAACATTGTGATCGATACCTTTTGCAGAATGCAAGTTATTAAGAAAAACTTCTTCTAGTTCTAGTTTTAAGCCCTATCTCACTTCTTTTCCTCTGCATAGTTCGAAAGTCTTGAACACGAAACCTACGAAAGGAACAGGCGATTTTTACACTTCATTTTCATAACCTACTACAAATGTTTTTACCTACGTAAGTACGCTTGAACGTGCCGAAGGAACGATTTATTATTCTTTCCCAGCGTCACACGGTTTAATTTACTTTTAGTTTTGTGAAGTTCTTGAATTCAATCAGCCCTTTATCTATTCGAAGTTTTTTTTATATTTTTGCGTGTTTAACTGCAAAAATTTTTTATATTAAATATTTAACTTGATGTCTGATAAATTTACGTTGACTGCATGGTGACTTTAGCTATAAACTAAACGCGCAAAAATGTTATGATAAATTTCTCCTTATAATAAAACCAAGGAGGACCTTGTTGTCATATAGCAGTAGTTTATGGAAAGTTTCTTTTAAATGGCTAAAAAATGACTGAAGACCTTGCAAAAGTTAAGACAAGTCAGAAGGTACCACTTGACCAAAAAAAAAAAAAAAAAGGGGATGAAGAGAAGCACAGGAAAACGAAAAACCCCCATATGAGGCAAAACAATGAACCACAGCCATAAAAATAATATTTTATGAAAGTTTTCTGAAATGCCTAAAGCTCAAATATCAAATGTAAAGACTACTCAGAGTTTTAGAGTAGTTAGTTTGTTTGCTTCCCTTCCTACTCTTCGCCAATAAAATAAAACGAGTATTTACGCAGAAAAACTCTCTCCTTCCTATATATATATATATATATATATATATATATATATAATATATATTTATATATGTACGTGCGTGTGTACGTAAAGGTTGAACCTTAAAGGTATCGTTTGAAAAGTAGTAATAAAATAACGTCACATATACACACGCACAAAGCCATTTAGATGGTGGCAAATGTATGCTCGTGTGTGTGTGTATATGCGCGTGTACCTTACATATGTATGTCTGCACTAGTACTTGAGAAACTTTGAAATTTAAGTAAACACACGCACGCACATTCGTATCCATATACATATGTATATATTTAATAACGAACACAGTCTATAAGTAACGTTTGCAAGCATCGCATTCTTATTCTCTCTTATTACGAATTCAATGTATGTGTGTGAGCTGTTGGAGAAATGCAGGAAAAGAAAGTTCTTTACTTGACTTAACTAGTTGGCCAAACTATAAGTTTTAAATTATTTCAAGCACTCACTAACACAACCACACAGACATCCCTACACACTTTTAGCTATAGACAAAGACAGTTAAAAAGAAATATACATAAATACCTATCTATATATAAGCACACACAAATATAACCTACACTAAGAAGCAATGAAGGAGAGTTAACCGAGAGGCTTTTTAAGGCTCTTGTTTTCTTTTTGTGTTGTACGTTCGTTACCCATATGAAATTTACGAATTTAATGTTTGTGGGTGTGTCAAACGAAAAATGTAATATATCATCGGCAGTGCTGGCAACAGTGAAGGCATTAGCAATTCGCATATGAATTAAATACAGATACACACAAAGAATATTTAGCAAAAAACAAAAAAAAAACAGAACAAAACGAAAACATTCAAAAAAAAAAAAATGAAATGTCCTTTCAACGCCTTTATTCAAAGAACTTAATGATGCTTTTTTAAAACCATATTCAAGTGGTTATAACGGCTTTCCTATTACGTTTGCAATATATACGAATATACATATATTTGTATAGGTAGAAACACGCTTATGTCGCGACTGTCTTCTCTTTACCTATTCAAAGCTAGTTCCCCGATGACAATTTTAGATGGAAAGTGAGAATCTATATCGACCTTCCTATGATTTTTTCAATATATCTTTACAGTAAATACCACAATTGAAGCATATTATCTGCATTAAAGAAAAGTCTTAACTTGCCTCTAAAATACGGCAACCGCTTAAACAGACGTTGAATTTGAAAGCGAAGATGGATATCCAAGGAAGCATTCAATAATAGATAGGAAGATACCCATAATAAAAGTCAAAAATCGTATTCACTCCACTTAGCTCTTCGGCAAACATAAAATCTTTTTATTGATTGCAATTGATTGAAAGCATTTCCGTGTCGAACGCTTTTTTGGACTACTCTACGCTATCGCTTGTGAGATGATGAAAATAGTAATCTCGAATCCAGGCTTTTTGTTATTTTCTATTCACGTTTTCTAGCATGGGTAAAGAGGCCTCTGAGTCCAGACGAACCAGGTTTCCGCCTTTTATCCCATTTTATATGTTGCGAGTGGAAGAGCTCTAAGGAAAAAATCGGGATCAACGGATGGATGGCCGTGTAAGAATCAGACGTTTAATTTGTTCAAAAAACTCGCTCTACATTTTGTTGAAACTATATGCAGTTGCAGACGTCAAATTACTATTACACTCCCATCCTCCGTTGACTTGCATAAAAGTTTAAAAGATTTTTTTAATTTTTCGTTTTTTGTTTTTTTCCTAACATTATCGCGATCGCATCTGTAGCTATTCAAGTTTGAAATCGCACATTTTCAATGGACTCGGGTAATTTTTATTATTAATATATTTGTAGTATGCAGTTAAATTGTGCTTATGCATTATTGAAAAACCAGTTATATTACTGATGAGTATTCAAAGTTCGCCTTAAGGCGAATATGAATTCTCCCTTCTTATTCATTCCATTTCCAATGCGTTCCTTACATTTGTACACAATGATGATGGGCTGTTGTGTTTTATATTTACATAGATTGTTGGTTGTTTTTTTTCCATTTTCCATTTTCCATTTTCTTTTTTCCTTTTCTTTTTCTTTTTCTTTTTTTTCTCTTTTAGAAGACTCTGTTGCTCAATGGGAGATTAAATTTTTGGTGTCTTTACTTTTCTTTTCTTTAGCAAAAATTCAGCCTACTTTTTGCGTTTAATGTGCACATTAGTTAATAAATATGCTGGTGTTATAATTTTGATGGTGATAGATATAGAAATGAATGAATGAATGAATGAATGAATGAATAAATGAATGAATGAATGAATAAATGAATTATATTACAACAACAACAACAACAACAACACTTTACATTAGTTATTGCATCAGTATCAAATGTTATTGAGTGTTCACTACTTTTATTAAGGTTTGATTGTCTAAGAGTTGATTGCTGAGCAATAATGCGTGTCCTGCGTATCTCGGTTTGTAATCTCAAAGTTAAAGCCTTTATACTGTGTTTGTGGCGACATTGATTGATTAGAAATCGCAATTCATTGCAAATGAAATGAAAGGCACCAACGACCGCTATACATACAAAACTAAGTATCAGACGTTAGAGGCTAAGTCTGGGTATATTCAGTTAGTAAATATTCTTAGCTAACTGTTGGCAATAAAACCTCAAAGCTTTTCATAAATGTATTTTGTTTTCTTTTCGTATGACGGAGTTGTAAATTTTGTTTGCTTGCATTCGATTCCTTTTTATTGCAGGTTTTTTGTATTTACTCCTTCGACGACTTCCTTTACTACTTTTACCCGAGTTTATTTGTGGTGCGTAAAACGAAACCGCACACACAGAGTGTCGATAGCAGTTCATTTATTTCCAATTTAATCTTTATCCTTGGTTTTAAGCCCATAATAACTAAACTGACATTGATGATAGGTTTTAATGTCCTTTGTGTACGTGGACACTTACAAGCGAACGCATAGAATTAAACCAAATAAAAGCACAAAAAACAAAAAAAAAAGTAAAAAAGAAAACCTAGATGAAAGAAAATGAAATTCTTTTAAATGATTGTGTTGAGATAAGGGACATAGTAATAGTTGTCACTGCTGTTGACGTTTTGATCCTCTCGTTCATTTTGAATATTTTCCCTTTTGAGTATTTTTCTTTTTCCTTTTGCCCCAACTAAACGAATAACTTGGGTAGTTTAAAGACTTTATTGAAAATGCTCTACTTTACAGTTTATTAACACATTAAACGTAATTTGAGTAGTGGATGCAATAATTATCTCTGGAAGTATTTGTCATCACAAATTTGATGAATTATCATATTATCTCAGAACATAAAATTGATTTTTTTTTTTTTTTTTTTTTGATTATTCATTTAACCCGAAAGGAAGTGTTCAATGGCAAAATAACAAAATATGGCCCATATAAACTATGGAGTTTCAAGATTTCAAGATTTGATACGTCTGCTAAGAGACAATTAATTCTTTTCTGCCAAACGCAATAGCAATCTATACGTTTTCTTTTATACGTATATTGCCTGGAAAAAGGAAAAACCACTACAGAATCACATTATGCAACATTACTTAACCAGCTGAAGGCAGACATTTGTGGAAAAATTACCGGGTGTGTAAAGGAACGATTCTGTTCCATAAACACAATGCGCCAGTTCACACCTCAGTGGCTGTCATGACGAAAATTTACGAATTACTCTTAGAACTCTAGAGTGTGGCGCCCTTGTTACTCCCTCAGATCTAACAACAAGCGCTTTTTTTTGCTTAAGCTAACAGTTGAATTCTGAGCACAGAAATTTATACCGGATTAACTAACCTTAACTTGCCTTGATAACTACTCTCTAAAAAAAAGGCCTCAAATACTACCTGAATAGGTTAAAGGGACGAGAGTGTCGATGAAAGAGGTGTTTAGACTTGTAAGGAGACAAGGAAGTACCACTAATACTAGTAGGAAACCGCAGAAGATGGCTTCTATGCTCAGAAACATTTCAGACAACCCTGGTACACCTTGGTACTCTTTTTCCTTTTTGCTTTCGGTTCGAAATTGTTTTCCATTAAACATTGATCCAAATACACGTAACTGTCTTTTTACACGATGGCTACGTTCCCAAAAAATTCATGTAAAAACGCATATTGGCTGAATGGGAAAATATTGGATTGATTCCAGACCTAAACAATCAACAGAAAAGTACAACAAACGATACCACAAAATACTTGTTAGAGTTGACGTAAGAATTTATTTCGTGCTTAAACATTTTACTTTAAGGAATATGATGTAAAACATAAACATCATTATGCTTTGAAAAAGAAAATTAATTTACAAAAAAAAAATACATCAAGTCTTCACTCTCAATTTTTTCACATTTTTGCGCAGGCACTTTAGCATTATCCGTTGAATGTACGTTCAAATTTTTGTAGATTCATTTGCTGTAGTTCTTGAGTAATTAGCAAAGAATCAATTTTTTATTCCTTTCGAAATACGCAGATATTCTCACTTTAGGTGGTACCGTAGACGTGTCCTTCAAACTATTTGGCTCATTCTCAATACTAAGCTACGCGCAGGAACTTCCAATGTTTCTGCCAAATGTGCGGTCGATAGTTCTCAGATCAATCTAGAATTTGATGCTGGTTAAGAATATGTACACTTTGCTGTGTTTCTGAAGCTTTCCTGTCGGCGTTGCAAAGATTTCGAGAAAATGATTATACCCATCGACGAGTGATGAATGGCAGTCAAGGACAAAAGTGTTTTAATGTTTTTCAATCAAACTAATACGTTTTTGTAATATTAGTGAGTATCGTAAACGTATGCCATCTTTCTCTTAAGCTTCTTTACTATCGCTACACCGGTATTGAAGCAAGTTCACATAAGTATCGAACCTAAACTTCAAGCCCATTATATACTCGTACATCGTAGTATTGAAAATAAAAGATTGATAAAATCAAAAAAGAAAAATTATTGCTTTCGTGCTCACGGAACGACAACAAGTTTCAAATAAAACTTTATTAATTCCGATAAACGATGAGTAATGACCCAACATTTGGCCCTTAGCTATCCTTGCATAATAATCTGAGAGTATAGTGATGCAAGACAGGAAAAAGCTAAAGTTACTTTTTCGAGTACTTTCCATTTTTGCAAAATAACTTTAAATGATTTTTTATTTCTTAACATTTTGTATTCGCATAGCACTTGTTTACAAAGGTTTGCAAAAACGTAGACTGCTTATGCCCTACACCCTCGTTATGGTATAGAAGAAATTATGATAGACACAACTTTTATTATACTGTTCGAATCTGAATCGTTTTCTGAACTTCTTTAAGCTCGTCCGTCCGTCAGATTACAACTTTTGAAATTTTTTTTAATAACGTATCTCACACTAACGTGTTTTAGACTAAAGATAAGAACGCTATTAGAAATGGATTTTTTGGATTATTTTTGCATTTTTTACTTAGAGTACTCTAGTGTATGTGGAGACAAATGTGGAGAATTGGGACTCGATGGGACACATTTTTGTATTACCTCCCATAAAGTAGTTCCTACGTACAGTCAGCTTTTATATGGCAAAAAGAAGTCAGTTTTTTAGCATATTACGATAATAAGAGAAAGATAATAACATTTTTGACTAGAAAATTAATTTTGCTAAAGTCGGACGACGTAAGTTCACGTTTCAGACTCTATTCCGTAACGGGGCTCCCATAGAAAATGAGACGTTACGTGGGAATGAATGGGGATTTGTAGTAAGTACATTGGTGTAGGCTATGTAATGGCCGGTGTTGCCCATCTGTAATTTTTTACAGTTCTCTTCATTTATTATTCCCTCAAGCTGATGACTGTTGCTGCCATTGCAACTTGAATCGATTCTAAACCATGAAAATATTGAAGTGGTTGTCGGTTTGTGCTAGCGCTCTGGTGGTTGACCAACCTTTTTTTTCATATCTGAAATAACTAACACAACAGCAACAAAATAATTCAATCATTACTTCTTTGTATTTTACTTTCAATTTTTTTTGTTTTTCTTTTCTTCTTTTTTTTTCTTTTTTTTGCCTGTTTCGAGTTAAGGTTTGCGGATTACTTATGAAAATATTTTGAGCATACTACAAATTCTCTATTGATACTTGTTGAGTTTTGTTTGTTTTTCTTTATGTAATTTTTTTATTTGCCAAAAACAAAATTCATTTTTATTTTTATTGAATTTATTATGCGGTTTCATAGAAAAGAAACCAACCAAGAGTAAACGTATACGAAAAAAAAGAAAAACAAGACGGACAGAATACATTCAGTTTGAAATGAAAAGAAAACATCGAGCGTATCATCATATTAAAATGAAGTAAATTCATCAAACATTAAAAACAATGTCAACAAATGAAAAGTTGTATACGTTTTGAAACTAATACCGAAACATTCATTGTAAACCTATTACCATAATTCTTGTAACAAAGTTAGAAACGGTTCTTACAGATATTTGTGATTGTAATTTTAGTGACCCTGAACTTGCTGACAACAGGAGAAGGCGAGCGGCTACCAATCGGCTTAGAAATTTACATAAAATTTACGTAAAAAATGTTTACGTGAAGTTTACTTTATATTTTAATCTAAATAATATATATATCTGGGTATTAATGCAAAAACGGATAAGCAGATCTAACATATGTAAAAACATTTAATTAGCAGGAGTCCACATCTGGAGTCCACACTGGCGGCCCGCCAGTAAGTAAGAAAATCTCCACCAATTAGAACGCCAGAGTAAGAAAAGATATATGGGCCATTTTCTCCTCTCTGGACTGGGCAAGCTCCATCTACAGTTTCTCGAGTAGCCAGTACGGGACCGTCAGCAAAAATTTACCGTTTCAAGATATACTTGAATGAACAATATCTTCCATTTCCAATTAACTCACGTATCGCTCTCTCCTCTTACGTTAAAGGTCTTTTTTTTTCTTTTTTATAATATGATCGATACGCGCAATACGATAACGTTCACGAAGAAGAGAGGAGAAGAAAGCAAAGAGAAAAAGGTAGGCAGTGGCCGACGTGTAGTGGGTGCGTCCCAAATGGGCAAGTGTTTTGCGGATTGTGAAAGTAGACGCGAATTTCGCTGACGAAAGAGACTTTGCATTACAATTGTAGAAAGCTGTTACTACGTAGTCTTGAGCACCAGCTCGCAAACCAGTCACCCCTTTCAAAATGCCTAAGGGTTTACAACGCCTTCAGGGTATTTTAACGTGCACAGAGTGCAAATATATATTAATATAATTTAAATTTGGTGTTGGTATGGGTGGCCGACGTATGAAAGATGATCGAATCAAGCCTACACATTTGGCTTAGTTACGTTATGACGAATAGGGAACTCCTACGAGATTGGAGACAATACTGCGTGCGACAGGTTCGTCTAGTTCGTGACAGAGCTAGGTGGAGGCGAATTGGAAATGTTAACATTATCTACGTAGTGTTAAAAATGCTTCGATGTTCCCAAATTTTTCCCTAAAGTTACCCTTTAGATTTTTTTTTTTTTTTTTTACTTTTATTATTTAATAATGCAAATTTCTAGTTAAATTAATAAAGTCAAGCACATGACCCGTACTCTACACTATAAGCCGTAAAATAATCATTTACGCAAATAATACTTATTCTATAAAAAAAAAAAAAAAAAAAAAAAAAAAAAACAGAAAAGAAAACATAATGGAAGCATGTAAAATGAGAAATGAAATTAGAAACTTTTACGCAAAGCCTTTTTCCAAAGTCCTCCTCTTCGCTGTACATATATAGCAGCATTGCTTTCATCAAATGCTTTCGCACGCGTTAACATCACTTTAAGGTTTCAGTGGTTGGGGTCGTTTAGTTTTTTCTTTTTTTCCTTATTTTAATGCTTAAATGAATGGCAAATAAATCTCTTTACAAAATTTAATTGCATTAAATTAAATTAAATAAACGGAAAGGAAAGAAGAGAAAATCGTTATACGGCTTTAGACGAACCTTTAATACCCACTATATAAATACGTTGGCTTTACATAATTGTCTTGTGATTGTATCTACAGGAAGACTCGTCTCGAGAGATGTGGGATTAATTGTGGGTTATTTTTGCTTGCAGTCATTCGGCCGTCGAACTGATGATTCAATTTTCCCCTCACTTAAATTATCATTATAATGTTTATTATGGTCATCTTTGTTATTGACTGTTGTTAACTGAGAGCGCAATTGGGGCCCTCGAAATGATATTCGTAATCATTGTAGCTTCCAATTCAATACAATTGCATTCAATACGTTTGGATTAGGAAAGCGGTTTTTAACAATCTTCTTGAAAAGGAAGAAACGGTAACAGCACTATATTACTCCGGGGCATTTATAAGTAAGTATATATTTCTGTATCAAAAAAATAATTATTTTTGAAAAATATTAAATACTCTGGGATATGCGGCATACACATGTAGTCCGTGCAAAACTGGCATAAAAAATAAAAAGATAATATAATCGATATAACTTAGCTAGAGAGAATTGCGTAACGCATTTTGAAAATATTGATTGATCTTGTGATTGACAAAAAAAGGCGGTCGTTTGTTTTAAAAAAATTTTCAAATTTACTCTGCGTTTGATTGGAAAAAGTCAAGTTATAAATACTCCACAATATTCGCATGAAAGGAATAAAACTTGTTGGAGTTACGCTGTTTGCAGGTTTAAAGGGTCGTACTTCGCGGAAGGTGCATTTAAAGTTTTGAAGTGTATTACGGACATGCGATTTTTTATTACAATAAATTTTTTATAAACTTTTGCTTAAACTCGCCTGCAATACTAGGACCGTAATACACTTTCCCATTCTCTTAACGTAACTTATCGTTAGGGTACAGCCGGTCTACCCCCTTTTGCTGTGTCTGAGAAGCTCAGCTTCGAATCGGTCTCACGCTCATTGATGAAGTTACAATAACATATTTTTGCATAAAAAGTGTTGTAAACTAACGTTAGTCAACACTTTCTGGAAACGTTAGTCAATGTGTTAAATGTAAGATTTTACGGTGTACACTTCCAGCCTGGATAGTCTTTTCGGAGCGCTTGAAGAAGAGCTCGCAATTTCAAAGAAAAAAGTTTTTCTCAAGTAATAAAAGGTTTTCTTTCGATTCTAGATGATTCGAACCAACTAAGTACTAAGTTAATAAGAAAAAAAGGTAGAACTGAATGTCGCGGCTTTCTCTTCTCGTTCTTCCGCTTCGGGTTGGGATATCTAGTTATGAGTTTGGAAGCAATTTGAGAAATTTGTAAACTATGAAAAGAATCGTCCTTTTGTTGCTTTTGGTTTTTATTGTAACTTTCAATGCTGCATTAAAAAAAGTCTCACTGTTAACGATATGCAGTTAATGATTGAAATGATTGGATTAATCTTCGTTCGTGGCAGTCGTCATTAGAATAAAATTCAATAACTTGAATATTTGACATGGAATAGTTGACATTTGTTCGTTAAGTGTAAGTGTAAGTGTAAGTGTGTACGAAACATGTTCATCTATCATTAAATATGAAACAATTTTAAATGGAAAACACTCAAGAGGCGATACATCACTATAATACAGTGTACGAGATAGATAATGTATACAAAAATTGTTGCAAAAATGTTATAGAGAGATTGTAACAAAGCATTGACATAATAAAGACATTTACAGTTATACGTTTGCAACGAAAAGGAAAATTCAGAGTCAGAGAAAGGTTCACGGAAGATTTTAGACAATTCTTGTGTTGTCAATGATACTTGACATCTATGTCCATGTTGTTAATGGATTCTTTTAGACGGTTGTGATTCTGTCTTCTACTCGTTGTTTCAACGTTTTATTGCTTAATTTATCTAACGATTGAAAGGCGTAGTCTTCCACTAAGACAAATACTTGCAGGATTTTCCCCTTGGGATAGTGAAAAGAAGAAAAAAGGAAAATAACACGACATAATTTTTCACAATTGGAAAACAATTTTTACATTTTATGTGCATCGTTAACGGGTTGGCGAGTAGATTATAAAACTTGTTATATTGTTTGTAACGCACAAACTTCACGAAATTTAAAGTAAATATTTCTTCGTTGTGGAATTAAAAAACTTTCTAAAATTAAACAGTAAACCTCTTAGGCCATGCCCCCCTACATCTTATATTCTATCTAATATGTTTGCTATGACTTCCGACGAGCATTCAAAATTCGCTATAGAACAAACAAAATTTTCTTTGCTGTTAGTCATTAACAGCGTTATGTACGCTTAGGTGTGTCTGCAGTATATATAAGAGAACGAGTCAAGTTCAATTATATTACAATACATCACATTTGAAATAAACACGGATGGAAGAATGGTAGGGTGCAGGAAGAAAAAAAAAATGACAAGAAAGTATTTGAAAAATTTCTAAAGGAATTCAACGTCGGTTAAATACGCAAAACATGAGAAAAAAGACAGGAAAGAGGAGAGAGAAAAAAGTATAAAATTTTTAAAAGATTACATGCTTTAAATAATTGTCAAGATATGTGGGTATCACACCTCGGCATCTTTCGTTTTGGATTCTTCTATCCCGTTCGTTGCAATTGTCCGAGTACGGGGTGAGCGAATGTCTGAAAAATTCAAATCGACATATTCACTTCATAACAACGGGAAGACTCTTATGCCTCTATGTCATGTCATGGTATCGGTTATGAACCGATTTTATTAATTACCGTCAAAAATATCTTCGTAACACATTTTTCTAGTATTTTAAGAAAAAAAAATTGCATATACCGTTAGGTAGCCGTTCAAAAAAGGCTACCAAAATAGCAAGATGGCGAAAAAAGAAGTTTATCGAAAACAAAGTATAGAGAGGTAGAAGAGGAGCGCTCTTCATGAAAAAGCTCACAGTCTACGCAGCGATCTATAAAATGTGCGTGGGTTTGGGTGCACATTCTATTAAAATATTCCAACTAATTAGTCTTTCTTTGTTAAAAAAAAATTTTTTTTCTTTCTATTTTTTAGGTTTTCATTGTCATACTTTTGCGGTCCGTTGAAGTGTTATCGTTTAGTGTTAATATTAAACTCAACTCGATGTTGTCGGTTGCCACACTGCATGATGTACATGACTTTTTGTATACATCAGTATCATTATTACGTTTATTTTTATTATTATTTTATATAAATTTTTGTGCGCCCGTATTTCTCATCATTAATTTCTCTGGGTCTTGTTGCGAAGGTCTGTCATTTTTGTCACATTTTACTTGGCTCAGTTTTTTTTGTTTTTGGTATCATTAACGCGAAAGCATCATTCATAAAACATAAACAAAATGTGAAAGGGAATACACGAGGGAATTTTAATAAAATTCTCTAAAATCGCATTAGAATCACAGTCATAATAATAATAACAATAGTGACAACACGCGCCGACAATAAGGGGCCGATAACACAAAATGATGATAATTCGTTGGCATAAAAACGCTGAAAATTTGACATTTTAACGCTCTGGGAGACCGATGGATAAAAATATTGTTTTTCATCAACGTTTTTATTCGTTAAGCAAAAAAACAAAAGTAAAAAGAAATAACCTAAAACCCACCAATATACCTGTAAGTGTATGTGTAAGTGTAAAGGGCTAAATCTTGCTTCGATATTATATTAACCGCCTTTAGCGTTGTGTAAGATATCATATTCAAACACTTTAAGAGAGAAACTCTTGAATGCAAATGCTTAGAAGTTTTATAATATTTAATCTTGATGCTGCTACTGCTACTGCTACTGCTGCTGCTGCTGCTGCTATTATTGTTGTTACTGTTTTATTAGCAAAATATTCTCCTTCTTCATTTTTTTCGGGTTTTTTGTTCTTTGCGTTAGTTTTTTCTTCTTTGTATTTTAATTAAAGCTCATCTTAACATTTATAATCCTCCTAAGCCTGCACGTTGGATTGTATATGCCAGCGGTAGGCTGA
Organism: Glossina austeni; assembly: GCA_000688735.1. NCBI lineage: Eukaryota > Metazoa > Arthropoda > Insecta > Diptera > Glossinidae > Glossina > Glossina austeni. The sequence goes on along the minus strand of KK502404.1, from coordinate 3,070,668 downwards.
CTGGTAGACATCAGATGCTATTCAAGGCTAACAAGATTAGAAAAGATTTTACGTTCTGCTTTTTCTTTTCCTTTTCCTTTTCTTTTTGTTTTTTTTTTGTTCCTTTATTTATTGTCTTTATGTGCGTTCATGAATTATGTGGAGAAAAGCTTTCTATTCTTGTGTGATAAATGATATGTAGCTTTAAGTGACAACTATTGCTGTCCATTGTTAGCACTTATTAGGATGTTTAATTGTGTTAATAACACAAATGAAGATATTCCTATTAATAATGTGAGTGGCAATTTAAGTAAATCTGAATTCGGACAGGTTGGAAAAAACGAGTTCAATTAAATTTATTTAAAGCGCAAATTAGCCTCTACGTAATTTTGTTTAATGAATTGTAAATATTTTCTCCACAATCTTTCTAAAGTGTGATACAACGTTTACTAAGTCTGACCTTTCATTAGAATACACTGGAATAATGGCTGTGAGTGAGATGAAAAGCGCTCGGTCATTTATTTTACAGAGATTGTTTACCTGTAATTGCAAAATTTCGATACTTTTCCAGCAATGGGAAGAGAGCCGGAGGAATATTTACATGTGTTGTCTCACTACAATGCAAGATATGGTATCATATTTTCTTCAGAAATTTTGGCGACTTATAACGTTTAATTTGAACGACGCCGAAAATCCGTAACATTGTGTATATTCAAGTAGAATAAATATTCGTTCTCGGGTGAGCTTTGGATATCCAGAACATCTGCTAAATATTCAATGATTGTAAGTCAATTGCATGCGCGGCCTGTGGATGAGCAGTGGATGATTATTATTTTAACAAATTTTATTCCTGTCAGAATGGTTCAATATCGATTCTCGTATGCAGATTATATTTCTAAACTTTACTCATTTCAATTTTTTGAATGATTCCAAATGCCTCTGTGGACAAATGAACCACATTTTCACGCTAGATCTGTGCAATTCAATACAAACAATATTTATCAAAATACATCTTGTCAACGCCTACTACACCTAACCTAGAGTACGCCTTCGTTAATACGATTTACAAAAAATTTCAATAAATTTGAAAATATTAAATAAACAAAAATTTAATATCATCAGCAATTATAATTTCCGCTAAGTGCGGAGTAAATTTGTAAATAATCAATAAATGGACAACAGAAATGAAAAGAGATCAAATTTTATATAAACGTCTCAGCAAATGTAACAAACGGTAGCATTGTTCGATGATCATATCTGCGAAGTAATCGCATATTTTTTATTCCTTGAATAGTAACTAGTTCGGTATCGCAATAGAGTTGTCACCGCACAGTCGCAGACAGCAAGTTAGCTGATTTTACATTTAAATTTTAAGGGAGGAAAGTTTATATGTTTGACGGTCTCGCCAGCCTGCTAACATCTCCTAATTTTATTACAAACCGAACTTAACTTACTTCTATTGGTATTGGAATAACGAGATTAATAAATGCATTACGGATTAATCTTTGATATTTCTGCCCAGAAATGATTGAAAAAAACTTCTCTGATCTTACATGAGTTTTATGGTTATCCTTGAGAGATGTTGATATACTAAATTTGTCACACTATACGTATATGCTGATACAGCTGTAAATGTAGGTATGTATGTGAACTCAAAGCAAGCACGACGTTATCATATTACTAATATTATCTATTTATTGCTGGCTACAATTATACATTTCAACCACATATATGCATGTCAAGAGCAACTCTTAAAGTTAAAGGTTTAAATTACATATGTCAAGAGAAAAGTCTCAGTTGCAAAGTAAACAATTTCTTAGCATATTTTTCGGCTTAAAGTACTAATACGTGAACATAAGTCTAAATATTATTCTATGATATGAATCAGAAAAGCAAGCACTTGGTAAATTAAATAGTATACAATGTCATAGGCTATCAATCGGAAAAGCAAGAACAGCAAAGGTAAAGTGAAAAGTATGCAATCCCTTAGGCTTAAAGGGTTTAAAACCAACATAAGTCCAAATAACTATATATGAATATTTAGCTACTTATAAAGTATGGTCTACGGCAATGAGATTCGAAACCCACGACCATTGGACTTGACGGTCTTGAGTCTTATCCCCCGGGCCCGAATACTAGTATTTATGGGTATAATCAATGAAATATCTTCGGCTTAAGTTTTCTCATTTTCGCAAAATAAATGGTTTAACATAAACTCTTCCATTTGTCAATTATAAGATATTGAAGAAAGAATATAATTTATTTTCAGACCTCGTAAACAATCGTAACTTGTGTGAATTGTTTTAATGACATAATACACGGATACATCGTACATTGACGCAGATTTATATTACTTATCTGAAAATCTATGCAACTACACTTCATTCAATCATCTACACTTTGTTCCATTGTACACTAATGCTATTGTTGTACTAAAAGATATACTGCTATCATTAAGAAAAAAATCATAACGATGATCTGATGGGATTTAAAGCGAGAATAACGCAACTTTCATATTTTAACAATAAATGATGTAAACTTATATCCAGCCAGCGATAGCAATAGCAACAACAAATGCAATTGTAATTATATCTTGCCACTAAGAAATAATTAATTAAATTTTATTACATTATATGTATATATACATCACATATACATCACATATACATATATATATATATATATATATATATATATAGCATTTCTTATAAGTGAAAATGGAAAAATTTTGAAGATATGCAGTTGCGATGCACGTTTCCACTATGTTGTTCTTGTTGTTATTGTTATCATTGTGCTAATTAAATACAATACTTTTGCATTGCTTTAACAGTAAATGATTCAGTAGTGAATTGTTGCTTCATAAACTATTACTGCTACTACACATTATTCTTGCTACTCTTTTGTCTGTGTATATTTATGACTGCAATGTCCATGAATACTGAGAAGCATTTGGCATCAGCTGTAAATACATATAAATAATAATATTTTCTACGTTCTGCCTCTGCATCATTAGTCAGATTTTTCAAAGTGTTTCTTATTTTTTGCTTTTTTCTTTTTACAAGCTTTTTTTTTTTTTTTGTTTTTGCTTTTATTCGCAATGAACAAGAAAAACAAAAATACTACTTATTTAAGAGAAATAATCCATAAAATTTTTTTATATAAGCATTTCATGTTTTTAAATGCTTGTACATAATTGTACAGCAATACCAAACTATACATCAAAATGAAAATCGTTTTGGGTTTCGTTTCTCGTCTCTCGCCCACCATAAGACGAATCCTGGACACCTTATAGGAAATGTTTCGCTTGTCGTTCCTCTCGTATTTAAATTTAATTAATTACAATGCCGACGATGCAGATCATAGTCCATCGTATCGCAAAATTTTCTCGGATACGAACGTTAACTTTGCCACAGCCTTACTGTGTTCGATCAAGATCCGTTGCGAATATTGTAGCTATGTACTATTCGCTTCACACAATAACGCTGCAGTGATTGAATTCGTCGCAAAAAATAACGGCATATCACTGTAAATCGTCGAACATAGATAAGAGCAGTCTTTCAAAGTCAATGCCTTGTTACGGAACAAACGGCTTCTTCGTATCAAAAAAATACGGATTGATGGCGCGTGATTGAAGGCAAAGAATCTCGGCTTACAACTCAATGGTCGTGGTCTCAAATCTCCAGTGCGGTAGAGTTCCCACTAAAGCGCGATAGTGTTAAATGCTAGTGCTTTAAGACTTTAGATGAATTTATTTCTCTGATTAAATGAATAATAATAATAATAATAAATGTTCTGTTTCGTAAATTCTCCCTGTATTATGTAACTGTCTCGAAACAAACACTTCATATCAAGCGTGGAAAACTTAGAAGTCCTAAACAAGTATTCGAGAGAAATGTCAGATGTGAAATAAACGAGTTGATAAGCATTGCTGCGAGTATGACGAGCTTTAGAAAGTATACACTAAACAATGAAATCATTTTTCTAACTCTATACGCACCTTTTTTTATGTGGACTCGAGCCAACTTTTAAGGATTTGTGTTTCGAACTTCTAAAATGTTACAAACATAGCGACAAATTTGATATACCGTTATAAAATAAAAGAACTTTACCATAAATCTATATATGTATATCTATGCATATAAAGGGGAAAAGACATAGACAGTTGTAGTAGTCATTAAATGTCGGTAGTACCCTCTTCGCCGCCTCCCGCAAGCAATCTTTGGCTGAAATACTATAATTTCTCTATACTGTGAAGCTTTTCTTCGCTTTTAGTTTACAACAGAAGAACTACATAAACGATTAAATGATTTACTAAACAAACTGGTATTTTTTCCTCTTTGTTTTTGTTTTTTCAGTCATTAGTAAAGAAATGTTGGTTTCGTACGGAGAAAGCCAAAGGAAAGCAGTGGTTTCTTTAATGAAAAATCAATCGCAAATAAAAGAATACTAAAAAAAGTCTTAATAAATATCAAAAGTTATTTATTTCTAATGTTTCTACCATAATAATTGATGCAATTTTCTTCCTCTTTTTGTTTTCTCCTTTAAACATCTATTTAATTTTTCCAATTTGAATAGATTCGTTATATGTGTATATCAATAACTTATAGCCCTCATTATCCGTCTATAGGAACACTTTCGCACTAGTATATGTAATGTAACTATTGCTTGGTCTACATGTCTATTCCTTATACTTGTATAGGCGCCATTTTATGGTTTGTTAAAGTCTTTTAGAACTGCGTCTGACTGTTATCTTTAATTCTCTTCTTTTTTTAATGGCGATGAAATAAAGAATCATTTTAATAAAAACAACAACAATAATAAATATAATTTCTTACAACGATTATATTAAAAGACAACTCATGTCTATGTTGTATACTTATTATGTTGTATACTTATGTCGTAACGTATAGATATGTTAATGACTATTTATTTTATTATAATTTTGTTCTTCTTTTTTATAAATCGTACGCACATTTACACTGAAAAAGCCTGAAATTCGATAGCTGCTACTTCAATCAGTTTTCAGCTGAACTCGTTTTTGTGCGATGTTTTTTTAAAAGATTTGGTTTGTACGACACCGTTTATGGCACAAGGGTATATTAACTTTGTACCAATGTGTGCAATACCCAGAAGAACTTGAGACAGACCCGACTTTTATTATACAAAATAATTTTGCCAAGGGATTTAAGTTCATCTGTCGGTCTGTCTGTCTTGATTTCTTGTAATCAACCAACAGGTAGAAATTTTTGAGATACTTGGTAAATTTACAAGTTTTGTTTCAAGAGCGAATACAATTAAAAATTGTTTTGGATCGAACCACTCAAAACAACAGTCATTATAGATGTATCTATATAAACATATATTATATATATATATATATCTTCTTTTTTTTTTTTGATGGGACCAATCACTCAGGGAGCACCGTAACGGTCGAAAACATATGAAAAAAGAGATGGAATAGAAATCACAAGTTCATTATTGCCTTCCTTTTTTTGTTGTTTTGGGTTTTCTTTAAGATAGAGATGAAGGGGATAAAAGATTCGACCTTAGCTGGATATAATTGTTTTATTTGTTAAGATAAATTGTGTAGTGTAGTAATAGTGTAGTTGTGAGGAAAAAAGTCATTAAAAAGTCATTCTAAAATATTGCTCGGTCCACAACACTACATGTCCCAAACACTATATGTGCCAAATAATATTTTTACATATACATATTCGTAGAGGTCATATGCTCATGTCGACAATTCCTTCCGGATTTTCAGATTTGAGGGCGATCATAAAGGTCTATGAAAACATTTCATCAACGAATACATCCAACAGGAATACATCCCCTTCTATAGAAAACTATTTCATTTCATCCAATCGCTTCGAACATTTCAGATCAACAAGCAATATTAAGAATACAAATGCATTTCCCATAAAAAATGCAATGTTTTAATACTGTTGCGGATGCAACGATGATTGTAGGCCCTGAAATTTTATGTTCTCATCTGTAAATAATGTTGACATTGGGTGAAGTAGGGTAAAATAGGATAGAAAATTGAAAGAAAAAAAAATGCTTCGGTGGTAGCCAACGTGCGACGTCAAGAATTGTTCTTCTATGTACCGCTTACAAAAATTAAAAGCATGAATAGATTATGAGTTCTCTGAGGCCTGTTTCTATGCGCCATGAACTTTTAATACGCATAGCATCCCGCTTATTCCGCTTTAAAAAAAAAACAAAAAATTGATATGCCAACCAATAAATTTATACGTTTTTCGTACGGTATTGCGAAATTCTATTTGTGTTTAAGCAAAGCCAGATGAAAAAACCATTTTGATGCCATAAAATGTGCACTTAAACGAAAGTGATATTTGTGTTGAAAAAATTCCACTTTAGGTAAGACATTTAGCCAAACTTGACTTACATAAGAATCTTACTAAGATATGGAAATACTCAGCGGAAATTTTATAAGCTTATATTCCCATCTAGCATCTGAAGGATAAAATTAATTTACCCAACTCAAGTGTTTATTTCAGTCATATTTATTTCTCTTCTTAAAGTCACCAATTAACTCAGCCAATCATTGCTTTCGCTCATAATTAGCTAAGGAGGTTCTCCCTCACTATTTACTAAACAAGTATGCCTGTTGGTTACGAAAGTTGTTGCAGCCGTAATGTATCTGACATAGGAAATGCCAAATTTTTGGGGAAAAAAATCGTCGTTTCTCAATATAATCCGCTTTTAATTCGATACACTTTTGCCAGTGGATATGTGGAGCTCGTTAAGAAGGCAGCCACTACTCGCAAGCGCCATGTCTTGATTATTGGCCAAACTTTTTTCTCCTTTGCAGGGAGAGAAAATAAATCGAAGATGGCTAAATCTGGCAATTAATATGTGAACCGGCGAATTGTCTTTGTAAGGCTACTCTTTTTCTCTAGTAAAACGTGGAAATTTATCCCGCTCGCACCCAAAGCAGACTGACGGTATAAACTTTCCAGATGGCGGCGCTTTCTTCAGAATTCTTTGGGGCCAATTCTCTCAGTTCTCTCTCAGTACATTGTTGTGACTTTCCGTTCACCTCAGGGGCGAAGAATGAGTCTATTGACTCGCGTTTCTTCCTCGCATAAATGAATCGAATTAAACATTCGCCTTTCCTGCTATGAAGCACCGCCAGACACTCGATTAAAATATTCTCACAGCGCTGCTTTTATTCTTTTTTAAGAAATTGCGGTACACATTAATCATATCGAAATTCGTTATTCAGCGTACGTTGTTCAGGACTTTTCGAATTGCTTCCCATTTGACATTGATCCGATGGCGTAGTCTTATTTTATGGATTTTCCTCATGTAGTCCTTCCTTTCCTGGCGTGGTCGTTAAACATGTCGATCATTGCGATTAAAATCTGCCGCCTAGGTCGAGCAGACATTTTAAAATAAAAACTATTTACTAGCTTCGATATTAGTTGAATTTTATTTTTTTTACAACGAAAATATTGAGCACGAAATTGCGGGCCAGCTTGTGGAACTTACTTACGTAAAACCAATCAGCACCAATCAGTGTTGGAAAAAACGTTGTACACGTGGCAATCTACATTTCTTTGTTTATTTATTTATTTAATCATTTATTTATTTATTTAATTTTATAAATACAAAATTCAGGACCAACAAAGATTCCGCTGGATTGCGCAATTCATACATTTGAAGACTTGACCTAATTACAATACAAGTAGAAAAAGTCTTAAAACAAGAGACAATTAACACAAACATATAAGAAAATAAGCCTGTATTAAGATTCAGAATAATAGGATTTAACTGGTAGTTAGGTGAGACACCGGCAGTGCATAGGGACTAAAAAGAGTAGTCTTAATGGGAGCAAAAGAATCGGACAAGGAAATTAGGTTACAAACCTCATTTAGATTGCTACAGAGAATCGTAAGTGGATTAAAAATCTTATAATTTAACCTGCGTTGGCTAAGTTTAGTAAAAAGGAAGTTTTTTGTCGGACGAACAGGGACATTAAAGTTAATCTCACTTAGCAAAAACGACGAGCCAATGGCACTATTAATTAGCTTTGCCCGATACGAATCTATGCTTCTCAAATGACGGCAAGGACATAAGTAGCAACCTACTCTTGGGACACGTGGATCCCAACACAAATTTCTTGGAGCAAAGAGCAGAAATTGCTTGCGCAAAGATTCTATAGAATTCACATGCCAACGATACGACGGTCATACGATTGAAGCGTATTCCAATGCAAGGCGCACTAAGCTGACATGTAGTCTTCTTATCACAGATGGGTCGTTAAATCCACCCCCTTGACCAGCGTTTGATGAAGCCTAACACTGATCTAGCTTTATTCGCAGAGTATTCAACATCCAAAGTTAGTCATAGTTTATGATCAAACAAGATACCTAGGTCCAGAAGTGAATCCGCACTCTCCAGCCTAAGTGACTCTATAAAATGTGCCCGTTGCAAACAAGCTCCGCCTCGAAAATGACAGCTTCTTATATTTCTTTTGGTTTAATTACATGAACTTGAAGGAACACCACATTATCAAAGTATATACGTCAGCTTGGGGGAGACATGCTTGAGTTTCCGAATAAACAGGCAAGAACAGTTTGACAACGTTTGTGTACGGGCAGGATTAATAGCTAAGAGGAGATCGTTGACATACAGAATAAAAAAAGAATCGCTCCCAAGTGACTTCCCTGTGGGACACTTGAAGTGACAAGATTGATAAGAGTTGAAAATCACCCAAAACCATCTACCGTCTACAAAGAAGGACAACCAACCAACAAAATGTAGAAGGAAACCTAAACGACACAAATTCCCCAATAATAGCTCGTGGTCAAAGGCCTTCCTTAAATCAGTATAGATAGGATGCTGAGACATTTGAAAAAAGGGCTAATAACTAAATAAAAACACGTACACACACACATACACTAGGCTGCGACTACTTTCTCCCTATGTCTCTACCTTATCTCACTTCCTTCTGACCCGCATCTTGTCCTGCGAGGAGGGAACATTTTCCGCGTGATGGGGAGTATTACAAAAATTATATACGTAAATATATATATATATATATATATATATATGATGCAAATGTACACGACTATCTGAATTATTACATGTACATGTTTTTTTATTAAAACATGTACTTCCGGTTGAAATATGAAAAGTTTAACATTGTTCAACCTTGCTGTGCTAACACAATCGAAAAAAGAGACCCTCTAATGCAGTGGTTTCCAACCTGTGGGCCCCCCCCCCCCTAGGGTGGCGCGATACTGTTGCAAGGGGGGCATGTACCTGTTTCCGAAATATCATTTTCAAATACAAACCAAAAAAGTCAAATAGGTGTCAAAAACATGAATCAGCAGTAAACGTAATCCACAATCCTCGCCGCGGATTTTTGGTGTACAAATGCTAAAACACGCAATTCGTACTCTTCTTCGAATCGAAATATCTCGCTTTCGCGTTTGGAGCCGAGTACCGGTGGGGCGTGGAGTCAAAAGATAAGCACTTGCAACACTTATTCCCCCGGTTAGTCTCGTGCTTACTCGCGCCAAACTTCAGTAAACAGAAGCATTTCATTGTTTCGGTTTTTTTTTTTTTGTTTTTTAAAGGGGGGCGCATTAATTTCTTTTTTAAAAAGGGAAGCGCCGGTACAAAAGGTTGGAAACCACTGCTCTAATGTCTCGTTGAGGTACGTTAGAGCTCTGGCCGGTTCGAAAAGCACAATTTTAAGAAACGTGTGATTACGATGTTTTTGAGTAGCATTAATTTGAAGTAGTAACTTTACTTAGGAAATCAAAATTAAATCACTTAAGACACCGTTTAAGATGCAAAATGAATAAAAGCAAGGAAAAGCTATAAAAAAATTGCGGGTCAAGCAAGGTTTTCATTTAAATAGTTAAGATGGAAACACTTTATCTCAGAGTATTCAGAGTAATGAGACCGAAATTTTCATAATGATTTTCAAGCGTCTTTGGGATCATCCAATATAGTCAATGTCCTGTTATTCCAAAGATTTTTTCTTGTTTTTAGGGAATGTCCTCTAACAGGGCGACGGAAAGAAAGATGGATTAATCGCAGCCAAGTGCTTCATAGACAGGCAACAAATAATATGCAAAACCAAATATTTTACACTTTAAATGTGTATTGTTGCCAATTGTGTACATTCCAGTTCCACTTAATTTCAAAATAAATTTAGTTAAAAATAAACTAAACTTGGCGCCAATACGCATTGAACGGTTAAAAAACCACGACATGAAAGGGTTGCCACATAAAGAGACATGAAATTTTAAACATACGATGTAGATCTATATCGCTACGCACTGAAGGGTTAACGCGTTACACCCGCCCTGTATTATACTTAACATCTAGTCTTAATAATAAATTTTTGAAGTTTTCAAGCAAATTTCATTCTTAACCTTCAGCTTTGATCAGTAGACATTTTCGTAAGAAGCATGAAGAAGCAGGAAAACAAAAGTAATAAAAAATTCAACATCATCTTCTGCCTCCTCGTCTCCCATTTTGCATAAAAAGTGTATCGTTTACTTAGTTTTGGTTACAAACTTAATTTCCGCGTAAGTGCAAGTGCGAAAATTTTCTTCTCTCCTTGTTTTTTTTCTTATTTTCTTATGGAAAATTAATAACACACGGTCGCACTTATTCACACACATATGCATGTTTTCACCGCAATAAATCTTGGTTTGCGTTTTACTTTATTTATTACAACACATAAACGATAAGCGTTAGACGATCTATTAACTTGCAAATGTGCATAAAGTTAAAAGCATAAAACAACAAACAAATGACTTAGGAGCAAAGAGACAGAGTCTCAAACACACACTTCGAAAGGTGTATATACTCATTCACTACTTCGACTATATTTATCATATGTTTAAGGTGTTTGCGTAGATGAGTTCATCAAAAAAACAGAGAAAAAAATTTTTTTTTCGAAAAAGGGAAGCATGTTGTGCCATCATCATTATTATTATTATCATTATTATTGTTATTATTATCGGCATTGTTGTTAATGCACCCTCTAATGGTAGCTGTTGTTACTTCAAGAGTATGTATCAAAAATACACTTTCACATAAATAAAAACATAAATAAAAGCGATAATGAAATTAAATTATGTTTTACTTTCTTACACAAACGCTAATGTACAACCGCCTCTCTCTCTCTCTCTCTCTCTCTCTCTCTCTCTCGCGCTATCTCTATGTCTCTTTCCCAAGCACATAGTCAGTCAGTCAATCAGACTTTTAAACACTGCAGGCAACAGAAGCCAGTCGTCATAAGTGCTTGGATAGCATTTAAGGTTTTTATCATTATTTTCTTTACAGCTTCTGTCAGCGCCTTCGCTTAGCGAATCAGACTCTTAACGGGAATTTTCTTAAGTGTAACAACATCATATAAAGTCATACGTAAATTTTCTCCTTGACTTATTTGTATACATATTTAATTTTTGTGTTTTTCTTGTCGAGCATCATTTCAATTTACATGTTTTTTTTTTTTTTTTTTTTTTTTCTTTTTGTTAATGGATTATTGCATTCAGTCAGTCATGGTGTACACCATCTATCTATCCATTCTCCCCGCCTGCCCATCCGTCTTATCATAGCGCTCGTCTTTCGTTTCCTCGCTCCTTGTGTGGAGATGGCAAGTGAATTGGCTTTTATTTACTTATTCATTTGTTTGCTTTAAGCTGCTGTTTCCTTTTCCTTTTCTATTTTTTCTTCTTCTTCTTCTTCTTCTTCTTCTTCTCCTTCTCGTTCTTCTTCTTTTTCTTTTTGTTCTTCGTCTCCGTTCTTCGTTCTTCTTTCGCGTCTCCGTGAGCTTTACTTTACATGCATATGTGTGGATGCGGGCCCGTATTTGTTATTTGCGCAAAAGGTCTGATGATGTGTCGTTTTTGCGCTGAAAATGTTGTCAAAGCAAACACCTGTTACTAATTTGTGCTTTTCGTTAGCACAATAAACACAGACGCATGCACACACATAAATACATCGTAGCTTAACAATTTTGGCAATCACGTTGGTTTTTTGGCTTTTGATGACTTTCAAGTTATTTTAATGTAAATGATGATTAAACCTTACAACGTATACAACGCAAGGTTGAGCTTTAACAAAACTCACTGATACTACCATCCTTGCTCTTACAGACACAAAAGAAAGTAAATTTTATAAGTTTTCAGTTTCATTTTCACATAATCATCACATAGTGTAATTTCTTTTTCTTTTTCTTTTTCTCTTTTTTTTTTTCTTTTTGTATGTACCTGAGTTTCAACATCATGCACACACAGATTATCAGAAAAAAAAAAAAGATGAAGTGTTCGTTTTAGTGCTGTCATCGCTTTTTAGTAAACAATAAAGAACATCGTTTAAATACTCTTTAAAGTTTCATATTTATTAAAAGTTGATATCTGATATCTCATCGCAGACAAATGCTCTAGAGTGAGGCTCATAAAGTTAAGCAGCGCTTTGTTAATTGGTGTAGTATAAATGCGTATACGCGTATACGCGTATATGCAGCCCCAGAGAAGCTCCTAAAACATCTACTTTTCTACTATTCATACCCTAATCATTTTTTCACTTGAGAAAGGCATTCATTGAAAAAAATTGGTTCAGTATACATTAACTAAAATATTTTCCATTGTTTTCCACACTTCCTTCCTATCTTTCGGGCAACACGACGAAACCGTGTCGAAAGAACAATAGTGGTTTTGCAGCGATCGACACATTTTCGCAGCCAAGCCATGCTGCATCGATGTGAACAAGGCGGTAATCAGAAGGCACTGTCTGGTGAGTAGGCTGGCTGCGTTAAAATTTCTTATTCGAGCTGTAATGATGGATCCTTGACAACTATTGCAACGTGTGTCAGAGCGTTGTCAGGCAACAGAATGACTTTGCGTCTGTTTATCGCTATTGCTCGTCTTTTCTGCATCGCTTGCAATACATCGTTCGCAAGCCACCATATGCACATCACACCTTTATGGCCGCAAGTGTTCAGCTTCGGTCTCGACATGGATGATTCTCTTGGACTAACCCATGAGTTTTTGCGCTTGGAGTTATCATAACAGACCCACTTTTCATCGTCAATCACGATACGGTACACAAAAGTGTATGTTTATACACATATCTTAAAACGACTTTACAGCGACTTTTCCTTCTAAGCTTGCAAGCGAACAAGTCTATATCTCTTTAGGAAAATGCCTAACATTTATGAGTTGGATAATTAAAAAAGTTTGTGATGGGCTTGCCCAATAATGTTAACAAATTGTTCTTATATACTAATATTTCATGAAACCTGCTATTTGCCATTATTATCATTAGCCTTTTGCTGTTTTTTTGGGAAAACCATCCCATCCCATTCATCACAGAAGAACTTTGGCGATTTTTGGGCGAAAAACTAAATCAAGTGATGCTCACATTCTTTCTTTGCAGTCAAGTTTTCGCCATCAAGAGAGACCTGCAGACAACGAAACAAATGGTAGTTGATTAGCTGGGGCAAGGTTTGTGGCTATACGGTGGTGGCAAGCTGTTTGGCTGTCCAGCATTGTCGCTTAGAGAGGGGCATAAACCCCCTGGCTGCGTTCGACAAGTTGATAATGCGCGAATATCTTCCTATTACAGGGAAATACTTTGCATTACCTTACTTCTTTTACAAGTTCATTTACGTCGCCTTACCTCATTACGGTCATACTTGACCCATCTTTCACATTGGTCGTTATTGATCTCTGCAAAGATGGCTCGATTTCGTTACGTTTTTGTTTTGTTACGATTTACAGATGAAAATTCAATCGATCAAATTTTTCACTCTTAATTCGTCCAATACTCAATACCGGGCCTTATCCAAATTGTTCGAAAGTTTTTTCAGCCAACTTTTAAATACCGGACTATTGATATAAAAAGACATGTGTCAGTCTTCTCTTACTACGTCAAAGAATTTGTTCCATATTCTCTACGAATAGTCGACCAGAGTGCTCGATATTTTCAACATCAAAATTTTCAGAGCCCCAACGCACGAACCATTTGCCTATTGGCAATTTTGATAAAGCATCTTCACCATAAACAGTACGCAAGTTTGTAAAGTGTTGTCGCTTTAATTAAAGCGATATTGAAAAATAAGCGAAATTATTCAAAATTTTTGGCTCATTTTCAAAACCCCATTATTTTCGACTATCACACAGTTGTTTTTCATTTTAATTATATATCAACTTTCATCTTTAAAAATTATTGTAGCTTGGGGTAGAATTTATATTACTAAAGTTCCGCGACTCTACAACCTATTCAACCTATTAAGAAGAAGCCACGAACACAAGATCTTCTTCTGAAATTTCTGTTTACCCTTTTACTCGTTGAGTTTCTCGGGAATCGTTATTTACTCTCATTACTTTTCCAACAATTGAGCAAAATTTTCTCCTTTCATGTGCTCTCCCTTTATCTAAAGTTTGATTTTACTAACAAGTTGGTAAGCCTCACTTTATATATATATATATATATATATATATATATAAGCACTTTGTTTCCTTTTGCACCCTTCTAGCAACGAAAACAGCATGTTCTGAGCCAATATTTTGCCTCTGCCTCTGGATGAAATAAAAGTGATTAAGCATAGATTCAGTTTTCCTCTTTCCTGTTTCACCTAAAATAATTCCGTATTAGTCTCGACCGCTTTAAGAGCGAGACGAGTTTGCTATAACAATTGAACTAAGCTATCGTTGAAGTAGAAGTTTGCTATTACGACCTAATTTAACGTAAAACAGTGGGTCTTGGATCTTAACTGTGTCTATAAATTCTTCTTTCTCTCTTTTTATGCGTTAGCTATAATGTGTAGATAAGTAAACAACATTTAAATAAAATTTCACAACTAATACAACAATTTGTTTGCTACACATTTCTAAAATTGTTTGAATATTTGAAATATTTGCCGCCTAGCTTCTTAAGACAAGTTGGCAAAATATAAGCATTTTTTCTTGCTATGAGAAAAGCCTAAAACTTATTTTGCTTAGTATATCTATCTAACTATGTATCTATATATATATATATATATATATATATATATATATANCTATGTATCTATATATATATATATATATATATATATATATATATATATATACGCAAATATATATAAACGTATGTATAGTAATGAGAATACAAATGCGTGTAGATAGATACTGGCTTTCCTTAAATATGCAAACAAGCACACAACAATTTGTTTTGTTGTTGGTTATTGTTGATGGCTATGTGTGTAGCAAAGTAAGACATACGAATCTTACGTAAGGAAATACATACATATACATATATAACACATACACTTAAGGTAAAGTTTTTGGTCTATTGGCGGTTAAGTCTGCCTGTTTGCTTGCTTGCTTCCTTGCTTGCTTGCTTGCTTACTTGTCGATTTGAATGTGCATGAAAATGGCAGAAAGGAAATGGTGCCACAGAGGCTGTCTTCTCAACTATATTTGATTGTTTTCGTTTCTATTTCTCTCTTTGCATACACATCTATCTATATGGAAATGGAACTAAAGTATTTTATAATTTTATGTGTGTTCAAGTGTGTGTGTTTTTTTTTGTTCTTTAGCATTCAATCTGTAAAAGAATTGTGTTATGTGCGACATACCGGGTAAAACAACTTGGTATAAGGGCATTAAATCGAAACTACTAAATAAATATGAAGAATTCCGCAATGGTGTGGGAAAATGTAAAAAATATGTAAAATCGTATATTTATTTATGTATCAAATGTTAAAGGTGACAATTCAATTACAAAATGAGAATCATTTACATGCATAAGAAATAGCGCAAATCATGTTGGAAAGGATGAAACATACTTTACATAAATAATGAAAATATCAGTATATATCAATATATATATATATATATATATATATTCTTGGGCTGCGTCGTAACATATATCGGAAAACTGAAATTATGAAAATAGGCATTCCTTATGAATTGTTCGAATGTCAAGTGCCTGTGCAGCGCCTCTAACGCAAAATATTTGAACTAAACAACAATTTTGCTTAACAGTTACTTTTACCTAATACATGCATTTGTTTCTTTGCATATTGTGCTTTGCTTTGACCGAGTCGCAGCTTCATTAAAGGAAGAGACTTGAGCGTACCACGAACTGCTACGGAATCGAAATTCAGCCTACTGATAGCCCCTCTCCTTACCTGTTACCTGTCGCCGGAAGTGGAGCGTATCATCATCATCATCAACATAGTCGGTTTCAATAGCGAGACAATCTGCCAACGCTTCTCCAACGTCTCAATGTCTTTTTATAGAACGATTTATCAAGACCTGCAATATACGCTTGAGTTTCCGTTGTGTTAATCCTTATCCGTTCCCTTAAAGCGTTCTTTTGTTTTTTTACAAACGAGTACTAGTCGTTGGGGAACGGATCTTCGCAATAAGGCGACCAGGTAAGTTTGACTTTGCATTCGTCGGCTTGTCATGTGTTCATCTGCATTGCACCCATTGGGAAACGACTTTTTCATCCACCAAATTTTGTTCAAAGTACTGAATACGCTTCTTTTTTGATCTCTTTGCTATGATGTTGGCTATCTTTTTTCGGTTATCGGGTATTGAGTTTTCAAAATTGGATATGTCCTTTTTGGGCGTCGACTGCGTTCAGTATGGTCGCTATGCGTACGACATCGTGTAAGGTCGTCACGCCAGCGGAAAATTCTTGCCTTCAGGAAGAGAAAAGGTACTGAGACCGAAGGGTGTATTTTGCCTAACAAAAAGCATTGTTTATTCAGCCCATAAAATTCAGATTTTTTTATATATTCTTATTAGAATATCATTAGCATTTTAAACGACGCAAATAATGTTACTAAAATCACTCGAACTCGAAAAAAAGAATCCAAATGATTTTTGGGGGGTTAATGCACTTCCTAAAAGTAATATGAATTCTTAGTTAGAGACGTAAACCATGTATGAGGCTTGCTGTTTGTACTCAGCGACGCATACTAGTGAAGAAAACTTCTAAATACGTAATGCACTGCTCATCTCAGATATTGAAATATATATGGAAACTAAAACAGCCGCCCAAAAATTCTGTAGACAATACGCCCACAAAAATTAACAAAAAATTATTTATTTTAAAGTGCTGAGTGCTTTACAATCACTTGGACGCGATTGCTTGTTTTCGCTGGTTGTATTTTTTTTTTTTTTTTTTTTTTTTTTTTTTTTTTTTTTTTTTTTTTTAGAACAAAGTTATGGATCTTGAAGAGAAATATAAATTATATACATATATATAAAAGAAGAAGGAATGCTTAATACTTTCCCAAATTTATTATGTTAATCATATGCAATGTGATGAGAAAAAGACATTGAATGCAAAAAAACAGGGACGAAGAAAATTTTAGATTGTAATTCCTATTAACTGTTTGGTTTAGTTATCATTCTTATATATATGTAAACAATTCCTCAATAACAGTTGCTAATGTGAATACATTTTGCACTCTGGCAAAAACATGAACTGTCAATACGTTCTTTTGAGTACATTCTCTTACACAAACATAACATAAACATAGACACCCATAGACATCCACAAATCACATCTATATAGATTCATTTATTCAGTCACATACTAATACACATTGACATGGCGAACAATCAAATAGAAATGCAAGCACATGCAGGCACAAAAATATGTGTACATGTTATGTACAGTTTTGCAACTTTAAGACGCGAGAATTTGAACATATGGCGGATGTTATGCATATTATGATGTCTTTGTATAAATGAAAGTATGTGTATGCGCTTGTGTGGTTTCATGTACAGAACGGAAATGATGCCATATTTTGCATAAGTAGAATATGCCAACGCTGATGCTATGTTACAGTGACAGCGAACGCTAAAGCTGTAGCAAAACCATTATGTTATATTTTCTACACATTGTTATGACAACTTTGGCAATAACAAAACGACGCACATGCATATATAGTAGTGAATAAACGCACTCACGCACACATACAAAAAAAAGCAATATGCATATTATATATATTTGAATATTGAAAGAAGGCTATGACAAAGATGCGTGATGCCTGATGCCTGATGCCTGATGCCTGTTGGGAAAACTTAGTAAGCATTCAAGCTGAAAAAATGTAACAAAGTTTTAACATTATTGAAGCAATAAATCTTAATGTGATTGAATAATAATTTCACTGCTATGGTTAAAATGAGTAACTCACCGTCTCTAACAACCGAATACTTTAAAAAATTGAAAACTTACATTTCGCTTTGCCCAATCTTTCCATTATCCATTTAACACAAGTAAAAACATTATAGCCAGACAAGGCGACCGCCTACTTCACTTCGTTTAAGACAATGCTTCATTCATTCCCGTGCTGAAATCCCTGAAAATTGTTTTTTGTTTCCACGTGAGAAGGCACACTTTTCATGCGAGATAGCTCTTCTATGAAAGCTCTTCTATCAAAGATTAATATTCTTGTCAATTGTTTTGTTATTCGTAACCTGTTTTCATCATAAAGCAGTTTGTTGCCATGCAAAGGCTTAATTTTCATGAGAATCCGTATATGTGGCGGAATACAAAAATTATATCTACGTCATCCTAATTTGGTACGGTTAAATTTTTGTCTCGAATCACGCTTATGGAACGACTCACATCATAGAATGGTTAGATGGGAAATGGTTCTAAAAATTAACCCATGCGATCCCAAATTTTTCCCGTTCATTTAATACGTCGTAATAAGATTGCTCAGCGCTCTTTGTCGATAAATTCTAAAACGTACATTTTTTTAACGTAACAAAAATTTCAAAATAGGACGTTATATGTGAAGCAATCGCCAAAATGGTACGATTCAATCCATTTTCAATTCATCATTTATTTTGAGCCAAAATACATCAGCGGGCCAAATTCAAATGCAGTCTGTAGGCAGAATGCAAAAATACCTGGCCAGACTTTAGAGGAACGAACAAGTTTAAATCGATTCAGAATATAATTCTTAATCGATCGGTACAGCAAAAGTGCTGTTGTACCTAAAGTCTTTCTGAGTGTTAGATACATGCGCGCCAACTTCATATAATCTATGCCACAACTGGTGTGGGGCAAAACAAGAGAACACTATAGATAGTTCTTAAAGTCGACGTTAACATGTTTGACCCATCTATGCCATACCCAAAAATTCTGCATCACCATATTTTCTAAATTTTTGATGAAAAGATGAACATCTTTTTATAAGCTTTTGTGTTTTCTAGCTGCCGTCCATTAAACGTGCGTTGTCTTCGATATTCATTTAACTACGTAACTACCTACTTTCAACGCAGCTATCCACACTGACCCATAACATAATATATAGCATATACGATCTACGATATCTATATATTAACTTTGGAGACATCTGACATCTCTACAACGTATAAACAAAATAACATGACGCACCTACAGCATGATAGATAAACTAAGCGAATATATTGAAGTAACATATTGACGTACACATCTACAAGTATTCGCCATAAGCCAATTCGAATATCGTAAAGGTTTTCGATAGTTGTGGTTAAATTTTTTCCAAATTTAAAATCAACGTCGGCTATAGCGCGACGATTGCACAGAAATCTTCTTTTTAAGCCCTACAGCCACTTGAAATGAGAGACCGACTCAACACCAAGAAGGGCTTCAGTTGGATCCTTCTTTTGTCATATAAATTAATGCAGAAGCATTTTCTAAATTGATGTAAGCATGTCTGTCCGTCTGACTATGTACTTTTGTGTTTGATTCAAAAGAAGCTCGCTGCAAAAATATATATAATTTGGCCCAAAGGCGAATGCCATTAAAAATTGATCAGATCGAAATATTTTAACAACTGTACTGCAGCATACAATGGTATCTTTGTATAATAAATGGATGGAGAAAATTTGTATAGGTGAGACCGTTCCACACACATGCTTTTTAACTTTTGATTACTATTATTGTCTAAAGAGAATTTGACGCACACATTTACTCTGATAACTTCGGCATAAACAGATTTGTTTTTTGGACTCCACCCAGCGCAAAGGTTCTTATGAAGGATAAACTCTCATACGACAGCAAATTATATATCATTTTTGCTATTCTATGACGAAGATAAATGAAAGAAGTAAAAACACTATCCACTGGACCATTGCACTCATTAGATACCCTATACCGCTTAGTTTAATACAATTATTCATACAACGACACTCCTCCAAATAATGCATTACGTCGGAATTCCATTAAAGTATCTCGAAAATTGCGACCAGTGGGTCGAATACAAGAATGCAAGACTATCTCAAGTCATCCGCACAGAATTAGAAGGGTCTGGCGAACTTTATAGTGGGCCAGCTTGATCAATCTAATTTAATTTATATCTAATTCCAAAAAAATTCGCTTACAGTTCTACAGATTGCATATATAGGATTGGATCACGCTAGCTTTCAAACTCAGTACTGAAAATTTATATACCAAATCGCTGCTATGCACCAACTTTGTTTTATAAAACTTTAGCTACCATATAAACCCCTCTTTCTTATTGCTGGAGGACTATTTACATGGAGGAATGTGTAAGGAACGGTTTCATCCCATCTATATTTTCCACATTTATTAAATATTGTTTTTCGTTGCTTTACGCTGAGAAATACTAATAATAGAAAATTTTTTTCTTATAATCATTTTTCAAAATGTGACATTTTATGGTGACAAAAATGATGCGATCCAACCCAGTTTTAATAATGCTCATCCAAGAATCAAAACACGACGCAATGCTATATTCCGTAGAAATATACTAAATATTGCGACCTGAAGTTTGAGCACAAAAATATATATGGACAGACAGAGAAATATGCCTAAAAAGTTTCTTCTGAATTGAACCAGAATCGTTTCCTAAATTGACAATGACTTCTGAGTCTACTTTTCTAATTTTCGCGAATATTGGATAGATTTCTGCAAACTTAATATTTCCTTGTTACAATAGGCCGTGTGAAATGTGTGAATGTGACAAATTTGCTGACGAAAGGAAAACGATTCAGAACTTTTTGAAAATGATCTTGTTGTTCACAAACAAATGTATTTTTATCTCCCTGATACCATATGTAAAAGTTTATATGCTAATCATTGTTAAATTTTCATCATAATCATATTTTAATTAAATATTTTTCTGTCAGGTTGCATTGGCCACTAATAGAGTTTTATATAACTTAGCTACAGCCAAAGAGCTCATTCTCATGTCTCACGATTACTTTATCTTGCATTTGCTGCAGTGAAATTTATATGTGTCCGATCTACGGAATAGAATTTTGACAACAATTTTTTGTTTATCAACAATTTTTATATTCTACTCAGTGTGTTTACTCCAGCGATCGGCTGCTACGCATTTAATTCTTATGAAATTCTCTTATATTGCGTTAGGGATAGCTTCTATATATATTAAATATTTATATTATATATATATACATATATATGTATATATATATATATATATATTTATATATATATTGGTTTAACTTTTGTTTAGCTTATGAATAGATGAAGTGTTTAAAAAAATTAGTCAAGTGCCCAAATCGGTTACGATTAGATTGGTTAATTTGCTTATGCTGGAAGTGAAATGTGAAAAAGAGAAGGAAAAGCTTCAAGAAATAATTCTAACAAAACCGTAAGCAACCAAGTGTGACTAATGTTAACAGAAATTACGAAACAGAAATAAAGCGTCATCCCCTACACACAAACTTCATTACTATCCTTAAAAACTACAATGCTATGAAAAATGAGTGGTGAGTGGTGAACACAAACAATATGCGGGTGTGTGTTAATTTGTATATATGAGGATGCTTCCTTTTATGTGGCTGTGTATGAAAATGTTTGAGTCTGTAAATGAAAACGTTTGGCCGTTTTGGTAAAAACAATTGCCACCGTTTAGATACGCACTCAGTCTACTAATACTGTTATTGGCGTTGGATATAGAAAACCAAGTATTATCGCTGATAAACTAGAGCATTACAAGCAGGGGGATGGCAGTTAATTTCATAATGCTTACTTGTCTTTATTTCCCGCTCCCCAGATCACCAGTTGAAAGATTATAGAGAGCCAGTCATAATCAGCGAAGCGTTAAAGAATGAATGAATCGGAATTGAGCTGTGGATAAGTAGATGGTTGGTTGGGATGTCGCAAACGCACATATACAAATTTGTCCTTACACACAATCACATACAAATACACACACACACACACACACACACACACTAACTACACACGTACTTACATACACACAACATAGACACATAGACATCAATAGACGTACATTACTATCGTGTATATATTATTTATGCGTATAAAAGCTTCAAAGTGAATTTATTTTAGTAATGGCTCTACACAGCGGCATAATGTGTTCACTATACAACTTGAAACATTGTTTTTGCACAGATTCCAATTCATGTCTGCCGCGATTCGTTAGAAATGCTCTCACCTTTGCGATATTAAATTGTTCAGGTCTGCCCCTTGCAGAAGAACTGTCACAACTGGCCGGTGCTCATGGCAGAAGGCCAATCTTGGTTGTGATATTCGCCAGTTCTCACGAACTTCATAATGCTCGGTTCACTTTCCTTCTTCTTATAATGAGCAAGTCAACAAAACGAACTCAACTCAAATAGGGTGTAGAATATTCGTTTGACTTTGAACACTTTACTATCGTAAGTTTTGTTTTTCATGACTGTAATCTATTGTATGAAATTTGTCATAGGTCCGAGGTTTTAGTGTTTTCATTATCTTATTTTGCATTTTTCTTTTCTTTTTTTTTGTGAATGAATGAAACTATACGCGTAGATCGTACCTATGTGCAAAAGGGTGTAACCATGCATTTGTTTATATACATATGTTGTGTGCATACATTTTAACTTTGTTGCCGTTGTAGTTGTCAAATAATTGACCTTTGTTTGCACGCGTTTATAGTCTGAAACAATTGAAGCATATGCGAACACTGATAAGAGAGATGAGTATATTGATTTTATTCATTCATACACATACGGATAAACATATACATATTT
This sequence comes from Glossina austeni, assembly GCA_000688735.1. Classification (NCBI taxonomy): domain Eukaryota; kingdom Metazoa; phylum Arthropoda; class Insecta; order Diptera; family Glossinidae; genus Glossina; species Glossina austeni. Next base: position 3,047,674 of record KK502404.1, on the reverse strand, counting down.
AAAAGTATATTTTTTTCTTTGTATTTTTCAACTTAAATGCAACAGTTTCCTGTTGCAGTTACGTTTCTAACTTGTAGCTTGCGACAACTAATCCAAGCTTTGCGTTTACTTATTTATTTTTATATTTTTCGTAGAGAAGTAAATTAAGCAATTTAAGCTCTTTTTTTTTTTTAAATTACATATACTATATTATATAAGAGATTCTGAAAGTCTGCGCCTCTTTACTTCTGCTTTTCTATTAGAATCACCGTTCCGTCCGCTTAACTTTTTTGACTGATTTATAATTGGTTCGAAATTCTTCAATTTTGCTCTCGGCTCGTTTAATCGCAACTAAGAAGAGTCTAAAAATCAGCAATGTGCTCTTTAATGATATTTGCGTAAAAATCTTTTTTGTCCACAGGTTTTGTTCTCTCTCCGCGAATATTATCGGTTATTACTCTTCGTAGGAGTTTTTCTTGCACAGAATTGCAAATTCTAGTGGCGACATCTATTGATATCTCAGAGATATTTCACTTCATTCCCATTTCCACATTGCGCCACATATTGCAGCAGGAGGGTGTCTATATCCAACTATGCTGTTTTGTAAACCATTTATGTAATTGTATGTTGACACTTACATAACCTATTACGATTAAATCGCTCTTTCCTTATTTTTAAGAAAAGATATTTGTTGTGCTTTAATGTCCTTTTATAGAATACAGTACTTGTTGTACAGGCCTGAATTAAGTTTATGCGAATACATACAACACCCAGAAGGCTTTGAGATAGACGTACCTTTTATTATATCGATCGATAAGCCATCTGCCTGTCTGCTATTCTTGTGTTCAACTTACAAGTCGCAACTTTTGAGATATTTTTTTTTTTGATGAATTGAACCGAATTGAGATGTTTTGGTCCAAGGACGAACGCCATTCAAAATGGCTCGAATCGGAGCACATTTCCGATCACTTTCCATCTAACACGTTATTTTTAAAAGTTGTTATAAACGTTGTCGTGCGTTTTAAACGAAGTGGTATAGGCTCTTTTACACTGAGCCCTGGCCCACGACAAAACTTTCACTTATTTATTGAGGAAATTGATTGATGCGGATATTGATTTTTGTTTTAAAATTTTCTTTTCATTTTAAAAGTAGCGATGATTACATATTTTTGAAAATCACTTATGAAATTAATTAATTATATTATCTGGAGCAAAGACAATTATGATCAAACTTACAGTATTTGGCGATTAAATAGCTTGCATAATTGCAAATAAAGTCAAATGGATTGCACATTTTCAAGACTTCTGTCCATCTAAAGAAATTCCGTTACCTTACGAAACCAAATTGCGCAAAAGCTGTGTGCAGAGATTTGTGTAGCAGGTTCACATAAAAAACATGGAATTATCCCTGGAACTTGCTACGCGATAACCCATTTGCAAGGACGATAAAACCGATTTCATTAAATGTTTCTTAGAACTAATGATATGTAAAATGAATGAAATGGACGGAATGTAGCCACAAAGTCAGCATAAGTGACAGCCATGTCAAAAGTCTTTTGCAAAAAAAAAGAAGAACAAAACCTCTCTGTTTTCTTCTTTTATAAACCACTCTAATAGAAGATTTAGTTTTCATATAGGCATGGCTATCAATCGTGGATGGTTGTGTGTGGTATCTGAGTTGAATTGATTGAGTAAGGTTTTAGATTTATGGAAGCGGACACTTGAATAGAGACTTGGAGAGACCCGAAAGGAACATTGTTATTATCCTTAGGGATAGGAAAGAAGAGGTTGCGACAGCAGTACTTGAGAGGAAACGCTTTCAGCCAACGTCATGACTAGCGTAATGATGTAGACGTAATAACTTTGCCCGTCTTTTTAAACTGCATGAGGAGAATTGCATACTTATTAAATCCTTTAGTAATTCCCTCTCAACCTCGTACAAACATTTTAATTTTAACGAAGAACTTAGAGAGACCGATTCATAATATTATCCCACACAGTCAGCACAGTGCATATATGTGAGACGTTCATAAAACAAAGATGTTTTTTAAGGCTTGGGGGATATTGTTAAGAAACGTTTTACATACAAAAAATTCCTGTTTTATGCCCAAAAATATGCAACTTTTAAATCTGTGTAGAGAGATATAATAAACATAGCCATGAGTGGTGAGTTAGAAAAAAAAAAAACAAGCTATAAAGAGGGGAAGCGGAGCCTTTTAATTATTGAAAAAAATTACATATAAAATAAAAACAATACAAACAATGTATACATGGAGCTTAAAACAGTCATAACTAGTTCTGATCATGAGAAAAGTGTCAACACTTTTGAAAATTTGCACCTTCTCTTTGGAGAATAATATCGAATAAATTTTAATTGCCGTAAATGAGTAAATTTTTCATTTTCAACCTGAAGAATTTCAGTGTTAACTGTTTCCTAACCAACATATAGTTCAAAAAATGTTTATTTAATAGCCTTTACAAATAAAGGAATTCTAGGATTGTACTTTCCTGGAGGACGTAATTCTAAAGCCAAGCTCGAACAGATTTCGGAGATTTTTTGTATTGGATTTTAAAGTTTTACATTCTAGGTATCTTAAAGAATAAATATGTTTCGCATAAGTACGTTCTATTTGTCTTATATTTTAACGTTGTTGCATTCTTTTTGCTTTTTTTTTTTTTTTTTTTTTAAAGTTTTTTTTTTTTGG
>KK502404.1:2985637-3044890 GCA_000688735.1 Glossina austeni | reverse complement strand
TTTTTTTTTTTTTTTTTTTTTTTTTTTTTTTTTTTTTTTTTTTTTTTTTTTAATTTTCCTATTGGTTGTATTTGTATTATTATGTCTTTCCATATACGTATATATTTGCTTTTCTTATATCTTCTGCTTCCTCATCGAGCGTTCGGTTGTTTATTGTATTTTCAGAAGGATGCAATTGTTATTCATGAATTTTTTTTTATAATTTTCTTTCGTTTGTTTTGCTTTACTGTTGTTATTGTTGTTTTTTTTTCCTCTTTTTTTGGCGTTTAAAATCTCCAGATGCTTTTTATTGCTTAGCTATATGTTCTCTCTGCTTTGCTGGTGGATTTTTATGGTTGTGTTAGAAAATGAAATTTACATTTTTTACCATTTGTCTTTTCGCTTGTCCGTCCGTCAGTCCTATTTAATTTAATGAGAGTAACGAATAAACAAAAAAAGAAGAACAAAAAGCAAAAAAAATTGACTTTAAATTTAAGAATTCAAGCTCTTGTGGTGAATAGATTTATAGTCTCTGAAAGGAATAAAACCACATAAATCCCTTTTTATAACGTTATATTGTGCTATAGTGTATATATTTATACATACACATACACGTACACATTATCAATGTCACATGTCATGGAAAATGCACACGATATTCATTGGATTGTCATATAAGCAGAGACAGAGAAAGAAAAAGTGAGTTAAGGAGAGAAGGCGAGAGAGAGAAAGAAAAATAGACAAGCAACAAATTGCTACATGGACTTTATTGCCTTATAACAGACAGACGTACATACAGACAGACGGCCAGACAGACAGACAAACATGCAGGCAATGAATAAATGCACTAGAGTTGTGGATAGGCTGTGCTTTACGGCAAAGTTTATGAACATACACAGCCACGTATATAGATTGCTACATTACCGCTTTTAGAAAATATATGCATTGCGGCAGTTATTCTATATTGTTTTTGTGTGTTGTCATGTCACACCAGTACAGAGTTAGTGTTATGGATGGTGTGCGTGTATGTGCGTGTGTGCTGATCTATATATGCTGTTACTATTGTGCTATTAAGTTGCTTAGCACTCATGAAATTCTCAATTCCCAATGTAAGTTAGTAACACTTTGCAACGGCAAGCACAAGCTTGCACACTTTAACAGATGCATGTAATCAAACAGGTTTACATATATATATATAACCATATTTTCTCTAGCTTTATTATGCAAGCAGTCACTTAAAGTCTATTTTTCCGTACGCTGAGATACGAACGTCCATAGCCGAGATAAAAGAAGAACACAGAGAAAAAAAAAAGACTGTTGCTTGTATATTGATTTTTGACGTTAAGTACACAAACAAACATATGTATATAAAATATATATGCAGATATAGTAATCAGTTTATAATTGTATATGATTGCAATTCAAAATATGATTTCAGATGCTTTTAAATTTTTGATAGAAAAGAAACTGCATAAAATTTCTCTGCATATTTGTCAAAAATTTATGAGGACCATTTACGGCACTTAAAATTTTTTGGAGTAATAAACAATCAAAAGCTTTTTGACAATTTCAAATGAAATAAAATTGAAAAGTGCTTCAATTTACCTGCTCAGCAATGATGATCTTTACGGTACTGCATGGCTTTCATATATATATATATATATATATATAAGAGATATCCTTGCTGAGTCAAATTAATGAAAACTCTTCTATACCGAGAAAAATTCACTTATATCTCCGTAATACATTAATATATATTATAAACATTAGTCGGTTCCATCAGACATAACGAGCTCTACATCAGTACGTATCAAATTGCATTAAGCGCTTTCCCAACCAAAGGAAACTACTGCGCGACATATTGTTCAACATCATATTCACTAGAAGATTGGTTCTAATAATTAAATTTCATAATTCGCCTCAGTCGAAATGAATATCACCAACAAAGACGAAACATTGTCTTAATCTTAGCTGCATATGTTTTCTTATTTGGTAACACGTCAAGTTAACATGTGCTAACATAATTTCCGCACTGTTACGACAAATTTCTTTGTTGAGGCTGGCTATTGCTTATGCGTTGTCCTTAAGAAAGAAGAAAAAGAAACCTAAGAAAAAATCACTTAATTTAAATTTAAAGGCATATTGCGTTAGTCATTGATGTCGAGATCAGTTTGCAATTCTTAAGATTGTCGATGCTTTTCCAAAGTATTTTCAACTTTCTCGTTACTTTGTAGACTTGAATAAGAACTTGAGAAAATTGATCGAATATATGGAATTAATTAAACCGAGTTACTTGCAGTGACTAAGAGCACAATTCGAATAGAATTCTCTCTCCTAGAATTGCATTTCCATGGGAAGGCAAAACCAGAATATTTTCATCATTTTATACAAAGCCAATATATGCCGCTGAAGTGCGTGCGTAAAGAACGCAAAACGCAGTTAAGGGATATTCCATTTATTTGCTCATGAAGGCAATAATATATCAAATTACTGGATGTAATAAGATTCATAGTTTTTCCTAACGCAAATTGAACGCTTACTGCAAAAAAAAATGGCATGGAGTATATTATTCAAGCTTTTGCTCATCGCTACTCACTGTGCCTCCCATGTTCTAGGTAGATTTTTTTAAGGATCCATTTTGTTAAATAAAGTCATGCGTGAGCAAATAATAAGTCATCGATGGCAGTATGTTCCCATTCAATGGTGCTTGTCTTTACTAAGGCTTTGCATATGGAGCTCAACGTGTTTTAACGCGTTACGTGTTAACGCGTTTTTCAACACAATTACATCAATTGTTATTGGGAGCGTTTTCTACGATGATCCCTTTCGCTTCCACTCGCCCCTCCTATAAGACAACACCAGCGATATTCAGCTTTACGGTCGATATTAAAGGTTCGCTTATTCTGCATCATAATACTGTGCGCTTGGGATAACGGAACGCCCGCATTCTTTATCACCATCAGCGCGGTGCAGTGGCATTTATTTTTAGTACAGAACTCGACCTATTCAAGGCTCCGAAAAGTTTGTTTCGTGCCACACCGTCCCCTTTCGTAGTTTTATACTAGTTGCATCGACTCTTCGAATCAAGCGATTTCTGGTTTAATATCTCAAGACTTATGGCTGATGATTTGTGTTGGTTGGAATAGATGGTGAAATAAGAGAGGAGGGAAAAAGAAAGGGTGTTGCAAAAGGTCGACTGCACCTAACTAATGAAAGCCTTATGGGTTCTTCTTTCAGTTTTGAATATTAATTTAAATGAATGCTTAACATTTTATTTCTCTTCTAGGCCAATTGCACAGTTTTTCTCCAAACTTTTTGTAATTTACGTTTTACTCAAGTTCTAAGTTATAATACTCTAGCATTCTAGTCGAATAAGGAGATATAAGCTTCCTTATATATTGTTCTACTTTTACACACAAACATACGGAAAGAGACAGATGTAAGGAAAGGAAGAGCGAAATGCCACAACATTTGCATGTGGTTTTGTGATGATGATGTTGGTGCGTAATATCCTAACACAGTTGAGTTGCTGCGAGAGAAACTAAAGCGATTATGAAAAATCCTTCGAGAAATATATATTTATTTGTGTTTTGCGTGCATGTATAGATGCACAGACGCACGTAAACATTCACGAACAAAGTACCACAACGATATAAACATTTCAATCTTAAAGGATTTAAGTAATACCAACCAGTACCATCATTCTGTTGGCATCATTCAACAGCATTTATTTCATTTATAATGAAATTTACTGAAACGTTCGAATAAAAACGCAATAAAGTGACATTCATGAGATGTTAAGAGAGGATGTGATTTATACTTAACAACGTAAGTAAGTGGGAATTATTAATTTATTTATATAAATGGAATAACATACAATAACCACCAACTCTTTATTCATCTCAAAAATGTAATTAAGTTTTAATAGGCAAGGTGGAACGCTTTCGCACTTGTCTCCGAGCTCGGGTCAATTGCTGACCTTTTTAGTTAAACTTTCGCGGATTTGAAAATGACAGCAACAGATTTCAAATAAGCAGAGAAACTGCTGCCAAACAAATGGATGTATATTTTCCGATATGTGTTGTTTTTAGATATTAAAAATGTACTGACGGATTTAAAGTCACAACCTGTTCGAAATATGCAAGGACTACAGGCAAAGGGTGTAAATGATGGCATTTCCACGGCTCTTAGATAAAATTGTCATGCAATTGTACTACAATGGATAGTAGAAGTTAATCCGTCACGGCATCATACCCGACCGGAAACATAAGAAATGCAAATTTTTTTTGCATTTTTTTTGGCGAAAGATGAATTGAAAAAGCGATTGAGAATTCGGGCATCCTTAAAAGAAATATTAGTGACAGAAAAATGTGAGTTTACGATTTTGCGAGACCGAGAAACGCATTGGTGTCATATGCTTTTCAATACGGCTTTCATTAAATGGATTCACAGAACTGATTAAATGCCGGCGACGTTCGCTTCTCATTCAACATTAAAACTTCATAATTTTTATAATCTACTTTCTATAATAGAGTACTTTGCGATGTCTACAACTATTTCATAATTATTTTTTTTTAATGACCAATCACTGAGGCTGCCCCCTATTCGCGTGACACGTTGACCGGCCAAAAAGAAGACGAGGTGAAGAAGGTGTGTGCCCAATCGCTAAAAGCTATGCTTTTACACTCACTATAGCTACGGCCAAAGTAAACTCTGCCGCACTGAGAATTGAGCCCGTGAATACTGACTTGTTAGTCGCCGTTCTTACCTACTCAGCTACACTTGCGGACATTGGGTCCTTAACGGGACGAATGGTCACTTAATCCTCATTTCAAGGCTGTGAATTTTACATCGATCAGGTGATTTTACCAATTATCTCGAATGCGTATTGATTATTGCGTATAAGCATTCGCTGGGACAGTAAGCTTTTAGTTTATTATCATCAGTCACTTTTCCAAAATTACTGGAGAGTGTGTATGTAGCATGGCTGTTTAGCACTATGCAAGCGAAAAAATAAATCATCTAATTAAGTTTACTTAATATGAAAGCAATTGTAATTTTGGCTTTAAATTGCCCACAAGACGTTATCAAAAGAAAACTTGTGCATTTTTGTTAACCCGAGGAACTTTAGTAGTCAAAAGAAAAATTGTTATCGATAAACTTTGTTAAATTTTATTTCGTTAAGAAATATATACAACAAGAAGAATGAAAACAACAGCAAGGAAAAAGTAAAAAATCAAACAACATTTCTTATAGTTATTTCTTAAATATTTCAACAAACACTGGTGATCGGTAATCGGGAGGTGATGGTGGTCACTATTATTATTATTATTATTATTTTTTTTTTTTTTTTTTAATTTTTTTTATCCAATTTCCGTCTAAGCAAATGTTGCAAAGTCGAAATGACCGAAATAAACAAGCAAACAAACATACTACTCAACCAACCAGTGCACAATAATAACGAATAACATACGACTATTGTAATTGTAAACTTTTCTCATTTTAAAGTTGAAACAATAGCAAACAAATTATGCACTCACTTTGTAGTAACAAAAACAAAAACAAAAACAATAATAATAATAATAATAATAATAATAATAACAATAATAACAAAAATAATAATAACAGCAACAACCATAATAGTAACAACAACAACATTAAGAAAATTTAAAGAAACAAGAAATAACACAACATTAGCTGGTTAACAAAACTTATTTTCTTCATACTTTTTCTTTCTTTTATTTTTTATTTATTTATTTTCTTTTTTTGCTTTTTAAGATGTTTCTTCCTTTAATTCGGTTTTGTTTGGAAACGTAAAAAAAGCGTAGAGGAAAAAAAAAATTAAAATTCTTAGGCAACAAACTGTTAGAGAGAAGGTAAAAGATCCTTTGCTTCAGTTGGGTTCTTTCTGTTCCATTCACATTTTTCTTTAGACAGAAAACAGCAAGCAGCAAGCAGCAGCAGAATGCGAGTTTAGTGAATGTATTATTTTACGGCTCACCAAACAGCCATGTGTTGTATGTGCAGTTTTATGACCATTGTTTCCGTTTTTTCTGTTTCTTTTCTCGAATTTCTATACATTTTATAAAACACACAATTTTTTTTAATGTCCCAATCTATGCTTTTGTTGCCATTGCTGTTGTTGGCTCAACTTTTCAACATTTAAATGCAAAGTTTGACCATTTGCAGTACCATTTTTTGCAATATGACGACCTTTACAGTTCAAGAGTTTAGCTCCGGAAATGATAAGCATAAAAAAACAAAATTCCTTTAGCAATAAGTATGTGTGATTTCCTTTATAAACTAAAAGAAAAAAAAAATAAAAAAAAATTACTTTCGAACAAGGAGAGGGAAACTGAACAGACCAAGAGACAGAGAAAGAGCGTTTAAGACAAAAAAAAAAAATGAAAATTTGACTTTAAAAAAAATCCTCCTACTTAGTCATCGTGTAAACATACGAGAAAGAAATGAAAATTATTTATTAACGATGCAAACATTTCTATTAATAGCATACTTTTGGGATGAGTAAAACACAACCGACAAGAAAGTAGTATTCGCTTTAAGACTTGTTTTCAAATAACCCCTAATTCGCGTGTGAACCTATATACTAACCCTCCATAGGGCGACAAGCTGCACAATAAAAATGTCGTCGTTACTTCGCTTTATGACAAATTTGAGAATAACCACTTCAGCTGTTCTACCTTTCAAGGACAATTTTGAGAGTAAAAAGAAGTTCCAATTTAAGGAAAACCATTACCCAAACCATTACTGCTGAGATGACACTCAATGTCTTTGCGCTACTCCTAGAGTATCCCCTAAGAAAACATCTAATATGACGGAGTTATTTATATATAAAATGTGTTACAAACCTTGATGACATCGATGACTTGATGAGATGGTTAGAAACTCGGAACGAATCACGTAACTTAAATAGGAAACATAATTTCAATTCGAATAATTATCAAAAAACAAATCCTGGTGTAAGTTATGTTGAAATCTTGTTTGGTTATAAGAAATACATCGAATAAATTTGAATTCGTAAAATCCAAAGGTACGATGACCTTAACTTAACGATGCCAGACCATACATATCTAACTTTGTCAAGACTGTTTTAGTTATAAAATTCTCTATCAGTCGTTGTCCAAAAAATTATTTGCTCGCATATTTGAAGTTAAGCGTTCCTACAATACTTCGTAACTGCGTATGTATAAATTTTATCAAACACATTGTACTTACGGTTATTATAATTACATAAATTACTGAAAGGGATATTGTGTCTTTTAACGTAACGTAATGTTATTACTACTTACCCACAACATTAAATGAGATCAAGAACGTAAAACATAAATCTATAATTATATCCTGCGTCACTTGTAGTAAAGAATGCCACGATTTGTTAAGCTTGTCTGCCCATTTGTCCAGCTATTTTTGTGTTCAACATACAGCTCGCAATTTTTGAGATATTTTGACGAAGTTTGGTACACTGACGCTCTGTAACTTAAGTACGCGTTATTTTGTGAAAGTTGTTATATGGAAGAAAGTTTCAATTTTCCAAGTAATCGCGCCTCGTTATTTTAAACCGTTGCGTAATTTTCAATATTTCACGGTGACCATTGATTCATAGTGAACTGACCAAGAAGTCAACCTCACCACTTGGGTCGCGTAGGTCAGTTTTTTGGATATCACCACATATAAGGATTGTCAGGAACTGCAAATTCTTCTATGCAAAAACAGGTTAATCGTTAATGTTTTATGATGAAAATTTGTTCATAATAGTAAAATGAGAGTGAGAACCGAATCGGAACCACCCATGTCTATTTGTTGGACCCCACGTCATATCAGAGTTTTCATGAATAGTAAACTCTTCCGAAGCAGATTTAAATTCTAACATTTTATGACGAAAATTGGTCCGTAACAGCAATTAGGAAAGCAATTAACGGCAGGGAATTTGGATCACATAGGTCTATTTTTTCGACCCTAACATATATAGGGGCTCTTACGAAAAGTAAACCCCTTATATAAAAAGAAAATCTGATTTCTAGTTTTTCATGACGGAAAGTGAAAAATAGTAAATTTTTAGGAAGTAAATTAAATTTGCAATATTTGGATCGCGCCATGGGATATTTCGGGCATCCCTCAGTATACACAGCTTCATTATAAGTATGTCTTTGCAAGAAAATAATGCGTAATTTTTGATGTATCATTGCTGAAACAACTGAGCAATTGTATTGGGCGAAATGGTATAGAGTATCTAAGGGTCGGGCTTGCACGACTATAAAGTCCACATTCTTTATTTATATATTGCGTTTAAAGAGACTCATTAGTGCGCCAACAATCTTTTTTTTTTTGTAATCTATTATTATTTATTAATAATTAATTAACCAATTAGTTATTTCAAAAAAAAGAAGTATTGAGATTATTCAGATTATATGCACTTTTTAGCTGTTGGCAGCAAATTTTTGTATGAATTTAACTTATAATTTTTTATTTTTACTTATCCGATTTCGGCGTTTTTTTTCTAAAAGATTGGCGTGAATTAGGAAGAACAGATGAACATAGATAACTTGGCTTAGAATTGTATGCTTTTTATGTTCCCAAACGATTCAAGTACGCTCGAGAAAGACGTCTAACCAAACTTATTAGTAATCTTTTCATTTCATTATTCCGCTACCACCAATTAGGCTTTTGAAGTTAAAGGAGCGTCGGGTTGAATGATCGCAACGGCGGACTCATCTACATCCGCAATGAGTGACTATAAAAATTCAATTGCAACTCTGTAAAAAACATGACGTAAAGGAAAAAAATTGCGTTTCTAGTTGTAAGTTGTAAGAAGCTGAAAAGATATAACAGTACACGTGGGGTATTCGAAAATGCTAAGTCCAGAGGGCTTACAGAAGGCGGCGAGGTAATACAGACTTTGATGCCTGAGCAGGCGGATATGAGTCAAAGTGTCTTGCATGTCCTGACCTGAACACTTTCTAAGTACGCAACGCAGACATAACCATCATGATAATGTGAAGCAAACAAAGCAAGGCTTCAAATGGCCGATTAAATGCATGCACATATTAAACAGAAATTACTATCCCAAAAGTATGCAAAGGTTTGTGAACTAAAAACAAAGAAAAACCAGTCAAGACGAGAAAATTAATGATACAGATTGCAATAAAAAATCGGAGGGAAAAATTTTAACACAAACGAAATAAGTAAAAAATGTAGAAAAAAACAAGCCAATCGAGTTTTAAACCATTATATATTTTCATTAGCTTACACTTGTTAACCAAAAAGTTGTACCAGTTTTATTCAGTTTTTCAGTGGAAAAGCAAAGAAGTAGCAAAAGCAAAGAAAACTGGAGCAAATCAGGTTTGAATTCGCCATAATTAAATCGTAGAGTGAAATTTGTCTTATTCAACCGATGACTTTTCTTCTCATAATTTTCACAATAATTAACACAAGCGTAACTTTAATTTTTAATAACTTTTATTTTGATATCAACACGTGTTTGCGTATTAAGAGCAATGAATTTGATACAATTTGAAATCATAGAGAGTTTTGTATGTTTGTAAGAAACACCTTAATTAAACTTATAACCTCATATAAAGATAGATAAACCTTGCTTTCAGACGTACATATATCAGATTAGGCTTGCGTCCATCTTAAAAAGTGGGTTCTTAAACGAAAAAACATAACCGAAAAATTCATTTTGATTGTAATTAATACAAATTGCGGTCAACTTACTTAAGTAGATCGACATTAACCGCACTTAATTCACATGTTAATTGAAAAGTCTTTCAGTTGACAGTTAAGTCTAATAACAAACAAGGATACACACACACAGGGCAATGTTAGCCTATGTTGAGGCAAGCAGATGCACACTCGTTCACAGTTATATAAGCATTAATACGAACTGACAACTTTCTTAAAACGAAAAATCAAAACCTATAGAATTTATATAAATATATACATATAGACGTTTGATATCATATATATAAATATATATCTAAATTTTCTCTCCCTTACCCTAACAATGAAATGTTTAACAATGTCCTTGTTTATGTTATTGCTGATTGTGCTTATATATAAGTGTGTACACGCGTGTATGGTCATGCTAACTATACGTAGACACAAGGATTTATAAATCTTTGTTGTAAAAGTCATCAACTAAAATAGCAAAAGCAAATAAATATAACTAAGCCAGGGATGATGATGATGATGATGATGATGATGATGATGATGACGATGATGATGATGATGATGATGATGATGACGATGTTGATGATACTGTTGATAATAGTTGAACGGTTATGGTCCCAAGTTTTCGTTTGTATAGCACAGTAGAATGAGTTTTCTCTGAATCTGTTTCCTTCTCCTTCTTATCCGATATCTTACAACACTAATTCTATTATGTTTGTGTATGCATGTGAGTGTGCTACGTGCATAGTTGAGTTAAAACATGTGCTGGTAATCCAATCAATTAATTTCAACAACACATACTTACACATTGCCATGTAACTACATACCTATTGAGCGACTCTGTGTTATTTTCAATCACACGCTAACACCACTACACGATTTTATTCGTTCAATGTTATTTTGAAAGTTAAAACGGTAATTATTTTTGCCTTGTTTGTACACGTATGTTTATGTGTTAGTGCGTACGGCTGTATGCGTACGTATTCGTATTAGTGCTAATATTATACGTATACAATGCTTATATTATATATATATATATATATATATATATATGTGTGTGTGTGTGTGTGAATGCGAAGAACTCTATCGTCATAATAATTGCTTTTCAACATATTTTTTCATTGCTTTCGAACGTAGCATACATTAATTGCTGTTGACAAAACTTTTGGTGGATGAAAAATTCCTACAAAAAATGAAAAACTATTTCAGCTCTCTAGAGTAAGTATTATATTTATTAAATTGCTATAGAAGGTCTACAATTTTTCAGTTAAAAGCCATAATAGCAACTCAAATAATGAGAATTAGCAATTTAATATTTAAAGCTTTGGAATTATCTTCTCCACTAATACTTTATATAGAAAGTTTTCTTTTTTAGCAAATGATTTTCATTTATTATATATGCCATCTTATATATATTTTTCCCAACAATCTGCATATATATATTATATTGTGATGCCGTTAAATCTTTTCCAGGCTTTCTTAGCTTAGCTTAGTGGAAGGCATATATACGCGGTATATATATGTACATGTATATAAATTTTCCAGTAGGTATATATGTTTTTAAAATGATACTGCAATGAAATAACAAATAATTAGCTTTAATAGACGAGTGTTTTCTGAAATTGTTTAAAATTTATTTTTACTAAAGAGAAAAGAGGAAACATCGCAATAATAATTTTATTATCACTTTTGTCAAGTTCGTGTGTTCGCGTCTGCTGGAAATGAGTGGACTTTACGACATATAAAACAAGCTTTTTCCAATGTCTTAAAGTGTACATTTCCCGATTTTTGGTGCGAACGCCGTAGTGAGTTAGGCAGACAGAAGAGCAAACATCATTGGCTTGCCAAGTTCATGGTCGATGGGTTTGAGCTAATCATCTCTTACCTTCTTTTAATCGCATATTGGCTCTAATAAATCTTTCTAAGACATCCGTATGTATATGTGATTGCATATATACTGTTAAATATAAATATATGTATACTTAAAAGTTCGTGATGTTCTCATTCATCAAAGTCCATGCACATTTTTTCTTATTTATGAACTAAAGTTTATTAAATTAAAATTTACCCGATAAGGTACGTGATCTACGATCGTTTTAGATGCATTTCATACGTGATTGTTGAAATTAAAAGCCAAATTTACTCATTCGCCATTATTTATGCAGAGATGTTTAATATTTGAGGCGTATCCTTGAATCGCTTTACCTAATACACCTTGCTCGACAAACAATATATGGCGTAAACAATGGCCTCTTGTAACAAACTTATATATTGTATATGTAGTGTGCTTTTGCATTACAATGTAAGCACGTTTCATTATTTAAATAAATGCAGTCATAATATGATCGCAAAAAGTCTTATCATCACAGCTACTTTTGTGTTACATCTGAAAAACATTCCAATTATAATAATAAAACCGGAAAAGATTAAATCTATCTAAAATATCTATAAACTTGATAAAACATGTTTTCATTGTAAAATACTTATTAATGTTATGAAACCCAGAGATGAATTTAAAGCGTTTCCAGTTTAAAACATTCAAACAACAATAATCTATCTCATTAACGTTAGTGTACTTTTTATATATTTTAATTATATTAAATAAATCATTTTAATTAGTGAGGTTAGGTGAAATATTATATCACTTTGTCAGAAATTAGTATCGCAGATCTAATGATCGATGCATTCACCGTTCTACATTCTTCATGTCCGGAGTCACTCTTAAAAAAATGAATAAATGAAAATTAAAATTACACCTGTTATCGGTTTCGACCTACGATTCATTAAGTGAAGTGCTTTTTTTTTGCATTCTGCATTAAAGTGATTTTTATTGGCGCACTGCCACGCCTACAGTTAATACAAAATCAACATATTCTAATATGAGATGTGACACTTGCAATTCTAGTTTTACGTCTCGAGGCTCTTATTTTCACTCATTATCGCCACGAAGTTATTTCCAAGCAAACGTTTAGTCATTGGCAAAAGTACACTTGTTCGTTGATGGAATGAAAAAATGCATTAATAGCAATTAATCGACCTCCAAGCTCCTCGTTGAGCTGATTTGTAGATATATCATATTAGCAATATATCGTCTAATAGTGTTTACGTCACGTGCAGTTTATACTGTAATCTCGAACTATGTTTTAATACAAACTGAAACCTGTCAATTTCTTATTAACTCTTAATAAAGCTACAAAATTTTTAATAAATTGTAAATGTGATTGAGTTACCTTGTGATTTATCAAACATGAAATTTCTGTTGTTATTATTGTTGCGTTTGCTTTCATTCATTAACATTCATATTCGGTTGAATGTTAACGTTTCAAGAGATGACTTTAGTATAGTCTGCGTTCAAATTTGAAATCCTCGTTTAAATGATAAGTCTAAGTTATGAAAGCAAAGCCAGTTTCATGACACGTCACGATTTTATATTGAGGCAGGAGGAAATTGTTTTCCAATAACAATAAAACTCGATAGTTTCTATTTGCACGGAGGCAAAATTTGATCAGACAATAATGAAGGAGTTTTACTATTTTAAACCTACGACTCAAACCACTTTCGATCTCTTATTATGTTCGCGATATGTGGAATTTTCCATTGATAAGTTCAGAACTGGAACAACACACTCTGTCTGCCGTATCGTTTGAGTGTTGAGTGAAGAAATTCCCATTACGCTTAAAGCGATGAATTTTCTATCCTCACATTGGTAAAGATCGTTTCTTGCTTCATAGAAAGTGTCGACGGGAAAAATTCATTGTGGAATGACTGATAACTGACACTGACAAAGTGACTATTTATTGCTTACAGAAGAAGAAGAAAAGGAAAAGATGTGTCACATAGCATAGCCATCCAAATGTCGGCCCCAATTTGTTTGGAAAGAACAACTGGACATATTGTGGCCTATTTTGTGAAAATGAATGAACTTGAATTGAAACGGGCTAAAAGCTTTATTCTTAAAAAAAATCTTTGTGCGTATATGTCTGTCCTGCATAAATATTTGAGTGTTCATCCGATTGAGTGAAATACACTTGAAGGAAAGGCTCCTTTCACAGGCTGTTTCCCTCAAACAGCCGCACACTTGTTAATAATATTACAGTTTGTTTATTAAAAGTAATGAATTTTTCCTTTGAGTAAGGTGCTTCGTGCATTGATCAATAAGTCCCAAGACGAAATAATATTTTACGTTTCTCAAAATTCCACTTTACTCATCTACATATTGTCCTTCAAGAGTAATACAATCAGTCCAACGCTTCATTAACATTTCATGCACCATTCTTTTTACAAAACAACTTATTAAAATTATATTTTGGAAAATATGGACTTTCTTACATAGACCTTTTGCGATAAGTCCAACGTCCTATTCGGTTAGTCGAAATATGCTATCTTCTATCGAACTGTTACCTGGCTGGGCTCCTCTATAGGCAAATAACCACAACACGAATTACTCTCCCTCTCTCTTTCTAATTTCTTCCTATTTATCTGCAAAAACGTATCTCTTCCTCAACGTTTAATCTACGTTCTACATTGCGTTTCTTTCTTTGCTTTGCGGATTCCAATGAATAATTTTGTACTAATCAGTATGTAGCCTATGTGTATGCTTCTCCCCCTCTATATCCCTATTCGAACGTAAATGGCGTTGCCAATCGGTTATTGATAACCCTTTCGTGTTTGTTTTATCGCTTTATGTATAAATTGCGCTCTTCGATTAGTCATAAAAATAACACAGAAGAATATGCTGTCTGTGAAAATAATTAGAACTTCTACTAAAAGTTAAAGAGGCTAGAGGACTTTATTGCACCTATCGTTACTCTGCATAAAGAAGGAAAAAGGCGTTTGGTATAGCTATAAATTACTAAGGGAAATAAGATTAGAGCACGCAAATCGAAATGAAGTGAAACAATTGCGTCCGCGGTCAGAACCCTCGCCGATCATAGCAAGCGAGACTTATCAGAGTCATCTAAGTCACATCGTGAATGAATTTGCTGAAGAATACTTCTCAGACGTTCCGACCAGATTGCTAAAGAAACGCTTAAATAATGCCTAACATGTTGAAAGCATAAGTAAAAAGAAAATCTTTCTGCTAAAATTGAATATCCGTACGCAAGTGCCCTTTACCGGAGTCCACATTATCAACGACGTACATTTCTGGCTTGACGTATTATAATGCGGAGCGGGAATCGAATTGATCGAGATGACAGAACGTTAGTGTACGGTCCAACAAGTTAAGCTCACAACGTACGTGAAGTACATTTACATGAAATATGGTATAGGCAGTAAAGTGTGGCCCGTTGGGAGAACAAAAATCGAAGGGCTTTCCAGTGTAAGAAAACTTTTCAAAAAATATAACCGTTTCATACGTTTGCGACACTTTGAAGGTGAAATTCCCGAAACTTTCAGCAAAGGTTGTAAACAATATTGTGATGTTGTTAGCAAAAATTATCAAAAATTTTAGATTGCCGAGCATAAAGTCTCGGCTTTAGTTAGCACTATTGAATATTTATGATGTCTCGTTAAAGCGCAAACTGAGTAAAAAGTGTTCAATACTACTACTAGACCGCAGAAGACACATCGGAAGCTTGCTAAACTCGACGTCAACAACAAAATGATAAGGTCACAGGCAGAGAGCTGAAACGATGTGAAGCACAGTAAAATGTTGAATTATTGATTGACATTTAGAGATTCGTTTGCAGCGCGTGCTAAGACGCTATAAGCGTAGACTTGAGAGCTCGGACATCAAATTTACTAATGGAATAATAAGATAAATCTAATACAATAATCGCAGGACAAAAGAAACGAAAAAATAATAGAGCGAGATTTGTTTTTAGAAAAAACACACGCAAACTCAATTATTTTGTTCGGAGCTTTTTCTAGGTTTTAGGGTCACTTTAACTGAGATTAAATGTACCCCACACTATGCGCTATGGCGCATAATAAGTCTGTGCGGATGTATGAGCATATCGTTCGATTCAAAATCATAATTTCAATTGATTTAAACTCGATCGTCCGTCCGTCTGCCTGATCCTAGTTCGTATAGGTCGCATTAAAAGAGCAGACAGCAATTCAACGAAGTTTGGCACGCTCAAGTATTTTGGCTATTGAAAGGGGATTCTATCGATCTGCCTGTTCCCATGTAACGCTCTACTTTAAAACAATCTTTCAAAGAAAAGGAAATTTTCGATTTTCAAAATCGATATGACAAAAAGCACTATTTCGGAATTACTACAATCATGTGGAAAATGGAAGTCGGATGGGCCAACTTTTTCGCTGCTCTTTTAAAAAATCGTCTCTGCGAGCCGTACGGCTTTATACAGCAAAAAAACATCCACTTTTTAGCAGTTTATGTCAGAGATCAACATTGATAAGAAATATGAGTTTACTCATCGATCGAGTCGATTCAGTCGATTCTCACTTCAAGGACCCTCCTTATATGGGAGGGGGGAGGGAACTCCCATTCTAGAACTATATCTTCATGTGCAAACACTATATGGAAATAAATGAAGAATTGTATTAGCTACCCTACAGCAGTGTAGGGTATTTAATGATCGCTCGTGCTCAATGATAATGATGTTTTCGCTTACTTTAACCAATATACTTCAATACTTCTTAATAGTATTGATAAATAAGAACAAAATGTCATAAAAATTTAAGAATTGTAAAAATTGTTCCCTAAAAACTGTTCATATTTTATGCTTGATATGGGCTATATTATGACACTCTCAGCCAAAGATCTGATTGAAAACACTTACAGGTAGTGTAAAATAATCATTGCACTTAAGTCGTTGATTGACAAATTATGTCTTTAATACAGATGCGACAAAACAATTAATTTAACAATTTACCTAATTCGAAAATCCCTTTGAAAATGTTTATAAAGTAAATACACGTATGCATATGTTATATGTTTTACTATATTGTTTCAGGTATGGTTGTATGCGTAACTTAATCTAATATTTGATAAACTGTCAAGGTGTCTGTAATGTCTGCAACTATTATCAATGTATGCACAAGAAGTCTAACAATTACATATTTACAAAACAATTTTGAAAATGAACGTCGATTACATATATTCAAACTAGACAAGAAGGATAATGCCTCCAATACCACAGACTTCCATTCAAAAGCATGTAACACATTTTCATATCAATTTGGTGAAGTCACACCCAAAAACGTCTAAGGGTACAGGGTACCAGGACGCTTTCATGAACGCAACCGGAATACGATTTATCTGTCCCCCGATCCTAATGGTATTACTGTTTCCATGGATGCGAAACAATATCCGATGAGTAGGTGTAACTTAGAACAGATGTTTATAGTTGTTTTGGGCAAAATTTCACTCAAAACAAAGACGCAGAGTACAGTTTTTATAATTCTCTGACGATATTGAATCGATCGATGTGTTTAACATAACAAGAATTTTTACTTTGGATATATATCCCTTAGGCCATGATCCATGAAATAATGTTACGCTGCACTACACTGCTTAGGTTATTCCTTAAGAAATTTCGATTTATTTGAAATTTCATTTTAAATTTAAAGTGAGAAGTGTTCAAGATTCGCCTTGAAACGAATAAAATTTTCTCAGTTGTTAGAATTGTTTGTAATCAGTTTCATGGAATTAATTTTACGTATGAATTAAAGTCTAATATATACGTATATGCGTATGTGTACTTCGCACCCTTTCCCTCTCTCTCTCTCTCTGTCACTCTGTCTCACTCTCTATAGAATGATTGTTTAATAAATTCAGTAACAAATAAGACTATTTGTTTAATTTGTTAGCTAAGTACGAGCATTTGTAAACAGGTAAGGTATCTGTGCTCCCGTATATAAGTTAGGCCTCTCTCAGCATATACGTATGTAACTTGAGGTTAAACACAGATTTGTTTATGTCTACATTACAAGTGAGAGCAGCTCAGATGTTATAAATAGAATTTCTTTTCATAAATATGTACGCACACACACACACACACACACACACACACACAGGCACATATAAATACGCACATGCATAAATAATATGATATTCAATCTTAGAGTAACACAACGCATCCACCTACAGTGCACTTGCATAAGCATTTCATTTAACTTTATTTCTCTTTGAAAATTTTTAGTAAAATATTTGATGGTTTTATTTGATTTTAATCATTTTTGACAAAAATTTCCATTTGCTTACCTCGTAAGCCTCGTACCCAAGCACACATTCATCACTGCGAATACATGATGCATATATTCATGTCAAAAACTTTTGCTATAGATAATTCTGTATACGTATAATGCTTGTAACACATGTTAAGCTTTTATATCATATTAAATTGTTTAAGCAAACAGCAACAGTTACTGCAATGTCAACAATGACGATCATGCGATGATGCTTATGTTGGATGAGCATGAATTTTATAAACATAGTTGCTTTTAAATCTTTTTCAATATCCAGACAAAAGCTACTTTAAATTTATACGTATGCATATTTATGCATTTATTATATATATACGAACCAGATACAGATACACTTACGCAGGCTGCATACTATTCACTTCTGCTTTTATACCTGAGAGAAGCTCAGAAATAACTTTCTATTATATTGTATGTTGTTCTTCATTTGGATAATCTGTCGCATCGGGATGTAATTTCAGATAACTACTGTACAATACAAGCATCGGGTATATACCTGTATATATTTATATGCGTATATATGCATATTTCGAAGAACAATAGCAAGGAAAGCCTTATTTGCATATTCATGCTAGTAAGAGGATGGTATATATGCTGGCATATAACTTCCAACTGTATTATTACCACAAAGTATGTAAATCGAAGCCTTTAAAGCTTAAGAGGCAAAAAATACCAACACAGATGTCATTTTACCGGACTACCTTATAAACGCACTTCACAATTTAAAATATCTTTTACGACAAAAGTTATAATGAAAAAATTAAAAAATATAACACTCGCCTGTGTACCGCAAGTAGAAAAGCTTATCATCTAAATCTGTGAATGTTAGGATCACATTGGCGGATGTGTTTAGGCTTTCCTTTTTTTTTGTCGTCAATCACTCGGGGAATGTCCTCTGATCGTAGAACACGTTGGCGGTCACGGAAAAGTGACGGAACACAAAGAGATAAAGCGATGGTGGTAACAGCTTAATGGGTTATAACTTTACTGACTAAGTGTTCACTATAGGTACGACCGAAGTAAACTTTACCACACTTGAGATTGAGGTTGAATTTATATTAAAAGACCATCAAAAGACCACTAATTTATGCAACTCAGTTCGATTCAGTTCAAAAGCTATTTTAAGCCGTAGGTTCTTAAAGGCCACATTTTTAAATTTCGCTCATTTATCGGTGTTACGCTGTGCAAGCTCGGGAAAGAGCTTTCTAAACTTACGGTCAAGATGTTCCATCGAATACAACAACACATGGTTTGATGAGATTTTGATGTTAAACACACGCTCTTGTGCGCTGGCCAATCAATTGAAGAAGACCGGCGGAAGTACATATATTGAATAAAATACTGTTTTAAACAATTTACGCAAGACTAGACACAAGACACACGAAAAGCAGCTCGATAAATAGGTGTCACATAACTTATTTCGTTGAATGAAACGGAATCAAGCCGCTGACAACAAGGGACTGACAACTGGCGATAAAAGGCCGAGCCACGTACGATAATAGAATGCGGAAAAATTGTAAGACCGCACAAACGGGGCAAGGCCTTGGTGGGCGGCACGCAAGGCAATGCTTTGTGTTTGGTGAGTAAGTGGAAGGAAATCGTGCATCCGAGCGATTTATTGCTCAGTATACTTTTAACAACCCATGCAGTAAAATCGCGGAATTTTGATAAATCTTTCAGAATGGATCCTTCATCACGACAATGGCAGAGCTAACACATCGTTAAAATTGGCAAGAATTGAGAAGGCTAGCGTTGGAAGATTAATCATTCATCAGGCCTGTAACTCGGACCCTACCGTTTACGGCTAAGACTTGTTTCACTTCCTGCCGAACGACATGAAAAGCAAAGTCCAAAAGAGGCCAGTGAAAATTTGTTGTTTCTACTTTGTATCCAGACTTCTAAGGCAATGGCATAAGAGTCCACAATTTGCTTTAATAAATTTTAAACCTCTTTCCCCTTACCTAATGCGGATGTGTTAAAATCAACTCATTTATTTTTTTATTCTTTTGTACTCTCATTTTATGCATTCCATTTTGTTACAACTCTATATATATATATAAGATATATCCGCCGTGTATAGAATTATTATTATTATAATTAACTTAGCTAAAGAAATAAGTTCTAAGACTAGAGCCTTAAAGCTCTATCATCTAAGGCCGGTGAAGGAAGTCTCTATTAACAGGCTTTATTTTACGGATACCACATATTTATCTTGGAATAGTCGAAGTTTGGGTCGCGCGACACGAAGGTATAAAATTTCATTTGTGAAAGCAAAACTTGTTTTTCTCTATCAATAAAGATAAGCAACAAATTTAATTTAATTTTCTATTTTGTCAAAACGTTTACAACACCAGAAGGAAGCTTTTAGTTATATATTTAGATATATTTCGGCAAATTCCCAATCGATTTAAGCATGTCCGTCTGCTTGCCTGTGGTACACTTTTTCCTGATCGCAAAAATTAGAAGTTTTCGGCTACAACTTCAGCTGAAAACAAGCCTGCTTTATGATATAGCGATAAACATTTGCACATACATTCTATGGATTGTCTTATACTTACTTATTGACGACTTCGTTTTCTGCGAATCCCCTTAAAAACGGGGGCAGTAGAGGTACAGAAGATTCGGCCAGAGGCAAATATGATTTTCTTACCTGTTGAAATTGTTTTCGATAATTATTTGCCTCTTTTTACTCGAAATTTTTATATGTCCATTCTATCTCTTCACATTATTCCAATAACCTTTTCTT
The DNA here is from genome assembly GCA_000688735.1 of Glossina austeni. NCBI lineage: Eukaryota > Metazoa > Arthropoda > Insecta > Diptera > Glossinidae > Glossina > Glossina austeni. Next base: position 3,024,306 of record KK502404.1, on the reverse strand, counting down.
TGATAGTATGATACAAACCATAATAAATCAAGTAAGAAATCTTTGCATAAGGAACAGAAAATTTCCTTGTTTGTTCTCTTCATTTTGCTCCTTGATTTGCATACATACCATAAATATCGTAATACTTGTCCGTAACACATAAATATACACACATATATATATTCGCTTTGTTTGCATATGATTAGAAAAGCAACCAAATTTCAGTTATTGCTTAGCCTTGAAGTACAACAAACCTTTCAACATTACGCATACATGTTAAGTGTCCTTCGTTTATATTGTTGTTAAGATTATTGGTAAAATATTAACAGAATTTCAGCCGTTTGCAGTAACAAATATTTGTTAAATTGTATATAACTGCGTGCATACATATGTATGCATATATATATATATATATATATATATATATATATATATATATATATATATATATATGTGTGTGTGTGTGTGTGTGTGCATGAGTGTGTGCATGTATGAGAAGTTTACCATGTAAGCAAACCAAGCAACCAAGCAACCAAGCACTCATCATGGCTTTCATGGCTCCTCTTACAATATCATCATCATTGCTAGCGTTGTCATTATCGTCATAGTCTACGAACTAATGATAATTATTAAGTACTTTAGGTTATTCGTATAAACATTATACGCACTTGTTCAATGTTGACACTATGCATTTAATGTCTTCTGCTAATGTCAAAGTGCCGTTATCCTTGGCTTATAACTGCACACAAACACTTTTTATATAGGTACATACATATTTACATAAGTACACATGCACATATATATATATATATAATACGAACCATAATGCACTTGCACTTACACTTACCTATAACCGGCCACCAGCAGCAGTCAGTAGAAAATCGAAATTTTGCGTTCTATGTCTGAGAGCTGCTTTGCACTGACCATTTGTTTTCTTCTTTGTTATTGTAGATAAGTATATGTGTTCTTCTGGCTTGTATACTTGTGCGCTTGCCTTTACCTCTTACATCTTCTCTTCGCCTTCTGCCTTTACCATTTACATCTTCTCTTCGTCTTTTGTTATCTCTTCGGCGAAGAGGTTAAAATGCACCCGTATATCCATAATTTTGCGTTTGCATATTGCAACCCGTGGGTGCATGTTCATGTGTGAGTAAATATTCTTTGGCTACTATATAAGAGGTGAGGAAGAAAACATAAACGAAGAATCGTTGTCTGTTGCATCATATGCCCTTTAAGGCACTTATCTTTGCCTAATTTAACGCAATGACTTGTTTATGTTTACTTATGTGTCTCATGTTTTACCCCCAAAAGTATATTTGCCATGTTGTATATGTTTATGTTGCTGTTTATTTGTTTAAGCATATTACCGGATTAAGTATCCGTGCATTTGTGTATTATTCCGTCTGTGTTTAAGTACAAATATACGTATCTGTTGACTGACCACTTGTAGTTTATAACAATGCATTAAAAGTCTTTCATTTGAAATAATTTAATTTAAATTTTATCACACATAAACCTTTTCACACATATACATATACTGTATGCAAATACATATATATGTACATTCATTCACACATGCACAGGTTTATGGGTTAAAATCAAGATTTTTTAAAGAAGGGCAAAGAAAGTAAAAGAGAGAAAAAGAGAGAGTGAAAGAGAGACAAACGTTTTTTGAACCATGTATACTTACAATATTACACATGTATGTACATATACATATAAGCAATAATGTAATTATTTACAAAGTTACTTACTGCGTACTTAATAATTAATTAGGTAATTGTATAAAATTTCAAGTGTGCTTGACATTTCTCCCTTAGATAAACTTCTATTCCCTCTCTCTCTCTCTCATAAACGTTATTAAATAAAACTTACAAACACAAAAGCTGAACTTTCTTACATCAGGCGTTATTTAAGTGTTTCGTAGAAATTTTTCTAATAAAATGGAATAAATTTAATTTCTGATTTGTTCAATAAAAATCTAAGCTTCCAAGATGTCTTTGAATAACGTATTCGTAAATTAAACTCAGGTTTAGAAAATTGGTGTCGCGTGTAATGCTAAACTTCTCTTGCGTAACTCTTTCTGAATAAGAGATTACAGCAGTAAACTCTTCGCTTTCCATGGTATTCGTTGAGTTATCAATCAATGAGCGAAAAATTTGGATAAACAGACGACGTGAAGTTTTCTAAATCGCTCTGAATACAAGTATTTGACAAGTTCAATAATAAATATGCTTCTGCTCAGTCACTTCATTCTTATCTATCCAATCCAATAAGAAACCTTTATGGACGTTCAAGTTAATTTTGATGGCTTCCCAATCCTTCAAAGACTTCAGGCAATAGACAGAGGCACAAAAATTCGATATAATGGATCTCGTCCTAACAATAATAACACAGTTTATTAAGCATTATATAAGCAACTATATAAAAATAGAATAAGTGATATAATAAAAATTTTAGTAACGAACATAATAAAACTATTCTTATGTATTACGTTACGTTAGTTACATACTGTACCTCGAAAGTCGGGATTCGGGAGAATTCTTTGTACTAAATATTCTTAAATATTGTGTGTGTGTATTAAAATTTTCACATTTATAAATGTAATGCAAATAAGTGCACATGTACGCATTGATATGAGTACGCCTGTGTGTATACATGCGTGCGTGTGTGTGAGTGCATACACATACATAAGATTTCATTATATGAATAATGTAATCCTTTTATAAACTCTTTAACATTTTAATATTCAATTCACATCGTATACGCACAGAGAAAACGAATTGATGTATAAACACGATAAGTCTGCAATCAATATTTCATGCTAAGATATAAAAAAAAAAGGAGAGACGGTGCGTGCTGTGTAGAACCGTCTCAATCACTATGCAGCTGCATACATATGCGTATATAGTCACTAAAGACAGCATGTATATTTGCCTTTGCGGTTGCACGCATATATGTGCATATGTGTACGTGTGTGTTTGCGTTTGTCGGTATGGGGAAAAAGTACTGAGAGTACTGAGAGATTTATTTTTACTTGTTTCTTTTAAATTCAATTTTTCTTCGTTTAAGAAAAAAAGTGTAATGGATCTACTTAGTGAGTATTATTATGGAAAAAAAATTTGTTGTCTGTCGGGAATTTTCATAATTCCATCGATGTAGGACTTTTGTGCTTTAACAGTGAATAAACTTCTCAAATCAAACTTAGACCATTAAGAAACTTTTGCCGAAAACAAAACAAAGGATAAGCGCGGGGCACTTAAGTTCCAGACCATACGATGAATATTGACAGATGCACCAACCAAACCAATTGAGTGAGTTAAACCAATTTTTAATCGACAATTTATGCGGCGTTCAAACGTCGTGTTGTTTTGAATATTTAGGTTTAAGCAAATGACTTAAAACAGTTTCGTGGTCGATATTTAAGTGTTTAGAAAAGTCATGTCTGCTTATGTATCAATTTCCTCTAATTTTTTGTAAGAATTCCTTGACTTGTTTCATAATTGTCGACCAGAGAGAAATGCTGCATCGACAATGAAATTTTTAGATTGAACGCAAGCAAAGCATCTACACGCCGTTGCATTCGATCAAACATCTTCAAGATAGACACCACAAATTTTTTTCTCGCCTTTGCATCTTGCAAATTTATATATACATTTATGTATATACATTTATATATATACACATATACGTATATATATATATATATATATATATATATATATATGTGCACAATTACATGGCTTTGATGCAACCGACTGCAGCAAGGTAGCAATCACTGTCAATCTGTCATTGGACTGATGAAAAAGTGCACATAATTATTTGACCATTGGTTGCATAAATGTACAAACTTTGGTTAAACACAGACTACTTACAGAATTGTCGTAGAACGTTTCGTTTTTTCCTTGCACGGACTTAAAAACATGTATTTTTGGAAATTGCAGTCTCCTTTCACTTCATATCGTAATCAAATCGATAAACAAACGAGTCTGTAATTACATATAATTGTCTCAATGACAACTGCTTCTGTATTTTAGGAAAAAATATATAATCTTTCTGTTTGCAATCAGTTTCATTTTCTCTCCCCATTTTTTTTATTTTCTCTTATTATTGATTATTGAACATAGATTCATACCAAATTGCGCGTGCGATAATTTCGAAAAATTTTCTCTTTGCAATGATTTGGCATACAGCGCGTAGTGCACGACGTTTGCGATCAGTTCTTTTGGATTATCTTAACCGTCAACATCAGAATCTAAAACGAGCGTATTCTTTAAATAATTTACGTCAGCAGTTGATTTCGCGATCAACTCCCGCCACCAACATGTCGAACATCACAACCAAGCCAGATAAAATACAGATACGTTTAATAAATCCAGAAGAGAGTCAACGTGTATTGGATTTTCTACGCGTTCATTATTATCCCGAAGAACCTTTAAATGTGGGCATTGAACCCAAACGACAGGAAGATGCCGATGAGGAATATACCATGTCCATGGTTAAGTATGGCATGTCCTTAATGGCTGTAGAGCCCATTTCACAGAATTCAAAAGATCGTATAATAGGCGCGTTAATAGTCGGTCCAAAGGATGCCAACGAAGCTAACAATCTGTTTAAGGCTGCTAACAGAGCGGCTACCAGGAAATGGTACCACATGACACAATTGCTAGCCTGCGTGGAGCGCGATGCTAACGTGTTCGAGCGTTATAAAGTTCAGAGGGCATTGCACAACCATGCCATAGGTGTCGACTCTACGATGCGCGGTAAAAACATTGGGTCCCGTTTGATAACTGAAATGATAAAAGTAGCTAAAGATGCAAAATTCGAAGCAATAACGGCTGACTGCTCCAGTTTTTATTCGGCCAAGTTATACGAACGTTTAGGTTTCGAATGTATTAATACCATCTACTACAGTGACTATAAGGATACAAATAAACAACAGGTCTTTCGACCCGAACCGCCGCACACATGTATAAAAACTTACGGCTACAGATTGTAAAAATTTTCAAGTAAAACACTAATCACTGGGAAATACAAATGAATAGAAAAAAGTGTATACACTGGTATGTGTTTTTGTAAATATAACACAGGTAAAAGTGTGATCTTCGTATTTAAGGATACGGATCAAGTGTCTATGAACTATAAAATATATCAAACCATTTGACCATTGCTTGTCAAAATTCGATACGAAGAAGAGCCTTTATTCTTCTATGCTGTTGAGAGACGCCTTGACATCGCCAAGATGAAAAACAGCAGGTTCCCCGTAATCATGCTATCCGGTTCATACCCCAAATTAATTTCACGGGGACGATACCCCTCTTACAGCTTTGAAAGTTAATTGATCGGAACAAGGCTCGTTCATTTCCGTCTAACAGGATGAATCAGTTCCCGGCAAAGGATCTATTATTAAACATATTACACACTGATAGCCATAATTTTCAGATTTTCTTCGGCCATCTCCTTTACTTTTGGTAGGAATGCAGACTGGTGGCTTAAGGCACCCCAATTTTTTCATATTTCCGGACGCACTGCGGCGAATTGGTTGCGCTTCGACCAAAATGAATTCTAATTAGAAGACACTATGGAGAGAAGATGCGACGAATCAACGCTTAAAACATTCTCGCGCCGTTTAGTAAATGCATTATGTAAATGGGCATTGTCGTGCCCATAAATCTATACATCGCACATTTCTGCCTTCGCGGGTAATCCATTACAAGATAACGGCAATAATTATTTGGGTTCCTCGTTGATGCTAATGTACAGCCGGCCAGACTTGTCCTGCAATCTCTTACACTTGCCCCTTTATATCCAGGATATCCATTATTGTTTTGCCGTAGATGTTGAATCAATTGCCAGAGCTCCTTCACATATATGATGTATCCATCCCCATACTTGTATTGTGGAAGCAGTCAACTATTGCGAAATTGTGATAAAATGTTAAAAGTGACATAAAATATATTCTTAGAAATTGAACTAGAAGACAGAATCACAACCAAGAAGCAAAACTCAGGTAACACACCAACAAGAGATGTCATTCTAAAACTTGATCCTGGTATTCCACAAGGTTATTTACAAATGCTCTTAATTGGCCAACTTGACACGCCCGCAATTGTTTTTCTATTTCAAGTTTTCTGTTGTGATTACATTACTTATGTATTCCATTACGTACATGTAAGCGTTACGTATACATATTTATTTTTCGCCTTTTTTTTCGGGATGCCTTAGTTTAAATTTACTTCTTTATATGAATGCGTGTATGTATAAAACTTTTAAGCTTAACTAATGAAATAAGGTTTTTATGCAGTCGCAATATTCGCTATTAACTCTTACTGTACATACTTATATACTATATATATATATACTTATATACTGTACGTACATATATATATAGATATGAAAAATGCATATATATATATATATATATATATATATATATATATATGTGCGTTTTGATATGTACGAACATTGTGGTCATAAATATTCTTTACGTTGCGGGTGGTCGGAAACTGTGGCTGATTACCACCGTTTTCGTTGGTGACATCAATATAGAATTTTTTCTTTTTTTTCTATTCCTTTCCCGCTCCCTGACGACCAAAATCATTAATTTTTTAAATGTTCAACAAAGAATTGTAATTGTTGAGCCAGAAAAAAGAAAAATGCGTTATTATTTTTCTTACGTTGGGATTAAATTGTTGCCATGCCGTGTGCCAGGATTCGCATATCCTTCCATTTACGTATGTGCGCGTTTGTTTGAATGTGTAAAAAAGGATTAACGAAAATTGAAAATAAATTTGTGTTGTTGGCGACAATTTTTTAATACATTTCTGTCTTTCCGTTTTTGTATATTTTCTGGCACTGGTTCCCATTACGATTGCACATAATTCGTAATCAGTTCTGGTTTTTGGGCCACAATGTAATGCCGTGCGGGTGGTTTTAAAAGAAGAGTTGGTTGGCCGCCTGCTGTGTGGGAGCACTGTTAACACTCACCGGGGTCTATAAAGTCGTAAACGAAACATAACGTAAAAACAAAAAAACAAAAAAACAAAAAAATTAAAAGAAAAAAAAAAAAAGACCAAAAACTCTATGAATTAAAGTCGACTGAAGCTTTTTTTCGCATTATGATCTACTCTCTTGTCTTTGGTGCACAGCGTGTGGGTGGTAACAGAGATAAACTGCAGCGAGCTCTGCATTGCAGTTCAATGCCATTTTTCCAAACGTCTTTTTTGCGTCGTTTATTTTCTTTTATTCAATATTTTAAAATATCTTTAGATGGTTGGTCGACTTTGCTAGTTCCCGCTTGCTTGCCCGCCTGCCTGCCTGCCTGCCTGCCTGCCTGCTTGATTGCTTGCTTGCCTAGCCTTGCCTTGCCTTGCCTTGCTGCCCGGTGATGCGTTGCAAGGTTTTACGACAGTTTCGACTTCTGTCAAAGATTTATGGTATTTGTAGTATACTTGGCACTGGTTGCAACTATTCTTCAAGAGTCTTGTTCAGGCGTATACGTACACACATATACACATACACATATAAACGAACATATACTACTACTACATTATACATGTATGTATGTGTTCGCATACAATTGCAAAGGTGGCAATATTATGTATGCTCACACGTTTAATTTCATCCAAAAATATTTTGTAATAAGTGTCATCCACGTTACGTATACACATTCACAGGCAAACATACCAGGAGGACATGCATGCTGTGCATACCTGAGCATAACATAACAACGTACTTATCTATCTATACTGAATAAAGTATATGTGGCCATAGATGCTATATATATATATATTTACTTATTTATTCACATATATAGAAATGTTCTGGTCAAAAAAATAGTGGTGTCTTCACATTAACAAGGAAAAATATGATGATTTTGTTAATGCATTTTTTAAAATTGAATAAATTTCCTTTCATTTCAAATGTTAATATTTATTGCGTTTAGAAAATCTTATTTCAGTCGCACAATGTCTTGTCAAAATACTTTCAAGATAAAGTTTTCCGTTAAAGAGCAATCCATTAATATATTGTAGACGTTCCCAACTGGAAATCATGTATAAAACAAAAACAATAGAAAAAGATAATTATATCGCTATTACCTGATCAGTCAAAAGTTAGGGTTGTTGTGCAAACTCTTCAATGGGAAGAAATTGAAAAGAGAGAGGGAAAAATGTGGTCTTTCAAAGTAAGATCTGCTCTCCGAGTTTACTTGGAAGGACATTTCCTATCTACATAAAATATATAATCACAAGCGACTTTCGAACTATGTAAACAAAAATTGTTTACAATAAAATAGTAGTCAAATTTCGTATAAACAAAAGTAAGAGCTAAGTGGTAATGAAAAGACAAACTATGCTACTTTTGTTCTTCTTGTGCTAAGGATAATGCAAACAAAAAAGTCATTTTACAACAGCATAAACTGGTGCATTTCTGGACGGATATGTGTCTGGAACAATAATGTGTCCACGTTCCCAAATGAGGAATTATTTTATAAAGTTTTTAGTAAAATTCCATTCTTCTCGAATAAGGCGTCGATATCTTTCTATTAGTCATTTTGGTCATGAGATGGTCTTTAATCTAAAATTATTTTTTTATCGTGTCTTGTTGGATGGTCTTAAAGTCGATGCTCAGTCGAAACAATCGATTTAAAGGCATCCTAAAATAATATCACAATTTTGAGCACACCATCGACACCAGGCGTGGGTAGTAGTGCATCGACGTGTTTTGGCCCAAAGACAACGCCCACAACGAACGGCTTAATTTAAAAAGTTATTATGTAAGTAAACACCGATTCTTTATCGTTCCTTATCATAATGATGGTGTTCGCAAGGGTCCCACATTACATGCGTATATAATTTCAACATGATTAAAATAGTCCGTTTATTACTTTACAAAAATACACGATGCTATTATTTTGAACGCAATTGTGTATAAATACGAGTATGACCAAATGCCGGTACTTTTGCACGCTGCTTAAATTCGTTTGTGTTAGATGATAACCCACATAACGCGCCACAACACACTCACCGCAAGAAGATTTCTTCAAATTGTTAAAGGAACGAAAAAGCAAAAAAAAATGGACCATCAGTTCTTTCATGCATTCATGCGTCCAATTTCACTTTCATAAGAACGACAGAAAGAAGCAGGGATCCTTTTCTCGCTCTTACCTACGCCATACCATGCCTACATACATACATTGTATATTGTATAGGTGGACAATTACATATAATAATGCTAACTAACGGCTGCAACACGCTTATGCATCCGTACGTAAATTGTTTAAATGATCATAAGTTTTACGTTTTTTATTTTTTTTATTTTTTTTATTTTTTTAACTCCGCTAAAGACATTTATGCGTGGTTTTTTTTTCAACATTGAAAAAAGAAGCAAAAAGGAGATTATGAAAAAAGTGCAGGTGTTAAGCAGATTTTCAATTTCATAGAATCCCTCTAACATCCTTCTTTTATGTAATTCCATTGCAAGACTTTTCGGCAAAAATTATTTTATTTTTATAGAAAAGATGATCCCTTAAAATACGCCATTAGGATGTAATGCCTAATATGATAAAGATTTTACAACTATCTTGTAAGATTCGCAGACGATTTGAATTAATCGATAATTTGATTGAGTCAAATATCAACCGTTTGTATACGACGGTGCGTATACTTTTGCGACAATTTTCCAAAATATTCGATTGCTGTTTGGATATGCCATAACCTCTGATTTTAAACTATTATTGGCCATTGTTTGTCTGTAATAGAGCCCTTGAAGTCAGGACAGTAAACATATCGGCAAGCAAACGGGTCAAAGTGAGGTTGGCGAAAAAGAATCCAACTCTTCAACTCATCATATGCACTGAAATATATTTAACATCAGCAAAACATGACATACGTACACGTATTTCCCTTAGCACACTGGATCACGGGAGTCAATTTTAATTAACCGTATAATCAGGTTAGGTTCCCGACAGGAAATCGGCAGTTGTATTCTGTAGTGTTCTTTAGGTCGCTAGTCGCAGAACAAAACCCTGTGGGCTTACGAAAACCATCAAAAAAGAAAAAAAAGAATTCTTACGACTGTACAATGAGTAGCCACGTCTCCGCGCCCGCCAAGCTATTTCAAAGCTTTTTCGTCCGCATAACTAGCCGAGCAGTTAAAGTCGAGACTATCTCGATTGTAGCTATAGTGAGTGGTCATGTATGGTCAGTAAAGGCATAACAATTACCAATTGGGCACGCATCCGCTATTTTGCGGCTACCATCTCCCCATATTCCTTGTTCTTTGCTCGCTTCTTTCTGACCATCACCATATAACACGAACAGTGGACATCCCCTGAACGAAACAAAGAACGAAAGTGAAGCTCGCCATTGGGAAACGAAACGAAGCTTTACATGAAGCAACACAGATTTTGGGAAAAACTTTCACCATTAATCTAAAAGCCAATTGTTTGCGAATTACGATCTGTGATAAGTAGGCAAAATCTAAAATGGTGATGCCTTAGTTTGACAAAAGTTGAAAGTAGTGAAAGTAATAGAGCAACAAGCTAACGAATAATTTAATTCGTTTATTATAAGAAATTCATTATAAAGTATGGCCTATATTGAGTGTCAACGACAAATGTTAGAATCTAGGCAGTGGGAGTCCAGTTGAATATATAAGTTCGTTTTGTTTTTCTATATGTATTAAACCGATCATTTTCCTCTTCGTAAAAGCCTTCCGCGGTAAACATAATCTTTTATCTTTCTTTTTGCTCATGCTGCTCCAGTTATTGAGGAAATAATTTTCATTGTTGTCCATTTTTAATATATACTTTTTTTCATGTAACGACTCTTAATATTTATAATCAACATTTATGGTCAGCAAGTGGACGCCATGGCTGCGTATTTTATGTTTTTAAGCAATTTCTTTGTTGGCATTGGGTCGATTACGATTGCCTGTACATCTGTGAGTAACGGCTAACGGTAGTGACTACTGTATATAACCGGAATTGTGTGAAAACTGATGCGCTGTTATTTTATTATATTTGGACGATTGGCTGGCGAATTGTTAATTGGCGACCACCAATAACAAAAACTAAAACAAGCATAAAAAACCCAACAGATGTATGGTCATAGTTAATGGCGGTATTGGAGGCCTCGAGTTAGTCGTGCATATCTATTTATGTACGTACGTATGTGTATACGAGGGTGCTGACATTTTCACAGACAATTTTTAACGATTTATTGCAGCGGCCATAAAAAACGTACACAACTCTTCTCAATTTTTTTTCTTCGTTTTTGTTTTTTGGCCGGTTTGTTGCTGATGTTGCTATTAGGCGTTGACATATAACTCAGCATGCCGTAAACCCGCTCACACATATAGGCAGAGACATATATATATATATATATATATATATATATATATATATATATATATNTATATATATATATATATATATATTACCATTCCATTTATCTTTTTGGTAGCATGACAATATTTATAAATAGCTCTTGGTGTGTCACAGTCGTCGTCAACACCCAACCATTCACCCCCTATGTATAAATCCTTGATAAATTTCTACTAAATTCATGTGTTGTGTGTTTATATGTATGCATTGTTATTTGGCTTTGAGTTATAGTCAATTTTAGTTTTCATCCTTTTGCGTTTGTGCGTTGTTTTTATGGCCCTCTGAACGATTGTATAAAATTTAATTTCATTGACATTTCCAGTCAAATACTTAAACAGCAGTCACTTTGTCATGTTGTTGCTGTTGTTACTATTGTTGTTATTCATGGCTATGCTCATAATTTATGTTCATAGTTAATGGTTTTTGCATTTGAAGGATATTTTTAATAAATAAATAATAAAAAAATTTATACTTTTATTGTGTTTTTAAATTATTTCGGTTATGGCTGTGGTTACTCATCAGCAAATAACCAATAATTGTTTAATGACGGTATTGATTAAAATGCACAAATACTTGCCGGGAATCTTAAAAAAAAATTTTTCCGAAATATTATTCCAAATATAATTCATGTAAATTGATCCCAAGCTTATGTACGCAACTCGCAATGCTTTAACCCCTTCATTGAAACTCATTTTCATTTTATTTTATAATATATGTTTAAAAATAAAGAAAAAAAAAGATTTTATTAAGTTGATTTTTTTTTGTTTTCGTCATAGAATGCAGTACACATTTTAACGAACAAACAGTAAACTTAACTAACTTTTTTTATACGCAAGATATCGACATCCGTTTGCAAGCATTTACGAAAGTCGTAATCACACATGCCTAAAGTGTATCTAGGATTGTTAGGCTTATAGAAATGCAGGCCACGTCCGATTTTAATTACATATCCACTACTTAAACTGTGGAATTAAAAACTATTAAAATCCCCGCTCAACTTTAAACAACGAAATACTTACAGAATTTTACGATCATGTAATGTATCTTCGAATGTAAAATGTAATATTATTTCGCGTACTGACAGATCAGTCTTAATATTATCTAAAGCGGTCATTTGATTTGCAGGATTTTTGGTATCTGTTTTAGTAACTAAACGTACAAACTTCAAATCTGCGCAATTTTTAATGATCACCTCAAGAAAATTTATTAAATTCTGAAACTAAGCTTTTTTTAAGCGAAATATTTCGATTAACTATAAGAGAGAATTCGGACTAATTACTTGATATCTTTCTACAAGGTAGGGCTCTTCGATAAGAACTTCTTTGACTTCATTACTAAGATATTTGCCAATTAGCGTATGATAGCTGTACCCAGTGGCACCATCCTCTATAGATACACTGTGCAGCAACGAACCACTATGACCAAAACGTGATATACGTTCCTTTATTTGCTCAGCTCGGTCAAGGTACTCTTTGATGCGTGAGTGGTAAACTTTCTTTCTTCCCACATCAGTTTCTTCTGTTTAAGCATTGCAAAATTCGGTGTTATCTACAATTTCTTTACTAATATATAATTTTACTTTTACCATTAACTAAGTCCATTAGAATTTTGATACCGTCCTGGTAGTACGCTAATGCTTGCAGAAGTCTACCAGTTTGATCACAAACAACCGCTTTCATCAGAATTTCTTTGGCGTTCATTTTTTTTCGCTTTTTCAAGGGGATAGTACAAAAACGCTTATTTATAAAGTTTAATAAAAAAAATGTTTGTGAAAATTTATAAAAGTATTACGATTTTTGTTTGGGTTTTGATTTTTATTACTTTCGCTTTTATTCGTTTTTGTTTTTCTGTGACAGTTTAAACTAAATAATTTAAAGGAACATTTACAAACCACAACTTAAATTTCTTATAACACAAAAGATTTCTTTATCGTTTTGATTATTTGTTAAAAATGTAAAAGTATTTTTTGTATTTCTTCTACAAATATTACTTCTTTTCTTCTAAAATAAATTTTGCACGCAGTTCTGTTTTTTTATTCTCTCTGAAGTAAGCGTCGTTTTTATTATGAAAGTGTAGTCAATTAAAAATTTAAATGAAGTGCTTATTTTGTTCAAAAGCGCAAAAACGTTCATTTACTAATTGTTATCGCACGCAAGTTTTATACAAGTCTTTTGAAGAATCTGATTAATTGAAAATTTTAAAAGGTTTGTAAAAGAATATTTTTTACATGCATCATGCTTTTCTGTTGTATATAAAAAACTTTGCGTTTCGATTTTAACGCTTTTCCACTTTTGCGAACGTATTTACGTTTTACTTATAGTAATAGTAGGCAGTACTTAGTGCTGCCAAATTAAATAAGAGAGCGTTAAACTATTGCTGTGTGAAATAAACAAGTAACAGAGAGTAAAGAAAAGAGAAGTTAAATTCAACACATTCAACACAAATCTTTTCACATGGCTTATATTTACATTTTCGTGTTGGAAGAGACAAAAGGCATATTTGTTTTTTCTTTATATTAATCGCTAGGTTCTCTTGGATTGAAGCGACAAAACTTTTCAATAAATTGTCGTGCCTGAGTATATAATATTTGTACACGCCGAATATTAGATCGCTGTATAAAGCAAAGATACAGAGTGTGTAGTAGAATATAATTTATATAAGACATTTACGATTACGTTTTGAAAATTCATTAATAAAATGCAGTTGGCAGCCCTTTATAATAAAAGTACGTAAACAAAAACCTCGTACAAATAATTTGTATTGTTTATAAATACTTTTCTGTTGCAGGCGGGACAAATATTTTTTGCTGATTAAGCAATATTTTCCAGTTTCAATGCATAATTTTAATAACAAAGAATGGCGACTGCAGTGCTTTAATTCGCATTTCAAAGCCATAATTTAAGAAACGAAATAATTTTGGTTTTTGTAAGCGCGCTTATTAGCTAATCCCTTTAACATAAACCCGATAAGAGTGGAGAAAAACAAACTGGGATCATGTTTACTCTTGCAAATGAGATTTTAGAATCCCAAATAAAACATCAAAATCTTTCGTTGAATTATTTTAAATTGTTAGTGTTTATAGATCCAACATCTACCAAACAAATATGTGAAATGCTCGTCATCGACCTGTTGACATTTCTACACTTAAAAAAACGTAATGATAATGTTTTCATATTCATACTATATGCATGTTTGTTATAAACGGCAAATATCCGAAGTTTATCCCAAGTTCAAATTAACTACCGACTCGATATATATGTAGATAATATATGGACCACATATGCACATCATATCATTGAATAAGTCTTCAGTCTAACTTGCCGTTTTTTTTAGATTTTCTCATTCAAACGCTACACAATATTCACTATTGATACTTTGCCTTTTTTCAAGATAGTCGACGAATATTTCACCATACGCATCCCAAAATTCGCATGAGTAGCCTAGTAGCTAACAATCGGGACTATCTAGTCATAGTTCGCAGGTTCAAATCTCAAGTGCTCAGTCGGTAAAGGCGTAACACTTATGAATTGCATAAATATACACGTCGGGCTTCGGCCACCATCTTTCTATCTCTCTCCCACTCTCTTTCCTTAGTTCCTTCTGATCGTTACACGTGTTACACAACTACTTTAGAAATCTTTCGCCGGCTGCCCTCTACTCGGCTGGTTGACGATTTGCCTATGACGTGTGGTAATTATTACATATTTCATCCATTGTCGCATAGTGTATAAAAAACTAGTTGTTATTCCCCTTAAACTACTTCACACATTTTTGCTTTTAGTCAAAAGTGAGCAAACGCTGTACCCACTTTGCATGGTGGTGGATGCGCTACCTTTAATATTTTTAATATACCATCTCTCTTATGTAACTTCACTTTTCGGTCTTTCAAAACAATTTTGTGCACTTTTTCTTTGTTTTTTGGAACAGCTGACGAATTCGGACAACCAGAGCGTTCAGCATAATCGGTTTAATAGCTGGACTTTATTTAAAAAGTAACAAACCAGCCACATTTTTTTTTTTTTTTCAAAAATCAAGAGCCGCCATAATATCTTTCAAGCCAACGCTGCTCGTTAATGTTATTTTTTCTCATTTAATCATTTAATTTCGAATGTCGCGAAAATAACACAAGTAGCGTTGCTAAACCCACTCTAACATTTAAAGTAATTGATCCCGATCTCATGAAATCTTGCCGTCTCGTTTGATGGTTGATGTTATTCAAAATGAATGCCTCTCAACAGTGTTCTCATATACGCTCTAGACCGGAAACTTATTGAGTGATACACATTCGGCATAATTCGCTTTTCAGTAACAAATGCTTTAAATCATTGTGATCTTAAATTAAATGGGATGTACACTGAGATTAAAGCCGATTTTAAAGTTTCCGAAATTTTCTTACATTCAAAGTGGTTCAAAATAATTGTTAATGACGTAATCAAAAGTGTAGCATTTAAGGAGACCGGTTTTTATTTTTGTTTTAACCATTATCTTTATCCTTGTAACAATGCCATTTCAATAGAAACTTTAACGCCAACGTCGTGTCGATCAGCAGAAATATTTGAGGCATCTTTCCGAGCCTTGGATGAATATTTTAAGACGTTGTAATGACTTCAATACCGGAATCCGTAAACATGTTATATATGTGCTAAAGAAATGATTTTAAAAATTCTCTCGCCCTTTTAAACATCCTTTGTCACGTTTACCCATTTTTCTATTGTATTAGGAGAAATTTCTCTAAAAATTTTTAAAATATTTCCGTTTGGCCTAAAACCAAACGCATATTGTCCAAACCACTTTATTTCCTTTTCCGGTAGCACCGCCGTCATATATAAAATTATCTGTTAGTAAGCAGTTGTTTCACGCAAAAAAAAAGTAGCAAGTAAATAAAATGGTGAGGAAATCACTAAAGGCAACACAGAAGATATATACATATGCATACATAGATACATGTATGCATATAAATACACTCAATAGCAACTAAACACTCCATAAAAGAAAATAAGTCACAAAGTGTAACGAATTTTTTACCTTTTCGGTTTATGATTGTTAAAAATAATTTTTTCTTTTTTTATATTTGGGAGACAAACACATTGGCATAGAGAAAAACGTAGAGGGAGACGGTTAGACAGACAATTACATAAATATATATATATATATATATATATGGTTGTATATCTAAAAGAAGCATAAGAATTATGGTCTTGTTGGTTTCGGTTATGGAATTGTGGCCTTGTATAGCAATTTATGGTTTTGCCTGCTCGTTAAATATGTGCTTTTGCTGCTGCTGCTATTGCTGCTGCTGTTGGTGCTGTTTGTTACACAAACTAAGGTCTCTTCATTGCTCTTATGGACCACACAACAATGCCTGTTGGGCGATAACAAAAAGGAAATTTTAATATATACGTATCTCTCTATGCAGTATGTGTGTAAATACTATATATATATATATGTATATATATATATATATATATATATATATAATGTATAAAAAAAAAAAAAACAACAACAGCAACAACAATAACTTATTTTTGCATATTTTTTATGCAAAATCGTTTTCGGTGGCTGTAGAAATAGTCGCTTGTTTTGTTGGTGTATATTTGTATGATGAATAATGTTTACATATTTATGCGGAAATTGTTATTTTGCGTGGTGTTTTATATGTTGATTTTTTGTTGTTGTTGTTATTATTATTATTATTATTATTGTGTGATTCAAAGCAGGGAGAGAACACAAACAAGTAAACAATTTAAAGCAGTTATTTACAAAATTACAAGAACCAACAACAAAATTGTTATGACCATATTCAAGTGTATAAATGTGAGTGGCCGTTTGTGTGCGCGTATATATATGTTTTCTACGTTTATTTTGTATAATATGGATATTTTTTTGGAGAATGTTTTTTGGCAACATTTTCATTTATATTTGCATAAGTGATGCTCTTATACGAAATGTCCACGTACCAAATTCAATTACACGCACACGCACAAGCACACTGGCACATGCCGGCCAGCAAACACATAAAGCCATATTCATGATAAACTTTTGTGTGCACGTGTATGTGTATGTGTATGGGGTATGCATTGCATGAATATGTGTTTTTGTGTGTGCGCCTGTAAACCATTATACGCTATGTATGGCACGAAGACTGTTGATATGTTAATGTCTGACCATCAGCGCCACCACTATCAGCACCGAACGACATTTGTGAAGTGCTCTCCTCTGACAATTTTATGCCTTGCCCTGTGTCGGGTTATGTGTGTGTGGGTGTTTGGTCACATATATTCCCCTAGATGAGTTTGGTTTGTTCGAGTTTGCGGGGTCTTTACTGTTGCTATTGAAACGGATTAGTGTTGTTCACTCAATTTACAATATTTTCTGTTGCTTCTCTTGTTTGCATTTCGAAAAATTCAATTTGTAACGATTTGACTGCACACTTGTGATAAGTGCAAATAGCATATAATATGATTTATATATATATATATATATATATATATATGCACCGAGCATAGGCGGACAAACGTGCGCGCGCTGAATTAAGAGGCAGCCTGCAAGTGTGTGAAATTTACCATCAGCTAAACATTTTTAATTTACTTATGTGGAAATGAAGGAAAAAAATTTATTGATTAATACAAATTTTTTTTTTCTTTTCCTTGATTCCTAGAAATCGAATAAATGTGTTTTGGCAACCCTACATTGCCTTTATGGTCTTCGAACAGATTTATTTCGATTTTTGTTAGCATTTTAGTGCGGATGTTTAAAACGAAATAGGCAATTATTGACTTAAAAGGCGACTAGGATGATGTCGGATTGTCATTCGAATTACTTTTCGCGGGACACACCTTTCGCTTACCGGCCATTTCTCTTCACGAATCACTGTAATTCTCCTTCACATAAAAATGTTTCTTTGTCTACATCTGCCTTAGTGCGTTCGAAACGAAATCCCAATTTTTTTTAAAGGGAGAGACTTTCGTAGCATTCAATGTTTTGATTACACGGAGAGTAAGTGGATGTGGGAACGGTAAGCCAATGCCTGTGGCTAATGCCAGTATTAATACTATTTCGTATTTTATTAACCTTTAGCCCTTAGTACTCAGTGTTTTATTGATCGTGATTTATTGATAAAATAATTTTTTTTGTTTCAAAATTTATTTAAATCCGTATTTAAGAGACTTATACAGAAATAACCTAGAGTTTTAGATTACCTTCCAATATAAGTTATCCTTGCATATCGGAGCATATCAGATCGTTTATTCGAAAAATGAGTTAAAACAATAACGATATGTAATGTATGAAGAATATATACGATCGTAACGCAGCAATTTAAAGGCGTTTTAAAATTCAAAAAGTTTGGATTTTAATATATATTCAAAAAGTTATCATATTATTCGCTCTCGACTGATTTGAAGTTAATGCTGAACCGAGACACGAACTCGTTATCCGAAAACTTAATATGTCGTTAGTAAATTTAATTACAATATCGTGTTTATAAGAAAGTAGTTTGTTGTGATAAATCAATTTTAAGATCTAGAAAAAGAAGTTAAAGGGGAGTTATTTTCTTACCCTTTTCCGATAATGAGACAACATGCACAATAAAATATTGAGCGAACTGAATTATTCAATATTAGAACAAGTAAGGGCAAGGCCGGCAATAAGATACCCTTTACATTATTTTCCCTAACACAATTATTCGCTTGCTTCGATGATAATGCATTAAAAATTATCCATTGTTTTCTTGTAAAGGCATACTTATCATGAAAGTTCGCGTATTCAGGGATGCCCGAAACATCAGATGACGCGATGCAAATATTACTAACCTAATTTACTTTCTAAAAACTTTATAATTTTCCCGTTTTTATCAAAAATAACTAGGCTTTCTCTTCACATACGAGCTTGCTGTTCGTGATTACCCCTTCATGTCTTGGGCTCTAAAAAATAGACTTATGTGATACAAACTCCCTACCGTTAAGTTTTTTATTAACTTGATACTGTGGACCAATTTTCATCATAATATATTACAAATTGAATCTGTTCCTGAAGGGCTTACTATTCATAAGAAATCTCACATGAAGTAGGCTCCAAGATATAGATCCAAGTGGTTCAAATCTGGCCAACTTCATTTTTGATATCAAATTACTGTTATGAGCAAATTTTCAACATAAAACATTAACAATTACGGCTTTCTGCCGTATAAAGGTTTACATTTTCTGAGAATACTTATGTTCGGCGATATATTTAAATATGGCCTTATGTGGTCCAAATTCGGTAAGGTTCATTTCTGTGCCAATTAACTATTGTGCAACAATTTTCCCTACGAAATGTTCAAAGTTAGACCATTTTATCATATAGAGATTCAGTTTTTGTAGGAATGGTTATATGAGAGGGAGCTCAATAAATTGCCCCAGCCGGACCAAATTTTTCATACCAATTTGGAATGTCGGAATTGTATTACTCAGCGCCTTTTTGGAAAAATTTTGAAAGCTGTGAGTGAGCCGACCCACACCAATCTCAATGGCACTCATCCTTGGGTCAAAGTACGTCAGTCTGCCAAATTTTATCAAAATATCGTTGAATACAAGAATGCATGGACCGACAAGCTCAGATCGATATAGAAAATGGCTCTCAAAACGATTCTGGATCAATCGGTGTAATGAAACATGGGTGTGTCTTAGCTCTTCTAGCCCTAGACCTACGTTCGCACAAACTTGATACAACAAGTGATGTAGGATATAAAAGCAGAATCTAGTTATTCTTAAATTATGTGCTGCCAAACATATTGCAATTTCCCTGTAAAAATGATGATTCTTTTCTTGAAGAAACCTTTCTAACGTGAATTAATTTTAAAATATTGTGGATAGTGAATAGGTTTAGCTTATGCGGTAAGTTGAAAAGTTGTACTTACTTTCTTCTAGCAGTTTTGTGCGTTTGAATGTTGCAGTTCAATTATCTAGACTCGACTGAGTTTACCTTCCCCGAATACGTTGCCTCAGTATCCGTTTATAAGCAAGTTACCAATACCATGTTTTATTGTAAAATTTCATGCTAATCTCTTTTTATCTGTGAAATGTTTCGTGAGTCGTTAGATGCATCGCGAAGTGAAGCATTGTGGTTTTATTATGTTGAGAATTTGGTTTTTTAGAAAACCCGTTAGCTCTCATGAAGACTTATTGCATAAAAGGTGGGATTTTCCACTCCCGCTGCCAACAATATCTGCGCCGTCCTTTATTATTTTACCGCATCCACCAAGAATGTTTGAGCGTATATTAATGTTCTATATATATATGTGCAATGGTCGAAAGCAAGCTTTGGAGATATATGTTCTTTATCAGAGCCAAATTCTGGTCCGATCGCAAAAACTAAAACATCGCGTTCAACTTTCGCAATTCTGTTGGAAATTCTCGCATGTTTCCATTAAAAATAGGCTAACTTGGTCAGGATACACGCGTATCATGTGCATTAAGGTCACCTTGTATTTTCAAAAGCAAAAAAATAGGAATGAGCGTTCTTGTTCATTAGTCATAAACCGCAGCGGTCTTACCAACGGTAAGGCCAGCCGCACTTGGTATTGTAGAGTATCGATATACCATTTTTTCATAAGTGGTTTTCTTTTTTTTGTTCTTAAGGGTTGGGAGAATAAAAGATTCGACCACAGTCGAATACAATTTTTTTATTTGTTTTTTCATTCCGTTGTTTTTCGTTAATCGAAGTGAAGGCGTATCACCGTAACGATAACGGCCCGAAACTTGAAATGTTAATTTACAGCCTCGTACATATATCGCTTGTCCTTAAGCCGATAAATAGATTAAACATATTATACGCACGTATTGTAATATATATGGGTGGCCAGGCAGGAAAGCAAGTAAGCAAGCAAGCAAGCAAGCAAGCAGGCAAGCAGCCAGGAAAGCAGACAGGGAACAGGGAACTGGGCAGGCAGGCATGACTACTCACACACACATATCTATGATATATGTTTGCTTGTTTGTATGCAACTCGATACAAAAGGAGGCTTAAAGAGGCAGACTTTTTTATTTTTTGCTGAGCGGCTACAAAGAAAAAGAGAAAAGAAGAATTATTTTTTGTAACGAATTGCTTTAGAAAACAAAGTTAAAAATGTTTCCTTGGATTGTTGAATGCCTTTTTTTTAGCTGTTGTCTACATTTTTATTGCTGCCGGCTTTTCCACTATAATAAAGCTAGTTAAAACGGTTTCTTCTTATATCCGCCAGGGGGGGGGTTTGATAAATTTGACATACCGCTCGTAACGCGCATATATGTACATCGGAGACCCCTACTCTGAACAACTACGATATAGTATAACTTTGTAATTGATAATGTTATATTATCGACAATTCATAGGTTTTCCTAGTCTTAGGGCATCAAACAAATCACGAACCACAAGAATCAAAAGCGTGTAAAGCGTGTATGAGGATATTTTAATAACCATCGAAAAAAAAAGCAGGCATCGAAAATATATTCTATTATTGACGCTTCTCCGACTTAAATCCAACTTAGGTTGTCTTGAATGAGAGACAGAGAGAGTATTCAAAATTCACTATAAGAGCACCAATATAGTGTTCCCACTTGTTTTGTTTTTCGTTAGGAAAGGGAATACAAGACGTTCAATATGTTCAATCTATCTTTTGTTTATGCTCTTTTTTATCTATTTTCTAAAGTTTTTTATTTGCCATTTTTTTGCTGCTGTATTGCGAAAAGACTATAAAAACTTAGTTTTTTGTTAACAAACAAAAAGCCACAGAAAAGAAATTTAATAAAGTCACTTAAAAAGCACACAAAAGTTTGGGTTTTTTCAATAAATTTTTTATTTTTTTTTCAAAATTTAAGAATTTTCAATGAAAGAAAGCTATTGTTGTTAAAACTTCTTCTTTTTTACATTGAATGAATAGTTCCTGGATTTGCAAAGAAATCTCGTCGTGAAACACAAATAATTATATAATCTTTAGAAACCACTAAACCTATTGATGTTATATTCAGTTGAAAAATTTTCCTTGGCAAAAATGCGATTAAAATTTAAACGCCAGAAAGGAGTTCAATACTAGTGTACAGATCCACTTACTCCACATATTGTAGAGATCAAACCATATGTAAGGTCATTCATAATCGTGAGTTTAATGACTTTAATGGTGGTCGTATTTTGTTGGTTAATTAATTTAATAAAAGTTTTAGAAAATCAGTTGTGGGCAGGCAAAATACTAATGCAAGTTTCTCATATGATTATTGATTGATTAATCTTGATTTGTTAATTATACTTAATACATATCTTTGGGCTTCGACAAGCTACTCTTGTGACATTTCGCTCTCCATGTACGAATAAGACAAGATCTACAAGAATCTTCAGGAATTTAATTGAAGAAAATATCCAAATACAGGAAAACGATGATTGCCATCTCCTTCGTGCAGACAGCTCTAAGCTCTGACGTTTTCCCACCTCCCACCTGCGCAGTACATGCTTCAGGAAAAGCTCTTTTTAATCGCATACTTCTCGAAAGTGCTTCAATTTTCACAACATCAGCTCTCCTTAAAGTTATGAAATTTGCTTTTCAAATCACTGAAAACGCTGAATAGCTGTTATTGTCACTGATTGCCAGTCTGTGCTAAAAGCTACCTAGAACCCCACCAGACTGCCAGCTGGAGCACTAGTAATAAATTGGGGAGTACGATATGCGACATGCGGTGGTAAGTTCCAAAACTCTTTAGCTACGTAGTCATATCAATTTATTGGAGAATGATCGAGGGGCGTCTAAGGCTACGTCTGCTGCTACTGCGTTGCTAATTGTGGACGATATTGTAGAAAGTTGGACCTTTAAGATTACATTGCAAGGAAAGTTAAAGAGAGACACATCTACAATATTATCCTCAGCCTCGCTGCTCTCACTCTCAACTCTCACTTAGTTTCTCCATTTGCGGGATTTCGCTCTCGCCGTACAATTACAACGCGCCAATGGATACTTTTTCTTCAATCTGCGCGAAGAACTCCTTACAATAAAGCACTGCTGACTGCCTAAGCTTTCCTTTCACTACAAGCATTGCATTGCGTTGCATTTGAACCAATCATCCATGTGGACGTCCCTAGATTCGGCTAAAGAACGTAGTGTCAACTTAATACCTGGTACCTTCTACCACATAAATGGTAACTTCTTAAAAGTTCTAAGCTTAATAGCTAATTTTCTCTGGTAAAATAGAGCTGCTAGCCTATGTTGCTAGTGCTCAATTTTTTTAGTTTTAGTGCTCAGTTTCGTTAGTCTAAAAAACTATAATAATAACAATAGCCTTGTTATCCCTTGTGTCCCTTGTAAATGAATCCGATTAAATTTAACTATCATTAAAGTGTTGCAATGTCGTCATCTTGTTTAACATTAATTCTATAGTTTCTTTCTAGCAACGATCTGCACATGGACGTTCAATGCACCAAGTTTTCCGCTTACAATTTTTCTTCTTCTTCTTCTTCTTCTTCTTCTTCTTTGAGTCAGGAAATCAACGACAGATGGCCTGCTGAGTTGAGTAAAAAAGTCGCTGTCAATTCGTGCGATACGGAGTTTCCTTTCGCAGTTGGACCTGCTGTTTAGCTCTACAACGGGTCACTGTTTAGCTCTACAACGATATTACGAAATGAAATGTGATATTTTAACAATAAGTTATCTAGAGCTCAGCATGTTCGTAATATCGAAATTTCCAAAGCGGAAAGGAATCGATTTTTTGCTGATTTTGTGAAAGCATATCTTTACCATGACCACTATGAAGTTTGCCACAAGCCCGCAATTTCGACTGGATCAGCAAATATCGCAAAGAATATTTTTATCTCTTAATTATCTGCCGGCTTTCAGGATTAATATTGTCAATATAATGGATAAGGTAACCAAAGTAATAACTATTGGAAAACCTTCACGTATAACAATCTTAAGAATCGTAAGATTTCAGTAGAAGAAGAAGAATGCTTTGTACAAACATTGCTTTAATGAAACAAAGTGTATGCACAATGACTTACACTTCTTCCATTTATCTCTTAAGTGTAGCAATGTGCGAATCCAAAGCAGAGATTAAACTTTTATAGTGGCTTGGAACAATGAATCTCTCACTAATACATCTGAGTCCTTTAGCTCTGCTTTAGCGCCCTAGCTATCTACGACGAGAGCATTTGATCAGTGTTTTTAAGATTTACTTAGTGTATAATCACTTTCTCTTTATAAAGAAAATGTTCTCATAGGACTGCCAGGAGACATATCCGAATTTCATGAGTAAATCTTTGAAGCATTTTCCCGGTTAGTTCGGAGATTTTTCATCTGACCTGCAACGAAAGGAAAGGAAAGAAAAATTACTATTCTTTGTAGCATTCATCAAAATTCTCCTTTTTCAGATCTCGCAATCTATTTTGGCTTATATGACATCATAGAGTTCTGGATTATATTGCATGCTCGCTTTTGGAATATATTATCAAGTTTAAGTTTATTGAAATAAGGGTACAATTTTTCCTTAAATCCAAGAACTAAAAAAACAAAAAACGAATGATATCAGTATGATTATAAGCGTTCATCGTCGATAAACCAAAACCAGCATTTTCGCAATTGTTGCTGCTGATAACGCTAAAAAAAGGAAAGGAAACGAAGAGGATGGTAATGTCTATGAAAACAAAAGCTTTCCGCAAAGATGTATATTTGCCAAGCAGTTAAAGAGTGGGAGTACAGTTACACAGTTACGTGGCGATAGTTTACAATGAACTTTTATCACTCATCTCGTTTGTATCCGTAAAATTATTGAGCGACAGAAGTTTTAAGATGATGTAACTGACGCATTTATTTTTCCGGTTAAAAAAAAGAAAATTTATATATATATATATATATATATATATATATATATATATATATATATATATATATATATATAAATAAATTGAAGCAGATGGGTGATCCAATGTTGACTAAGTTAAACTCACGTGACGTTCAGTATCCCAATATAGTTCAGGGGTGGGTAACTCTCTTCACTACGGGAGCCAGAATAAAGTCCGCTAGTGAAGGCATATAAAATCCATTTACAGCATTGCTATGTTCGAGCAAATGGAATTATTTGAAATTTTAGTGGATCCAAGAACGATGCCGTAAATGTAAGAGTAAGCGAGTAATTTTCTTGCGCAAGGAGAAAGATTTTAAAGACAAAGGATCATAAGAATTTCATTAAATAAGCAAAAGTAGATGACGAACGTTAAAAAGTATACCGAAATACTATTGAACTTTTTTTATATACGTCATTTCTTATTGAACTAGTCACAGATCAAGTTAAAATTTTAAAATATTTAAAATCCTCTTACATGGAGGCAGCCAGCTGCTGTTATGGTGCTATGGCATGTTTAGTCCTTATTAAAACTATGTAACACGTATAAAATTATGTACAGCGAAATACCTTGATGGTTAGGTTTCTTCCCCTAAATAGTTGGGTTTCAACAACTTTGCATTTTAACACTTTCTGGGCCCTTTCTATGCACAATTATGCACAAATTATGTAAGCTTAGATCTTAATGACTTCAAAGAAGTCTTTGCAATTTGTTGTTTTGATCGAGAGTAATATGTTATTCTTACCTATGATATATTTGGGTTAATAGGAGCCTTCAAATCTCTCGAAATATTGACAGCATTTTAGCTTCTAAACTGCGTAGTCTTTTCCGTGTCAATGCTAAGCGTAAACGTTTCTAATTTGTGAGCAACATATTCTAGATCAATTGTTTGCCGAGCGGCATAGCGTTTAGTTTGACGAAACTAATGTATATTATTTAAGAGAAAGACAAAGATCATCCACAACCAAAAGATCCACAAAGAAGATATAGAAATTTTGTTATTTACTCTGCAACGTTGCTCACTTAGCCTATTGTGAGTGTCTCCTAGTTCGCCGGCATTGATGTACTGAAAATTGAAGTTTTTTTTATTGGCACATATGTAAGAGGAATGGTTGATCAGATGGAAAAAGGGATGATTTTAAATACACAAAGAATAGAAGATAAGAAGTCTATGGAGTTCTAAAATAAATTGAAAATGTCAACACATGTCAACATGGTGTATACCACTTGCAAATATCGCTCAAATCAATATATGCGCTTGACGAGTAATCATCATTCATTCATTCCTTCCCTTTCAACTTTAAGCCCGAATGTTTTTGTTATCCGTGCTCGATACCTAACGTACGTACATACTTTTGATTTCTACGCAAAATATTTCGAAATTTTTGCATCGTGTAAAAAACGAAATTAGAGGTGACAAGTATCCAAAATGCGTTGTTAAACTCAACTAACTTTTTCTTGTTGAATATATATCATTGTTGTTGTTAGATGAGCATATAAAGTGCGAGCTCGGGAGTAGAAAGTAGTTTGAAAGTGCACACGTTTAGATTACTTCCCTTATGTATGGATAGAAATGGAATTCATAAGCTCTTCACTTCTGCGAACCCTGTAATAATGAACAGAAATCATATTTAGTCTCTTTAGGGCTCACATAATGGCAGACTGTGATGCATAAAACAAAACAAAAATAAAGTATTTTTATACAATGATGCAACTGATGGGTATTTAAAATTCGTTTACAGACTAGTATATTCACTTATTTTTTATTTTTTTCCTTTTATTTCGCAAATACTGATAACGCCACTGATGATGGAAAAAAAGGTATTAACAAACACACAAACACTTGGATATATGAACACTATCTGTAAAGCAAAAACAAAAAAGAAAAAAAAACTACATTGACTTTGACTAAATGCAATCGACAGAATGGCAGCTGTTGCAGAGACATAAACTTTCGTTTAAGTAGGTTTACGATAAGATATTGACAAAACAAAGAAAAAAGAAGTGGCAAACGGAGACAGGAAAAAGGAGAAAAATTACAGAAAAAACAGAAGAAAGGGGAGGAGGAGGAGGAGAGTAGGAAATAAGGAAAACTTGAAAAGATTTAAGAGCAATAATCGGCGTAAAGGTAGCAAAAAATAATAATAATAGAATTATTTTGTTTTGTTGTTTTTTTTTTTGCTAAGATTTCATGAAACTTTAGCATATCTTTAATATATTTTTTTTTATCAATTTAATCATAACAAGCTGAAAGATGGAACATTGATCGACACCTTAATTATATTTTATTTATTTTGTAAATTATATATAATCTATAAATCGTAATACATGTTGGGGTGCATGTTGTTGTGCGTGTGTAGCCTTATGGTGTACCTGTCAATGTTAAGTGCATATTTGATGGCCGTCCTCAGTAAATCATTTGAACATTCAATAGAAATTTCAAAATGTCAAAGGGTGGCAATTGATTAAATAATAAGCTAAACTAACATATGTCCGTTACATACCAACTTACTATATTTGTATGCACGTATATATGTATATACCTTTGTTCATATATAAACGTTTTACAATTTCATTGATGTTGTGGACTCTAATGAACAAACTCATTTGTATCTGGAGTTGATGGTAATTTTGGGGCTAAGGCCTTACATACGAGAGACTGCATGGCGCTGTCAATCAGTAAGAGGGTGTATGAATGTGTTTACGTTTACGTGTACGTCTGAATATGTATAAAATATTTGCATATGTGGCTAAAATTCAAATGCCACACATTGTCAATCAAACGAGAGGCCACACTGCACAAATATTCAGGATATAAAATGCTTTACACAGCCAACCACCCACTTGCACACAAAATAAATCAAAAGCAACAGGATATCAGCACAAAATAACATTCATGTAAATATATTTGTGTTGTGAGCGTATAGAGTAAATTGTTATTATGTTTGTTCGGTTATGTACGTGTACGTGGGCATAAAGTAAAATTTGTTATTTCAGCAACCATATGTAATTTTACATAGAATAGGAAAAGGGCAGCCAACATGAAAATGCCAGACGGTTAGAAAAATACTTACACTTATCGTGGTCACTACAACAACTTTATAGTCAGTCAACTCCAGTCAAATTTTCTCAGTGTGCGTGCAAATATGTTGTATATATATATATATATTTGTAAGTGATGGCGTATTTGTGTGCTAACTACATCAACATGTATGTAACTATGAGTGTGTGTGCGTGTTGAACACATATCAACTTCAAAGTTAAAAGACAAATACACGTACGATGCCATTTAGCCAGCTAACAGTTTTGCTTACCCTTGCCTTTTTGTTTGTGTGCGTCTATATGCGTATATATGGGCGTCGTGTTATTGCTTTTGTTTGTTTTATGATTTTACCAAGCGCAAATATAAAATTCATCAAATTTTTACAAACTCACAAACATATATATTCGCACACACGTCCATGGATTTATGTGCAAACAGACAGGAACGGCTGATTAAAACATCACAAGTAGTATGAATTTTTACATTACTCGTGCATACACTAATTTAAACACAAATAGGTATATATACATAAATATATATATACATATATATATATGTGTGTATATATATATATATATATATATATATATATATATATATATATACATACATATATATATGCATGTATGTATATATATACACTATGTATATATATGGTATATATATATATATATATACTCATAGGAGATTTAATATATATATATATATATATATGGAAAAGCAAAAGTGTAATATTCTTTCGGCTAACAAGCACACACACAAACATCCATTCGCATCAGGAAGCATTTAGGAACTGTAACTCCATATCAAAAATTAACATTTAGAAAATCAAACAATATATGATTGCCAGACAAATTTTGAAAATCATAATTAAACAGAATGAAGCTAAAAAGAGAAAGAAACACATGCAACATATACACACAAATATATATATATATATATATATATATATGTATATATATATATATAATGTCGATCGACAATTCCCAGGACTGACACATCGGCGTCCAGAATATCCATAATGCATATAAAGCATAAAAATGTATATAAACGTTAATTTTCAAATGGATTCTACCAAAATTTCATGTCGTTTTAAGCAATCATTTGCTTATAACTTGCACTGGTTTCAGTGACTCTACTTTCGTTGTTTTCAAAACAATTGACAACGTTGTAGTCTGGCAAGGCTGGCCATTAAATATCCTACGCAAAACCTTCTATTAAAAATTGTTCATTTATTACACCCTACACCACCTGTGGTACCGAGTTTATAAAGTTTACGCCTGAAGTGTTTAAGATGTACTCGCCTTTTGTTATAGCGGCCGATTCAGAAAATGATTCCACTTGCTGTCTGTCAATGTAATAATATGTTCAATCTAAAGGTCGCAATTTTTATGATTTTTTGATGAAATTTGATGCACTGACACGTTTTGAGCCCAAGCTCGAACGCTGCTTAAAATAGTTCGGATCGGTCCAGTTTCGCCCAGTACTTCCCATGCAACCTTTTACTTTGAAAAGTTGTTGTCTGCTAAAAGTAGCAATTTTCAAATTTTCTCGCTAAGTAACAATATTTCGACATTCTAAATAGGTATGAAAAATTTGGTTCGGCTGGAGCAATTTTTTTAACCCTGTCTCCTATCACGTTTCCGACGAAAACTGAATCTTTATATGGTAAGAAGAACGAATTTTCAATATTTCATGGTGAGAGTACAAAACAAGACAATCTAAGTTTATTTTTGCGACCTCAGCGCATATAAGAATTGTCAGGCAATGTAGGCAATGAAGGCCTAATTGTTGAAGTTTTATGATGAAAATTTATTCATGACAGTAATTCGACATTAAAAATTAAATGCGTCAAATTTGAATCCCATTGTCCATTTGCTGGACCCCACTTCATATCAGATTTCTTATGAATAGTAAGCCCTTGAAAAATTGGTCCATAGTAGCAATTTGGCAAACAAATTAACTGGAGACAAATTTGATCACATACGTCTTTTTTTAGACCCCAACATACATAGGGATTATCATGAAAAGCGACGTCTTATGTGGAGAGAAAATACAAGTTCTAGTTGTATATAACGGAAAGCGAAAAATAACAAAACTCGTAGGAAGTAAATTAAGTTTGCAAAACGTGGCTCAGGTCATGTGAGGTTTTGGATATCCTCGAATAGGTGGGCTTTCATGAAAAGGATGTGTTTGCAACAAAATAATATTTAATTTTTGGTGCATTATTACGAAAGCGAATGAATAATTGTACTAAGCGAAGTGACCCAGGGTATCTAATGGTTGTCCTTGCCGACTATAATGTCGTTACTTGTTTTTATGATAAAACATCAAAAATTATGCTATGTTTCCATCTAAAAGCATATTTTTTTCGGAAGTCTTTATATGCAACGAGGATCAATATGCCAACTGACATACTCCAAATTTGAGGAAATTGATTTTCTTGCTAAAGGCTCACATTTCATGAGAAACCTCGTATGCGATGGGGTTCAAAAAATAAACCCATGTAGTTCAAACTCAGCGTAGGAAACTTATATCTAAAATCACTCTTTCGGACCGATTTTCATTATTAACAACTTGAACAAATAATGTTCATATGTAAGGGTCCAAGCTTTTGTAGGCAAGCTCATAGAAGATGGCTTCAAGTTAAAATACGAAACTCAGCGAGTCTTATCGAGAACTGTTGCAGACTGCAATCGTTTTCATACAACGATATACCCAAAATAATGGAAGGGGACAAAAGGAACATGGACAGGCACTTGAGCGAAAGACGGACAAATCGACAAACACGCAAACATATTAATTGATGCAAAAATCGGTCTTTCTAAATATATATATATATATATATATATATATCTGTAGAACTTAATATATCGTATAATATAAGTGCCGTATAGTGTAATAATGGAAAAATCCGAATTTCGCATGATCACTAAAAACACTGGTTTTGTCTAAACTCAACATTGGTTTGAAAAGTGTCGTGGGAATGCTTCTTCCTTGAAACCGTGCTATGCTATGCGCAGTTGACGATTAAAAGA
This sequence comes from Glossina austeni, assembly GCA_000688735.1. NCBI lineage: Eukaryota > Metazoa > Arthropoda > Insecta > Diptera > Glossinidae > Glossina > Glossina austeni. Next base: position 2,993,024 of record KK502404.1, on the reverse strand, counting down.
GGGTGGCTACACCGAAAACAAACATAAAGAAAAAAGTCGGTGACTTATTTTCGACAATTGGAATGTGCATTTTAAAGACATAGCTGGGATTCTAAGGAAGCTCTCTCTTTGAAGCTCTGAGTATATACTACTTTCTTCAAAATTTAATTATAAGAAAGCCACGTTCTAAAGCAGTATATTGATTGCTTACACTGAAACAAACACACCGTTTCGCAAGTCCACGGGTACAATGTCAAATTTGCTTGAAATGGTGTTCGAATTCCTGCCAAACCGTATCCTTCAAGTTTGGTCCCCAGCGACTATTGTTTGCTTGCAAATATCAAAAGGATGCTCTTAGGAAAAAAATTTGCTGAAGTCAATGCGACAATTGAAACATTGTTTCGAGGGCCGTGAAACATTATTCTTTTAGAAAGCCATCGAAATGTTGGAGAAACGTTGACGAATAAAGTCGACTCTTGCAAGAAACAAAACTAAAAAAGGAAAGTTTTAATTTTTATATCCTCCCGAGAATTATTAGCCGATGTACTTTATGTGTATATGTGCGTGCATATAAATGAAGAGATAGAGAAAGAGAAATAAAATTATATATCGAAATGAATGTTTATACTATTTATGCCACCTTCCGTAGCTATTGAATGAATGAATTGAATGAAACATAAATGAAATGAAATTATTATCACTATTTTGCTTTTTGATGTTTTTCCCTTTCATTGTCTACTTTACTGTTCAATAATATGCAATTTTTGTGATGATATACAAGCGTTTGTCCCCTTCTGTACTACGCAACCATGATTTTTAATTAAATTTTTAAACCTTTCCTAGGAGAAACACGCATATATATAAATACGTATCCGTACGTATATATATATATATATATACATCTATATATATATATATACATCTATAAACAAGTAATATAGCACTTGTAGCATTAATGCATACGCATGCAATTATACATACATAGATATCGCAAGCATATATACGATGGGTTATATATACATAAATGCATGTGAATTTTTAATTTAATATTGAAAATTTTATCATAAATCCAATTAAATTCCCATAAAAATAATAATGATGATAAAAGCGGAAAGCAATTGCTGGGCGTGTAATTTAAATTTGGAAATGGCAAGCACAACAGCAGGAAAGAAAAAAAGAAATTCTTGCTATTGCTTTAAAAATTTTACAATCTCACTTTATCATTATTTTTTAAACGCTCATATGCGGCCATTTAGTTACGTTATTACGAAGAGTAGCTCAACATTTTTTCGACTAGTAAACAGAAAATTCCCATTTTTACTAAATACTTGCCTTAATATTTCTAAACTGTATTTATTTATTCATTTATTTTCTTTGTAATAATTTAAGAATTTCAAGAATACTTTATTGTTAGTAATTTAGATTAAAGAAAAAAATTGTGAGATTAAACAGTAGGACGAGGTCTGGCAGGCAAGATTATCGGCTCTACTTTTAATGGTAGACTAGATGGTTAGCCTAATTTCAACTGCGCTCTATCGCACTGAAACTTGAGCCCACCAATACTGACTTAGTACTCGTTAATCTTATTTACTATTCGGCTATTCGTGCGAATGTCCATGTCGTCATGCTGTGTGTCAAGGGCAATGACTGCTAAATGAAGACAGCGGAAAACCCCTAATCTATTACTTCTTTTATTTTTTTCTTCAGCGATGGTTAAGCATATGCAAGAAATTGCAATGAGAGGGAGAGAGGAAGAGAGAGAGAGAGAAAGAGAGAGAGAGAGAAAGAGAGAACGTCAAAAGAAGAGATTGTCTGACAGTTTGGTCGAATAGCTTACGGGTAGGTTTGCAAGTGGATCATATTCATATTTAGTGTCATCGTTAGAAACTGCAGACGTGACCACGTGGTTAGCTAAATTTAAAATAAAGTTTTTCATTCTTGATCTCAGTTCTCTTTTGTATGCTAGGATATTGTTCGCAAGAAAGTGAAAGTCTCCTGATATGAAAGTTCAATAGCAAAAAGCTTACATGAAATAGTGTTTTGTTCAAGTAATCAAATGCGACGAAAAAGAAAATGGGCCAACTTATTAAATTAGTTTTATTGCATAAGAAAAGAAAATGTTAAAACTTGAATCAAATTTCCGAGACCACACAAACAGACGAAAACGGGTATAGTTTTTTTTTTTAGGTGCTTCAATTAATGACTTTATTGCGAAATCTTCAAAGAAAGTAAAAATGCTGTGACCATAGTGTAAATAAATATTTCGAAAGCCAAAAGGATTTATATTATCACGAGGCATTCTTAAGCCATGCATTAAGGAAAGGGGAAAATATCCTTTTGCTATTGAACAAAAGTCAAAATAAGTAAATAAAACTGGGTTCTGTAACTTGCTTGAAAGCACACGTGCTTTAAACCTATAAGCGCGCAAACACATTAGATGACGATTGTGAGCTTTGGACCTTACCCTCCTTAAGTAACTCAAAACAGAGATGTTCATGGAGTATCCATAATGTATAGGAGTATGGAAGTATACGCGAATTCAACCTTGATTGACGCAGTCGAGCCATTCGTCGAGTCATTGGAGAGTACTGAAAATTGAGCAAAGAGAAGCATAAAAGCTGGCAAATAAAACTCAAATTGCGATTGTAAATTAAGCAGATGGGTGATGATTGGTGTTACCGCTACCACTTAATCGCTAAAATTACTACCTCAATTATAGATAATCGCTTGTCGTCACATTTGTTTTAACCGTAACCTTACGTATTGCAGAACTGGCCATTTTGCCAAGTGTACATTAAAATCGCAGCACATGTTAGTACAGTGTCCCTGCTGCTGCTTCTAAAAAAGTGACTGATTTGCAATTCTTTGTAGGCGTTTTTTATTTAATGATTAATTGGTTTCATAAATTACAGGAATCTTAACGTAGCGTAACGCGTAAACAAAGTTTTGAATATTTTGGTGAACTTTTTGAAATTGATATTGACGTGGGGTATGTGGAGCGCTATTTATTCTTCTAGCTTAATAAAAAAAATGTAGTAAGTCGTCGTTGAAAATTGCTTTATTATTTTCCAATATGTTCTTCTTTGTTGTTATGTACACATGGCTTTTGAACGCATTAAAAATGGCTTCTCCTGGCGACGGACGTCGCAGTCTATGCAATTTATTTTTAATGTTTGGTCACAAAGACAAGTGATTGGATGCCAAATGACAAAATGTTCTGAAGAATGCTACATTGGAAACTTTAAATTGAACCTGACCGAGGCCAAAAATCTATAAAGTGGTGTACGTATATTGTTGTTGAACGGCTATATCCGTTCCTTACTTCTATGGTCACTGCGACTGTGCGCTTGCGCAGAAGTGGTTGAGCCCATGGTTTAACGTGTTCTCATATACAACCATTACAAGTTTTGTGGTATTGTGAAACACTATGTACAGGCGTCCCTCGTCTAACAGAGTTAATTCCTATCGCGCTTTATTGAAACCGCGTTATATCTTTTATTTATTTATTTATTTAAACTAAACATAACGTTAACTTAGATATAACATAAACCACAAACCACAAGACTATATACCTTGCATCATCGGGGGCTTGTTCGAATGACAACTCAGCACTTCAGATTTGTTTTTTAACACTGGTTACCCTCCTTGACTCAAAGTCAATAATCGAGAGAAAATTTCCTTTTTTTTTCTAAAAAAAACCGGACTCGAAATAAAAATAAATTTTCTATCATTACATTACATATTGTCTCGAAACCAAGCCTTAAGGTGTAAAATTTTATTATGAAATTTTTTTCGAAATGTCCATATAAACGAAAGGTAACTTTTTCTAAGACTGAAGCACTAGTGCATACCTTAATGGGCTATCGGCTTTATTGAAAAAACTGCGTCGCACTTGAGATTTGGACCCACGACCGTCGAGTTGAGTTCCTAGTCGAGATGCTTTGCCTTTTCTGTCACCCAGGCGAGTACAAAAACTAAAGTTAACTTTAAATTTTTATAAAAAATAAAAACATGAAATTCAACACTATGATGAAATAAAAAAATTCGGTTTATTAAAATCTTGGTGCATCGAAACCTTGCTTTGCAAGTACCATGTTAATCAAGGGAAGCCTCTATATTACACAAGCGTTGTAAATAATAAGGATTGGAAGAGAGCCAATGCCTTTAAATTAAATCATGATTGCTTAGCAATGCATAAGAGCCGAAGTATGTATCTTGTTTATACTTAAACTGAATGTTGTTGTGGTCAACTAGTTTACAACCTATCACCACCACAGCTGGTGGAGTAGGAACCGCCTCAGTTGTGTCACAGAGAATTGGCCGAAACTGAAGTAAACAGGAAACCGAGCACATATTTGGCCTATTTGAGAACAAACGGTTTGAGTCGTCTTATCCGCCGGATCCTTATCCAAGCAGACAGGCTGAGTTTATAAAAATCCCGTTATATGTTAAGCTGACCACAAATCAAGTGCAGTTTTCTTATTTATTCTTCAACGTAATTCATCTGCTGCCTATAAACGTACTAATCACAACTATGCGATTATGCTGACATACATTCAGAGCTTGAGCAGAGTCGAGCTTGAAAGTCGACTTAAGGCGTACACGCTGTATGAAGCAACAATCATACAAACTTTCAGTTCATTTTAAAAGAATGATTTAAATGATTGCTTGCACTTTATTACGGGTAATTAGTTTTTTCTTGAATACCAGTCCTAACAATTTCCCTTTTTTCATAATCATAAAAGCTTGCGTATATATATATTTGTTATTCTATAATCCTTTAATTCTCATTAAAAAGGTTTAGCAAAAAAAATTTCCAAGGGCGCTTTAAACGTAAACACGAAATGAATGCAAAATGTCAACTTTTATGGTCATAAATTAAAAATGTCACAAAAGCATCCTTAAATCTCAACTCTCTCGCACAAAGGCCGACGCCATTGTCATTAAAAATTGCACTCCTAGGCACGGCCAGTTATAACTAAATGGACTAAATCTACATGCAATAGATTTGAAAAAAAAGGAAAAAATATATATTGAGAAAAGCAGAAACGAACATGAACAGAAGCAACAGTAAATTCCCGGATTTTATAGCTTTATTTACCCTTTTCAGATGCACTACACTGAAAGAAAACAAAAAGAAAGACCAAGCAAACCAAAAACAAAATAAAAAACGACATTTTGCTTGGTTTCGGCCGAATCTTTTAGCAGCCACGACTAGTTTCCGTTGAGAAGGGACGTATGAACGCTTCATTTGCCATGTGGATTAACTCCATAGGAGACAAAAGTGAAGAAACATCGTGAAATTATTTACATTTTTTTGGATCGCATTGATTTTCATATCCATTTAACTTTTAAACTTTAATTGCTTTGTTAAGAAGTGTTTTAACTAAATTTTGAAAATGAATTGATTTTTAAAAAAAATTATTCAATTATTTCACTTTTTTTAATTGGTCACAAAATTTTGTTATTCAGAGAAATTTGTTTCGAATATGTGTAGCTCCCAGTCAATCAAATGCTTTGATACGAACATTTTAAAAACACAGAAAGGAGAGTTAATCGATTTGGCAAGTGAAGCACTTGTATTTCGATAAATTATGAAATATATTAAATATACACATATACACGATACGATGATGAAAATAAAACGCGACATGGAAGTCATAGGATATAGGAAAAAAAGACTCCTAAAACTTAAATGTCAATGTTTTATAGGTTCCTTATACATTGTTTCATTTGTATAATTGCGCTCGGAGTACAAGGAACTACTTGATTAATCTTTTCTCTTCGCCTCACGAAAGTAAAAAGAAAGATAAATTAAGATCAAGTCGTGCAGATCGAAACAATTCAATTTAGTGATATATGTTACAAAGATTTGGCAAACCTCACATGCTCTACACGGCGGTACAGCAAAGTCAATACAAAGACATAATGGTGATACATAGATGGCTGGCTTGGCTTTTAAAGTTCATTGAGAGGAAGAAGCCTCGAGTTGTTTTTGCTTTTTTTTTTTGGACTTTTTAACACCAGTTGATCTGTAGAAAATGAAGAGCGAAAAATAAAATGAAATTTTACGCCAACTGATGATGCATCAGCATCAAGCAACATCGTGTATCATCAATTCACAAAAAAAGATGCCTATAGGACAAGCAATAGCAGCAACAACCATAAAAAAAACCATAACAATAAACCAATAACGAGATTTTATGCGTTGCGTCAAAAACAGCAACAGTTTTTTGAAAAGTTAAATTGCATATGTTTGTAAGAATGCGTGGGCATGTGTGTATGTGTTTGCCATGTAACATCAGCGTTCGGAAATAAAAAATATCTTTAACAAAAAGAAGAAGCCGTAAGACTCAGTTCCCAGTAAGGGTAAAAGAATACATCCACTCGCAAATCCACTTACACACACGCAGACACACCCACTCATATAAACACACGCGCACAGTAACAATAATAACTGAAATTTTATTTATTATCTTCCGCTCTCTTTCGGAATACGATGAATTTTCAATGATGTTGCATGCGTAACAAACGTTCATTGTGTAGACATAAAGTGCACACGATTTTCCGTTTGCAACGCTAACAATGAATCTCGGTCTCAGACCCCCGAACGATTTATTCTATCCAAGTGTCATTAGAACTGTTCAAAAAATTCAAAGAAGCAATTTTGAAGAGAAAAACAAACTTTCCCTCCTCCGTTAAGTCTTAACCTATTACTGCTTTAGTAAGCCTTTAATTTGTCCGTTAACAGAAAACGTTTCGCATTCACTTATAATGTTTTCGCTTCACAACCGGAAAGACTGTTGCTACACGTCAAAGTTGGCAAATGTAAGCAATAATCGATAAGAATTTAATTCGATTTTCAATTCATTTTTAATTCATTGAACTCTTGATTAGTTGGGTGTCCAAAATTCGCCGTAACGGCAGTACACCTTTTTCAATTGTTTTCCGTCCTTTTGCAACAATTGTTCAGGCATAATAACAACGACAACAACATTGTATTCATGTATGTGTGTATATGAAGACGCGAGCAATCATAATGTTCTTCCGCCAGAGAACATAAACCGACAGTTAAATCAATTTAAATTGCTTAATGGCGGCTGTTTGAGTTTAATGGCAATAAATATTTGATACAGTAGACAATTCAGAAGAGAAGAAATGAAGCGCACAATTATTACTTTTTAGCTGTTTAACGATTTTCTTTCTTTTTGACATTTGAAGGTTGCGTGCTCGTGTGAGGATTTGTTCCATGCCCGCCATATTATTATCATTATCATTATCATTATCATTATCATTATTATTATTATTATTATTATTATTACTGGACTTGGAGTTTTCTTATATATGCATTACATGATTTGTGAGTTTACCTCCGGTCGTGTTACTCGTTGGCTCAAAATTGAACATC
>KK502404.1:2908137-2980637 GCA_000688735.1 Glossina austeni | reverse complement strand
ATTCTGAGTTGATTTAGCCATGTGTCCCTGTGTCTGTGTGGTGTGTGTTTTTGGCACTCTTTTGGTCGCAGAAATGAAGATATCGACTTAAAATTTGATAGAAACATTGGAAGTGTCTGCACGCAGGTTGATATTGAATATCGGCCTAATTGGTCAGAGCAGTAGCGCGCAGTGAAGCGTAAACTGAACGCAACTCAGTTTTTTTTAACATATATTTTTGGATTTTTGCTCGGTACTCCCAAGTTATTAAAGTTAGAAGGCCGGAATTTTCCATATTTACTTTGCGAAATACTCTACTCTTTAGGTTCGAAAATGGAGTCAATCGGCCACGCCCACACAAGTTTACGAGTAATTAAATTTTATTTTGTCAATTTTTTTGAGGTTTTGTGCTTATTTATCATAACGCAAACAAGACAGAACGTTTAAAACTATTTTGTAAACTCCTCAAGTGAAGACATATTATCTGCCTAGAAATGGGTTAATTTTAAAATGAATGTGGTAGACACCGCGATTAATTTTAATAATACCTTAATAATACCAGCGATAGGGGCGTCGAATACAAGAACTACGAGAGTAGAATGCGAAAAGCATAGTGGTGGGTACACGAGCTTCGGCCTCTGCCGAATATAGCTTTCTTACTTGTTTTTTATTATAACATATTTTGTTGTTTTTTTTTTTTTGCCAATAATCCGCTGTTTCAAAAATGCAAAATTGGCTTTTCATATCAAGGTATGCCTCTGCATTATCTTTTCTCGAAAACTGTACGTTGGAGCTTTTATTTCATCAGCCAGTGAGCGTGTCAGGGTCGTTACAAGAAAATTTCTTTGTTACGACGGCAGTCCCTTCTCCTAAATAGATTAGTATTACAATTTAAGTTCTCACTTTCCCTCAATGACACTCACACTAAAAACTCTCACTTTTGTTTATCATAATTCATCATTACTATTCGAACCCTTTATAGACTTTGCCCAGGCACTTTATATTATTTATCTATACCTGTTGAAGAGTATCCATCGCCTAAGTACGGAAGGTATCCCAGGTCTGCTCAGGTCAAAAGTGTAAGCCAAAACAAGGACGAAACAGAAGTCAGAGCTCAGTTGGCAGCGTTGCCAACCTGTTATCGGATCTCAGTGGAAGTCATACGTTTGATGTTGGAATGAGATGAAGCATCTCTCTCTCTCGTCATCTTAGTCTAGTCTAGTTAATCTCGTCCTAAACTGTTCTTAAGCTAAAGTATGCGACCAAAACGAAGGCCGGCTTTGGTTTTAGCAGGAAAAAGGCAAACAAATTTAAGATTCGATAGTCGAGTTCATAAGTAACGCTAAAATCTTCATCGCGAACCTTTAATATGTTGCCATATGCGAGCCATTGACTCTTTTCGAAACGCTCGCGACCTCGTACGTATTTAAGGATGCATTCTCGAGAAATCCCCAAACTAATGACCTTAAATGAATATAAATACAATCGAAAGACACCGGTTAGTGTATTAGAGATGTTGAGCACTTGAGCAAAACTTTAAAAAAAAGCGTCTTTCCAAGCTAATGAACAAATTTCGTCAGTTTGCAGAAGATTGCAAGCACTCGCGGACCCGTTGCTTTAATTGTTTTTCGTAACTTAGAAAGGATGTAAAGTTTTCGAAAAAAAAAAAATAAATAAATAAGTAAACACCCTACACAATATTTTCGTGAATGAAGAATGGAAAGCACTCACAAGAAGAATAAACATACCATCGTAATTTTTATATATAATAACATATGATTGGGTAATTTAATGTGCATGCACACATATGCATACACATACAGATGTGCTTGCTTAAAGTGTACGCACAAATAGATTGCATTTCCATATACGTCTCCATGCACACATTCGTGATATTTTGAACGTTGTGATTGCGTGTTGATGTTATTGTTACCTGATAACGTATACGCACAGGTACTACAATTTTGTTGTACAGACATAACGTTAGGTGTCGGCACTTAGTATCTATGCATGCTTGCGATAGTGTTGATATTAAAAAATTTGCTGCATTTATAACTGCATTGTGTTAATAATAGAAAATTAAATTTACATTGTTAGCATTTAATGCCGAGAATTTCGCTAACAATAATGATAATAATGCAGATGTTGATGTTAATATTCACGTTGCTTTTGTTGTTGCCGTTGCCGTTGCCGTTGCCGTTGCCGTCGCTGTTGCTATTACTTTTGCTATTGCTGACAATGGCGCCATTTATGGTGATGATGCTTATGATAATGATGTGTGTTGATGATTTAAATACTAACATTACCACTATCAACAGCTAAAATGTCAGCTAAAAACATAACAATATAATTTTATAACAATATTTGATTTAAAGTGTGCATCATGTTTCTGCGCGCCAGTGCGTAACTGTCGATAAATATTCGAAAAATGAATTAAAAAGAAAAAAAATTGAATAAAAAATAAATAAATAAATAAATAAATGAGAAAATTTCAAACGTTTACAATTACAACTAAACTATTGGTTGCACACAAAAATTCTTATATACGGGCTTTTGTAATTATAATTAGATATAAATGCTTATACATAGCTCTATACAAATATACAATCATTTGCAATTAAATCTATTTATGGTATAAATATAAATATAAAATTATTTCACGTTAGCATTTTTGAATCGCTCCATGCGAATGAATATTAAATTGCCCGTCTCTTAGTTTAATTAAATATTTAACTGAAAACTGTTTGCAATAAATAAAACTTTGTTGTCTATTAAAACTAAATATAAATACGATAATATATAAATGCTTAGAAAATAATTTCCACATACATACGTGCATATGTATAAATAACATCGGACAATGCACGTAATGTTGTGCGAAATTTGTCCCACTTTATTAAAAAAAATTCCTATTTGGTTCGCAAGGTAGGCAAGCTAATCAAGGTAAGCAATTTTTTACGTTTGGAAGAGATATGCACAAGTTTTTTCATCACCAGCACCGTATTACAATAGAAAACGAACTCTGGAACATATACTCTGCAATGCAATGCGATGCAATGCAATGCAATGCAGATGTGTAACGCCAATTCCACGAGCGATACATACACTGATGCAATAATATAATTAAGTTATACAAATAGATCAAGGAAAACTTTCTTGGCACGATTTCTATAAAAAAAAAAAACTGATTTTCTCTCTATGTTAAAAGAACTTTATTAAACTTAACGCAAAACTGAAAAACAACAACTACAATTTTGCTGAGCTATGAACAAAATCTAACCGTTGTTTTACGTTTTATAAATAATTTGTTTTGTCTTTCAAAGATGCACTTCAAACCTTACAATCTGAAAGATAGTCTGAGTAGCTTTCCATCCGTGGCAATGCTTCGGTGAGCAGGAGCCCTTCGTCAAATCCAAGCTAGTCTTTCTTGCAGAACAAGCATGTTTTGCTTGTGTGTATTCAATGCACTTCTCTTCTTATACTTTTCCTTATCATTGTGATTAGGGGACCGTTGTAGTGGTTGACGTTTATTACATGCTGAGGCGCACTTGGTCAAAAGCAAAGCAATTTGGACTGCAATCTAGGTTGTTTGTTGTTAGTTTGCAGCTTAGATTCAAAAAGCATTTTACTTTTCACGCGATCTGTCAACGATGCGTAAGTGATTTTGAAATCATATGGAGGTTATTTTGTGGCCTTTTCTCCTGTTAGTGATGGTACCGTAATTTGTTCAAATATGAGATATAGTGAAGGTACGAAACGTCGGCCAATCGGCCGTGTACAGGAGGTAAGTCCATTTGACCTAATTTCCTATCAAGAGGCATACTGCTGCGCATTGTTTAGAGACAGAGAGGCAATCGTTAGTTTTTATAATAAACGAGAAGTTCGTTACACAAATAAGCCATCGACGAAAGGAGGAAGGAATGCGCTAACTTTACGTAGAATTCCCCGGTTTCATTTTTTACAGAAGACTTGCGAGCGAAAGGAAACATTTAATCATTTTGAACTTTTTAGATATTATAAAAATAGAATGGCTTTGTCCTGCTTGGAGTCAGGGATACCGTCCGAAAAATACTGAATTAAACTTTCTTCATCCAATTTAACTGGTTTGCCCATGTCCATCAAAGTATGCAGATGTTCGCGGTAACTTTCTTTGTCCTTTTTCTTGAGGCTTTGCAGTATACGGTGGATTTCTGCGGATGGTAATTTTCTTCCAAATTCTCCAAGTTGTTAAATCTTCTTGGGAACGAATGAAAAATTTAACTGCCCCTTTTAATAATTGTCTGGCATATATGAGCTCTTGCAAACCATTCCAAATCACTGCTTCTGCGTTATCCTCAAAATCTGACATGCATTTAGGTACTTCAGTGTTCGGATCTGTTAAAGGACATTATTGAATGTTCAATATCTTTTAATTTGCAATAGTTGGTCTCTTCGTTGGCGCAAGGCTGGTTTTGCATTGAACTAGCTTCATCATAATCGGAGCCTGAATCCGTTGCGTTTACTTCATAATGATCCAACAGTGTGGTTTGGAGAACGCATTACGCCCATTAGTACGCAAACCTAATTCGCTAAGTATCGTCTTTAGACCTTCTGCCGACAAACTTAGAATATCTTGAGTGTTTGTCTTGTCCTCCGACGTTTTTAATTTCACTGGAGAATTTTTCCAAAATTTTCCTTATTTCCTGAATTATGTTGGGTTAAGCCCACACAATTGTGGAGCGCTCCGTGAATTTCACAAAAAGTGAAATTCAATGAAAGTGATTTTATTTTAAAAGAAAATTTAAAGTTGTTTTACTAATTTTCACAAAACGACTAAGCAAAAAATGCATGAAAAACTCATAAAACTGAATGACATATTCGACTTGCTTTAATTTACAAAAATGTTCATACTGCAGTGTGCTTTGTTACGGCGCCTTATTGTGTACTTCCTATATATATAAAGCTAATGAACAAAAGTTTGTATTCGATACGCATATAATGCATCCGTTGTTTTAAAAGATTGTGGATGCGGCGAACTTATTTAATTAGATAGTTGGTATAACTAGATGCACCACAGTGCAGGCAGCAACAAAAAACGAAGAAGAAGTGGATCTAGGTAGTTGATAAAAACGGATTAAAATCAAGCAAGGGAAAAATTGACCATACGAATGGATTCCGAAAGGAAGTTCCAACGTGGAACACTTATTTTCAATCGTTATATAAATTTTTATTAAATTTTATTAACTTTTTTTTTGTATTTCTTCTCCTTAAACATTCATTTTCCTATTCAGTATGAACGAAAGATTGTACGCATTAGTGAAAGGTTCGTTCTTTTCTTACGTTGATAGAGGAGGGAGGGAAGAGTACCGAAAATTTTTCATAGCGTTGAATTTGTTGTTTTAAGTTCCGAAGGATAGATAACAAATTTAAGTTCATTTGTTTGCAAATTTCTTTAAATATTTTCTATGTGCATGCAAATGTTGATGTATACATATATACATATATATGTATATGGCACGTATTCATAGAAATTTTAATTGTCCTTTGTTATCTTTCGGTGTGAATGAAAGATTTCCTTCATTCAATTTACTGAACGGTATAGATGTGGGTAACAGTAGAAGACACACACTCTTGTTAGTTTAATAACCATTTTCTTATTAAAACATGAAAACATGAAAAATATTTGAATCAGAAGACTACAACAAAAAAGTAAAGGAAAAGGTAGAGAAAAGGAAACAGTAGGAACAAAACAAAAAAAAAGATGAAATGAAGTGCAACATGAAGTAAATGAAAAGTTTTTAAACTTTGTTTTTATCATTATTATCGTTCTTGTTCTTACATGTTTTCAAAAATTGAAGCTACAAGAAAAGTAAGTAGCTATAAATGTCATATGTCACGTTATGGCCAAATGTTCCCTATACTTGATCTTCTAGTCGAAGGACTGATGGCAACAAATGTATGCATAAGAAATCTTCAGAAGCCCTTAAGAGGAATCAGAAAAAAACCTTTGCATTACCTTGTTCGGTCAGATTGCACGCTGATGTTCGGCAGATTTCGTTGCCCTTAGTGAAATATAGACCTTCGCGCTATTCAAGGCCCTTTCGTGCGACTCCGTTACATTCGATACTTATTTAAAATAAAAATTTCATAAGCAATTTATTAGTAGTCTAGGCGAACCTGTAACGCCAAGTTTAGCAAACAGGTTTAGTACGGAAGGATGGTACAGTAATAATGATGGTGAATACTTATCAATAGAGTCGAAGTTATTTTCGTGCGGTCCTTTTTTACGCGATTTTTTTTATGCGCGTTTTTTTATTCGTGCATTTTCGGCTTAAGCTACTAGTGGCCTCACTTAAGTAGTTATATGGATGAAGAAAGCGTAAAGATAAAATTAATTTGAGCATAAAGTATATCCACGAATGCTTTGTCAAATTCAACAGAACTCCTGGGAGCTCAATTTCATGGACAATGTTTATTAAAAACTGAAATAGAAGACACAAAAAGCATGGAATTGAAGATATAAATAAAATAAAATGAAAGTCAAAAGTAAAAAACTGAAAAAATTCTAAACTATGAAATCATAAACTTCATTTTTTCTCATCGCATACACACACACATACCCATATGCACAAAGAGATGTATTTTAACATTTTGATTTAGTAAACAGACCCATGTAAGCGAAAAAAAAAGTAGAAAAAAGGAAATAAGAAAAAAAAAATTCCCAAAGGTCTTATTACCAGACATGATGGTGGCAGAAATAAAGCAACATTTGTCTGTTTTGTTGGCTGACTTTTTCTTCCACTCATGCAATACTTTGAACAAAAATGACCGTTGATGTGTTATTTGTTTCATTTTTCTTCTCTAAATAAAAATAAACCGGAAAATAAACACAAAAAATATAAAACATTTTTTTCAATACACATGTGCTGCCATCAAAAAAAAAAAAAAAAAAAAAACAGAAAATATTTATGTATATATACATATATGATAAAGTAAGTTTAACTGCTGTTGCTGACGCTGACTGGATTAGCCATTCTAATATATACTTGTGCTGATGCTGTGTCATTCTCTAGTTAACCTTATTTTCAGCTTTAAATCAACACACTACACACAGCATTTTGTGATGTGATGCTGATTTAATAGCTTTTTGCTGTTACACATTTAAATTATTGATTATATTTTTGTTTTTCGTTTTTTTCGTTTTTTTCTTTTGTTTTTTTGTTTTTCTTTTTGCTTTCGAAACTGCTGCTATTATACTTGTATGCTGTTTTTGTGTTAAAACCATTACTGATTCAAATGTATATGTATGTATATATGTGCATGTACATGTACAACAGTGCAACAATTTGTGGCAACATTTATTCTTATTTCTTTTATTTTATTTTTTTTTTGTTTTTCTCCCGATGAAACACAAGTTGCATACTTTCATTCAAATATACACAACATATACACCCGAACACATACGCATAAAATGGGAAAAATGCAATTTGTGCTTAACGATTTTTGTTCACGCACTTTTGTTTTAATACATTCTCATACTCATCAACGTATTTCGTATATATATATGTATATATATATATATGCATCTATATAATTCCCTTCTTGGTGTTTGTTGTGGAAAAATGGTCGAAAAGGAAACATGTTGAAAGAGTGGTTGTTTATGGAGGGAGTGCGTTTGTAAAGAAAAAACAGCATTCATTTGGCTAAAGATGTAATGAGATACTAACCATAAACAAAAGAGAAATATTTTTGTATGTTCGGTTAAATGTATCCGTACAAAATTTATGTATAAAGCACTTGGAAAAATTTTTCCGTAAAATGGAAAGGAATCATTAAAATCAAAAAGTGCAAATGTATTCGTTCAACTCTTGGAGCCAGGAGTTAATAAAGACATAAGTCCATATTTATGCGCACACGCATACGTATATATATATATAAATATATTCTGAATCGATCTAGTAATTCAATTTTGTATTCAACCAAAAGGCTGCAAATTTTTGAGATATGAAACGATGAGATCCAGGGTATTTGGGCGCAAGGAAGCGGTTCAGATCCGACCACCTATTCGACCGCTTCTCATATAACGGCTTATTATGGTATGCCATTATATGAATTATAGGAGTAATTGTAATAAGAAATGTTGTGTAAGCTATATATTATGTATAGATGCGCAAATGGATATACATATATACATATGGACAAATTTGGTGCAAACAGGGCCTTCCGAAGATTTGTTATTAAATTGATAGTTTAGCATACTTTGATTTCACCGGGCAGGCAGACGTGTGGATAAATCCCACTATCAGATATTGTTAAGCTGAATTGAAATAACGTAATGATCATATTGACGATCTGTTCATAGCAACTATAGAAAAATTGATTAAATTAATTATATGAAAATTTAAAAACTGTTTTGATTGATAAATTTCTTTGGACGTCTTCGCTTGCACACAATTTAAGTGTTACGAATGTTTATTGTATTTAGATGATTTTTTCCCTTCATTTCAGTTATTAAAGCCATTTGCACAGTGGAATACACATAAACGATTTAGAAAAAATTCCCGTTTTCTCAATTTGCGATTGACGCACAAGTAAAATAAAAAAAAATTAATTATTTTCTCCATAGTTTCCTTGGTTTCATATATAATACATGGGCCGTCGGCCATCGACGTTAATATTGTATGGATGTACTTAACTACTAAAAAGCTTTGTTGCATGATAGAACTAAATCCTGTTGTAACCTCTAACCTCTTGCACTTTTAATTTCTTTCTTTTTTTACTCCTTCCATATATATAATATCGACTCTAAGTCGAGATAGGAGTTAATGTATTGTAGGTCGATATAGTAGAGCAAAGCCTTATGGAATTGCGTACATACCTTGAGAGAAGAGGAATAAATGAAGACAGTAGATAGCTAGTTTCGTTTTAGGGCGTACTTCAGATAGCCGCTACTCATTTGTATTTATAGAGCCGGACGGATGGAAAGACAATGAAATATTGTGATTTACAATTTCCTTTCCCCCCTAATGTACGTACTACCAGTGTAACAACAATTTCGGTAAATCTCTAAGTACACAAGCATGAATATTAAATACTTATTAATTAGAGAAGTAAGTTATTTTGAAATCTTTATACGTCGCGTTTAAAGAAGTTTTCAATACGGTGTCGTGTAATGTTAGCAAACGGCACAAGTTAGTACAGGGATGTGATATTCTTAAACAGTCAATTCTTCAGCCGTAACCACTGTGCAGTTTGATTACAAGCAACACTTAGCGCGCTACGCATATTCTGTTACTTTGACTTTGTATTCTCTCGCATGTACATATATCACGGTATAAACAATTACGTTACGTACGTGTTGGTGTTGTTCGTAAATGTTATGTGTATACTTTTGATATGTGTGTAGTGTAATTTTCGTTTTGTTATTTTAAAAGATTTCTCGTATTACAAATGTACTCGTTTTCATTTCATTATACTGACTGGCATTTCACACACACGCATAAACACAAAAACACACTTGTCCACGTACAAATCACCCCGTTCTTGCAACGCGTTTCTTGTTGTTGTTGGAAAAAAACAGAAAAAAAGAAAAAAAGAAGAATTTTAGTTTTGTTCTGTTTTCGGTTAAGACTGACTGACTGACTGACTTGTTTTAAGTCAAAAGAACTCATAGAAGAGTAGGGACCGTAACAAAGACGTATCCATGCATTCGCACATACACTATTCTACGTATGCGCGCATATGTGTACATGCATTTGTTATATGCGTACATGTGTGACGACATTTAAAGGCAATAAGCACTTACTCGTGCAGTTACAGCTCTTCGTTTCATGGATTCGTTTACATAGTGCTGAGAGCTTTCCGTAAGAACAAGTATGTTGGTGTGTAAAGTTTATCGTGGTGTATTCGGTAGACGAGAGCGTTGGCTACTCTTTCAATTTTTTATGTACACTCACTCACACCCACACACAAGCGCGCGTATGTGCTTCTAAGTATTGGCCGTTGGTTGGGTTCTATTTAGCACTGTGTATTATTACTTTTTTTTTTTTTATTGTTGTTGCAATTGAATTCATTTGTATAATTTTAGTTTTAGTCTTCGTTAGCATTTGTTTTGTTTTTTTTTTTCGATATCCTCATATTTTGTTAACATTTCGATTGTTTGCCGACATGAATTTGTAAGTTTGCTTATATTGTTGTTGTTGATGATGATGATGACGACAATAACGTCTATACTGACATTGTCCTTGCTAATGGTAATTATGTTTATTGTATTTTTTTAAGTTTTTTATACGTATTTTCAATGAGTTTATTCCACAATTATTCAGTTTTTCTCAAAGTCTGCTAGTTTACGCTGCACATTACTCGTGTCCGGTTATATATTTTGTTATGTTATAAATGAATACTATTTACATAGTACTTTCAATTGGAATAACCATTGCCTCATGTAAAGGGAGAGGAAATTCAATCTTCAAAAATTTGAATGAAAGTTCTTTGAAAGACATGAGTTCACCTCTCAGTTCTTGTGCCAAACTAATGATCGGTATTTTTTGCCGTCTGTTTGCGCACCAAACCAAAATGAAACAAGAAACAAACAATCAAACCAGCATCTGCAGCAACTAAAAAAAGTGGAAAAAAGGCAAAATGATGGCATAAAAGGGCTACACGTGAAGCGTAACACATCGGTTACAGCTGTGACTGAACCCTCAAAATTTCATAGTGTACCGATCATTCGTTTATGCGTTCATTTTTAAACCTGTGAACAAATTCATGTTTTGTCTATTGACTAAATACTGTTTTTTACTGCAGTAAACATACTGTTCATACTTAGTTCTTCTCGTACCAAAAGAACAAAATTTCGGTATTTTGCTGATTTTTACGGACACCGATACTGCTGAAAGCACTGATAGCTGACATCCTACAAAATTATTAAAAGGCACATTAATAACTATTTTGCAACAAAATTTATGTATGAGAAAATGGTTTCCAAATGACACTCACAGGGGGAAACACATGTTAAAAGTGACTAATTAAAAATCCGATTTTTCATGCAATGTTTGGCAATGAGCGGACCATAGATCAACTTTTACTGTCCTAAATGTAATCGACAATGGAAAGGAGCTTGTGAAAGTTGAATTATCCTAAATTGTTTTTCCTCTTTAGTCCAGTGAACTATTGACCTATTTATCACTCGCATGAATTTGTAGTGGTAGATGGTAACATAAATTGCTTGTTCTCTAGAGAACCAATAATTACTTTACAAAATTTTTTACTTTCTCTTTATTGTCAATAGTTCCTTTAGGGTTATATATAAAAAGAGAAACTATGCGACTGAAATCAATCACTTACAGCAGCTAAGCTATGTATATAATGGTTTGCTTCAAGCAAATAAAACCGTCATTACGGAACCTACCCACCAACTACCTACCAACTTAGCCGAAGAACGCAAGCAATATGCCAAAAGCTATATCGCGATTTTTCATGATGATGACTTTTAGCCCTACATGTCAAAACTCGCCCAGCAAACGTTACCACCACCGAACTGAAACTTTGCTAATCTCCCTGCTTTATTCACCGCCTAATACTACTTTCAATTGATGACTTACTGTCTAGTGGCGCAGAGCTTCGAAACCCAATGCTATTAGAATGTATAGATAATAATATAATTTCATTTCACAAGTTTTAGCAGGTTCTTATTTTTTATTTCATACTGCACACCCTTGGTGGTACAAGGGTATATTAAGTTTGTGCGAATACCCAGAAGGACTTGAGATAGATCCACTTTTTATTATACCGATCAGTTTAGCATCGTTCAGCATTTCTGAATCGATTTAAGTTTGTCTGTCTGTCTGCCCGTCTGTTTTGCTTTTTCGTGTTCAACATACAGGTGGCTATTTTTGAGATATTTTTATGGTGCACCGACCTGTCTTAGCCTGAGCCGAATGCTATTGAAAATCGCATCGGAACACTTTTTCGATCATTTCCCCTATAACGCCTAATTGTCAAAAGTCATTATATGAATACTTGCAGAGTGGTGTATAAAATCGAAAAGCTCATCAGTCATTCTACTGACATGAGACATTATATAATATCATTCGAACGTGCGTATGCGATGCACGAATGTTCCGTCATCTTGTTCAGCTTTGTCTCGCCACTCTAGTTCCAAAAATATGCATGAGGAATTAAAAACGTTTCCGATAATACAGTTTTATTAGAACTGCTCGTCCACTAAAACAAGTTGTGCATCATTTAAGTGCCATCTTATTAATCGACCTAATCACTTTGGCAATTTCTCTGAAGATGTTTTTAAAAAACTTGAATGACTCTCGCCTCGTTTCACGCTCAATACCGTTGCTAATAGAAGTTTTTTTATTCTCTTTCAAGTAAAGAGTACTACTACCTTCTCCTTATTTAGTGGCATCATTAAGCGTTTTTAAGGAACATTTTTTTAATGAACTTTTTATGACCGGACTTTTTTCTGTCAGATTGAAATTAAAAATAGTTTTTTTCATTTTTCAGGAGTGCAATAAATTTATCTTTCCACGATAATTTTGATCAAACTAATAATTTATGTAAATTATCAAACGATCAAAACTAAAAAGAGTCTTTCTCAATAATTCTGTCCATATTCCTATACCCTACATCATTTACGATACAGTTCGCGCAGATGCATGTAACATTATCATTATGCCGAGCGATTCAGAATCACTTTCTGTTTGTGAGAAGTGTGTCCACGAATGTTTGTGTTGTCTGTCTATAGATCAAAGTTATTCAGATATTTGAGCAAAACTTGTTGGAAATTTCGATCGGAAAGGTCGATTTTTCCGATTTTTTTTTTTTTTTTCTTATTAACTAAACATAAATTCTGTATTTATATTGTTCAGAAATTTTAATTGTAAATTTGTTTTAAGCTTGCGTTATTTGTACCTCCATGGCTGCATGCATCTGCTTATCTAAGTTGTTCGTTTTTAAAGTGGTCTACTTACTGTAAAGCTACATAAACATGGTTCATAAACAAATTTATACGCACACATACATACATACATAGATAAATACATACATACATACATACATACATACATACAAACATATATACCTAAGTTACGCTTTAAGTCCATTCGCTTCATTTTATATCCTTTAATGCCAATTTTTTACATATCATTCTCTGACATTTTTTTCGCATTGTAATCCTTTTCCTTCTCATTCGCTACACGTGTGCCTGGGATTGTTCATCCAATGGTTTTTTGCTTTTTCTATGTATTCTATACAAAATATTTCTATGACGATCATTTTAATTTTTACACCCATTACTAGTGTGTAAATGTACACTAAGACTTTTTCACCTTTGATAAAATTTATTATCTCTAGCTTTGGTAAACTTCCAAAAGTGGATATAAGCATCATCCAGAAGACATTATTGGTGGACTTAAATCTTGTTCAACGTAATGCATGATAAACTAAATCTACACTGAAAACGAGTAACATTCATTAGTTCTTAATAATATTGTCTCTACGTGAAGTGGACTTTTAAAGCTATTATAAAACTATAAAACTATTTTTGTGTGATCTCCAATTGCGAATGATTCTGTCAACAGGGAATTCGCATACGCATCGGAAATGCCACCGCAAAGGAAAAGCAGAAAAAAGTTTCTCGCATATTTTATTGAGTTAACTTGAAGATGTGTTAGTGGCAGATGAGGAGGGTTTCCGAAATTCGTCGTAAATATGAATTCAGTTTTCCCACTTGTTTCTTCTTTTTTTTTTTACGTCCGCTGCTTAAAAAGTCCCCTGAGTGTTTTTCAACATAACAATATTATACATGTACAATAGCAGCAAATTGTTGGTTAGTGTTTGTTTCTCATTGTTACTGTAAGCAACGTTTTAATACGTTTTAGTCATTTCGCATTATTATCGCCCTTTTCTTTTTTGTATTGAACATAGAATTTTAACATTTTATTTATTTATTTATTTGTTGTTTTTTTTTTTTTATGTTTTCTTCCCTTATTTTTCGCTTCTGTTTTGGTTAGTTTGCTATTTGATATGTTTTATGGTTGGCAGAAATCATAAACAACATTCGTGTCTTTTGAAATCCTTGTCAGTTAATTTTATAACTTACGGATTTTTTTACGTTAACTTTATCATATCGTTTGTAACCCACATGTGACCATACCTTAACATTCGGGATCACAGTTCAATTTCAAATATATCTGGATAGATCACGTTGAGTGTTCATCAAGTACGGCATGGTTTTCATATTAGTTTCCGAGATGTTAGAAAAACTAAAAAGTATTCAAAATCTAGCCTCAAATGCGCTCGTATATGTGATTTATATGGAAATAGTAGAGTATATTAAATTTTTCATATCGTTTGTGTTCGCTTGTTTATCAAATTCTTTGAGTCATCAAAACTGAATTGAAACATCGATATTGAAAATTTGTTAATCACCACATTCAGAAGATAATTAAAAATCAGAAAAATCATTAAGTTTGTTATGTTTTCATTAAGACTTTGGAACACCCTTCGAATAATTAGTACATATGTATATTTTGAATACAGTTTGCATTAATCTCGTCTAAATCGACATAATTTCATGTAACACCTCACTCAATAATTTCGTATCAAGACGCATAGATGCAGCTTGACTGTTGACGTATCCATACAATTTTTGGATAGTAACAATCTTCAAACGAGCCGTGTCAAAACATCACGAGATAATGATCCCGATCATTAGTTTACAAGTTACAATTGTTCTAATGAGGCTACTTTTTATATCACACATGTATTTGCCAATAGCGGCGACGTCTGCATGTCATCCTACCAGCGATATTGTACGTATGTTATAAGGGTACACATATGTATACATATATCTATTAAATATTCCGTAAAGTAGATAGTTGTGATAGTTGTTGTTTTCATTATTTTGTTTTTATAATTATCAAGCAATTCGAAGAATATCCCATAAAGATGCAGACACGGTGGATAGAGGCGGGCGAAACGATAGACATCAGATGGACCGAAGGATCCTAAGCCCTTCTTGATGGGACATATGTCAGCACAAACTTAACATACCCTGTATCATAAGTGGTGCACGGTATAAAAAGCTGGGTTAAAAATATCGTCTCTAACTAGCGACAGATCCTTACTACGTTTCGGCCAATACATGAATAACACGACGATAGAACGATTCGTTATTTCGGGTCGAATACCATGTTTGGTGAGGTGGAACCCGGGATATTTTACGTCGAAATTTTTGAAACATAATTCTCATTGCCAGTATCGCTAGTAGTAATAGTATCGATGCAGGCGAAAATTTCGGAAATGAAACTTCAATTTCCGATCGTTCTCTTAATCAAGTCACACGGCGTCCATTATTCATCTTTTTGAATTTTTTCCACCGTAGATGTTCGGAAATATGTTCACGAGTTTAACAGTTGACCTTGTATTTGCAAATCATTCCCATCTAATACCACTTGCAGATCGGCATTTTCGATTGTTACTGGTGTTGCGAAGTGCTCCTTGTGCTTAGTATCGTACTCGCTATATCTGAAGTTTTTAAACCAATTTTCGATTATGCATATTTGCCGTAGGCTTCCTTAAGCAAACAATACGTTTTAGCTGCATTTCCGTTCCTTTTCTTTCTTCTTTAGCTAAAGCAGAAAGCTAAGGTTCCAGCAAATACTATGTATTTGGCACAAAACACGGCGTTTTCGTTGCCAGGCAAAATATTTTTGCGTTGAGTGTAGGTACTACGACAATGCGAAGCCGTTATTGCTATTCACGTACGAAAGCCGGCAAGTTAGCACCGAGCATTTGAAAGATCTTGATATGATAGTTAATCAAATATAAGATTTTTTGCAATAAGTCGGTCTGAACTAAGGGAGAGAAATATTGCTGGTTGCGGTCAAAGTCTCGCAGCAAATATAGCAGTATAGCTATATATTTGTTTTGAATGTTTAAAGATATTTAAAGAAAAGCTCTCAACAATTTTTTTTTGTTTTTTTTTTTTAATTTTTTGCACGCATGTATTCCGTAAATTTTTCACAGCATGAGTCATCAGTTAAAAATATTGATGTGCTTTTATTTTTCTGAATTCAATAGTTTATCCATTTGCACTTAGGCGTCACTTAGGTGATGTTTGTTGGTTCGATTGAAATATTGTTACTTCAAAACAGAAAAATCAATTTTTTATTTTTCTTTCTTGTATGCTTCTCTTTGTACTTGTTCTCTCAGCCATAACTAGATACCAATTAATCTATTTCATTTCATAAAACATTCAAAAGAAAAAGAAAAAAAAGAAAAAAGAAGGAAACCATTTTTCTTTCCAATCACTAACACCCACTTGAAAAATTGTATACATATATATATATATATATGCGTGTGTGTATGCATATACATGAATCACTAATTAAGATTAAGGAAAGGAAACAGAAAATGCATGAAAAACATAGCTAGTGAATTTTAAAAGATCTTTCATCAACAGGACATAGAGAAAAGAAAAGACCTAAGAAACAATTCGAACATAACCTAACTGTTTTTGTGTCGAAGTTTGTATTCGTTTTAAACAATCAACAGATGGCTTGCCTTGTGATTAATATCTTTATTGTGTATAAATTTTACCGGTATCTATGTTATATAAAGGCGGAAAAAAAAAATTTGATGTATTTCTTTTAATCAATTGTATGAACATTTTCTTTCAGTATTTTGGCAATTTTATAAGCGAATATTTCTAATTAGTGAAGATAGACTGCATTTTTATTTATTTTTTTCAATTTCATTAATTAAATTATTAAATTATTTTATTCACAAAGCTGAAACTTAAAAGTCGATGCGACATTATAAGTATACAGTATATTGAAAACTTTACTTTCACGCTTAGCGTCTTGTACAGTTGCGAATGCACAATAATTAGATACGAAGGTCAATTCGTTTCGAATTTCCCAAAATGGAATATTTAAGGAACATCGAAACTGTATGTGTTTATATTTTTACTTAGAGAATCGTTAACATTGATATTTACTTAAGTAGTTAAGTCAATAATAGCAGCAGAAACAATGACAACAACAACAACAACAATATATCGTTCTCTTTTCTTTTTTTTTTTTTTTTTTTGGAATTTTAGTAGTTTTTCTAAGATTTTTTACATTTTTTATGTTGACTAATATTATGTTGACTGAAAGTACACAACACTAAATGGATATAAGTTAGTGTTACACATATGTATTCGTATATGTGTGCCTATGTATGTAAACAAAACATATACATTGTAAATATAAGTTAATGTAATTTTATGGTGGAAAACTGCTTTGGCGATATCAACTTGCGCGTAATATTATGTATGTATGTATGTATGTATGTATGTATGGGTGTATGTGTGTATATATATGCACATATACACGTCCATATATGCGTACATATATACACGCGCTTGCATATATATATATATATGCGCATAGTTGACTTTATTCATATTGAACACAACACAAGCGCGAAGACAGAAAGAAGGAGTAGAAAGAAAATGCTTGAGTCATATTTATGACTATTAGTTTTGATTATAACGGCTAACAAAATTGTTGTCATTGCCACTGCTGTGTCTGTTGTTTTTGTTGCTATTGTTTGTGTTGCACTTATGATTTTATTAGTTGCGTTGTTCTTCTTCTTATCGTTTAGTTTTCTTTAGCTGCTTTTTGTTACGATTTGTTGCCGAGCTTTAGATTAGAGTCGTTCAAAAAATGGCTAAACGCTCATACTATGACAATGATGACAACAATGATCGTATGTTGGTGATGATAGCGCCATAACAAAGGCTGCCGTCGTTTCGTAACATTAGCAGAAATAAACAAAAAAAAAAAAAAGAAGAAAAATAGCAAAAATTCGAATGGAAATTGAAGCGAAAGACAAGTAAAGTCAATGTTTAAAATATGGTAGCAGCAGTTCATTGCGATTTTTTTGCAAGTTCTCTTTTGTTGAAATCTTTTCATACGCTTACAACCACGTATTGGCTGAAGTTTTTCCGTTGCTTTCAAAACATGTGTCATTGGATGCTACATATAGAACTTTAGTTAATTTTTAAAGTCCAACACTAAAGGTCAAGTGTATTCATTTTGTTATCACGTTTGTAAAATCCTTCCACAAAATCAATATCATTTAGGAGGCGAATTCGAAAACTAGTCGTTAAGCTTCGAAACGTAAAGCAAAAGATTGTAGCGTAAAGTAGTATTGTTAGCTTAAGTAGTTACTAGATTCCCTGTCAAACTGTTTGCAAGTAGATGCCATTTCGTGGCAAGTGCACCGTTTTCGGTACACGTTAACAATCTTGAAAAGGTCATTTTTTTTTCGTTTATGAGAGAGAAGACATAAATTTCACCACCCCATGTGTAGCGCTATTTGTAAACTTTTCCAAGAGTATTGTAAGCGTCAGTATGTCGCATAAAATAATGATGAAAATAATTAATCTCTAGATTATAATTTTAAAAATCGACTTTTGCATACGAATGCACTTTAGCACGTACCGAAAACGATGAACACGGCACGGCGATGCCATTTGCGGTTAAGTCCACAACTTACACTTTCTTGATTAAAAATTATTAATTGCTAAATTGACAAAACTCTATATTGATGTTATGGGAACTTTCGGGACTGTCTACTAAGTAGTCGGCTCAAAGCAGTGATTTAAATTAGTTGCCGTCTAGTTGTCCCCTTCCGGTTGTTGTATTGAACGAAAAATTATTAAACAAGAGCTTTACCTTAATTACAATCTATCGTTATATGAATTGTCGCGGCATAGTCGAAGTGCTAACGGAATTTCTCATCGAAGCGTTATGATATTAATATATTCCGTTGTATACGCAGCACTTTGTGGCTGAAAAGAGAAATTGAACTTTCTTCAGAGGATTCTGCAATCAGTATTTTAGAGGAGCAATTTTAGATTTTTGCAAAATCGCTTAAACAATAAAGGATAACAAGAATTCGTTTGAAACTTGTCATAATTCCCCGTATGAATATATATATTTTTTCTTTCCTATTCATATACTTTTAAGTTTTTTCGTAAATAATCTGTGTGGTTAGCTTTTGAACTGCGTAATTTTCTATTTTTCAAGCATGAAATTGATAACAAAACTTCAAGGTTCTATCAAAAGAATAAATGATACTGCATTGTTGTTGTTGACAACTAACCCTTTGCATGTAATGCAAAAACAACGACTAACTAACACAAAAAAATTTACTCAAAAATCGAACCATTAAATATTTTGTTTTTTCATCAATTTCATGAAGAATAGAAGAAAAGATATATATTTATACATACATACGTACATATATATACATATATATATATATATATATAAGGAAACAACGAAAATACTTGAATTTAAAATTTATACCGTTCATGTGTGTACATATGTAGGTACACGCGTTTGTTTGTTAGTACATTTTCAATTGTTATTAGTTTTATGTCCTTCGATAGTATGTGGAAAGTAATTGGATTTGTTGATGGTCTATCGTTTTCGTTCATTGGTTGGCTGATTTAGATTTTTTTTTCTTTACATTTCTTTTTTTTCTTTTTTGTATTCAGTTCTGTATATCCTTTCAAGTACATCTATAAAGAGTATTTGTACAGTTGCATGAATGGTTTATTGGTTGGTTGACTGGTTGAATGAATGAACGAATGAAAAGTAAAATGAATGAATGAACGGATGAGCGTATATGGCTGATTGAATGTTCCAGCCACACAGGAGTTCATTTTATTTCTTTCCTCCTTTCATTTTCTTGTATACTTCATGCATTTCTGTTTTCGTTGTAAAATTTGGTAACAAATTATTATTGTAACAGTTTACTGTAGTGCTTCAGCACCGGTTTCCACACTTGATAACAAATCAAAATAATAATAATAATAATAATAATAATAATAATAATAATCGTTACATTTTGACAGTTTGATATATTGTAAAGGATAATGACGGTCTAACTATACGGCGATAGGAACGTTATTCAATTTTAAAGTACATGCAAAGGAAAATGAAGAACATTTTACAACTTGTTTGGATTATAACGCTTGCATTTGTTTAAAAATAATGTATAGCGTGATAGTTGGAGGTATGATTTTAAAGATACTTAAATATATAAAATATACATATATAATCATAAAATTGCACAAGATTTTAAACGTAATACATCGGTCAATAATTCCTGGGAATGAGTGAGAAAAATCATTCAACTTTATTCATCGGCATAGGTTTCTTTCAATCTAACTATTTACTGTTATTTAGGTGACTTCTTTTTTATAGAAGAATTTGTCTGGAATACGCTGTCAAAATACGCTTCAGTGTCCACAACGACTTAATCATGCATCACACACATCCTTTCGCCTGGAACATAATTTAGAGGTTTGAACACAGATAATAGTTGCTTGGAACCAAATTTTGAGAAAATAATTAGCGGAGGAACAACGCAATGTTCAAATCTCGCAGTAGCCATCGATTTGTGCCGCTGTGCGTGAAAATAGTAGGCTTCTCTCATTCCCAAATTTGCATGTCAAATGGTGAATATGCCGCCTTTTGATATCTTTAGGCTGTCAGCAATGTTTTGTAATTATTTTTTGCGACACTTTCGATGGCCTTTGGTGTAACCACCTCTTTTTCGGGCGTCCGCTGTATTTAGCATCATCTGTGTCCGCATGATTTCGTTTAAGATATCCCATATATCCCCAGTAATATCTTTCCCATATCAAAAAGCAGGATTTTTTCAATGAACACAAGAAATTCGAGTTTTTCCATTTCCTTGCCATTCAAACCAGGAAATAATCTAAATGACATGAACGAATTATTGATCGATGGGTTGAGAACTCATTAACAAATTCCCTACAATCACCGTCAGATAGCTGAGCTACACTACGTTGTCATTCCGTTTGTAAGTCTCAGAAGCGTTCTAAAACATTCTATGAAAATCATTGTAATTTGAATAAAAATGTGATCAGGTTTGCCTTAGAAGAAAACAGCGCGTTACGATCCTTCCTCCTCGACGGCGTACGAGTAATTGCTTCTGTCCTCTGCCTCACTTCCCTTATATATGTATTGTGAGGAGGAAATCGGATAAATTTTCCGAGAGTCTACAAATAGCACAATCTGCGTGGAGGCTAAGAAGCTTAGAAAATTTCATTTCATTTCATAATGAAGCTTCTGTGATAGTTATCGATAACGGAAGCCAGAAAAAAAATTTTTTTTTCTATAAAATATCTAAGATAGGGATTTGTTTTCAATAAAAACATTTTTAAAGTTGGTTTTTATTTTAATCTTTCTTTTACTGATAGAAAATTATAACCGTACTTTTGCTAGAATACTTTTCTGTTTTTGGTTCACGCACTGCATATTTTACATTTTTCGTTTTGTGTATCCCCTTTATGAAGTGCAAGAAAGCATTCCCCATGGTTCAGTCACATAATTGCAATTTGTAGCAAATGCTGTTAAGGGAAGATGCACGCACGACCTTCAAGTTTGTACAGTCAACCAATGGGTAAAGTCCCTAAACAAAAATATCTTTTCTATGCACAGTCCTTGTATAGCAGAACAGAGAAATACGGTAAGATCGATAGAGTTGCGTGCTATTCATATACAATGAATGTAACGTAACGTGAGAGAGGCCATCATAAAAATTAAAAGTGTAAAGAAAGTAATAAAAATTATATTGTAAAATGAGACTATAGCCAAATTTTCGTATACCCTTCGTACATATAGTTCAACCACCGATCCTTTTAGGAAATACAAGTTTTTGAAAACAATGCCTAATCGATTGGCTCACAGAATTGTTATTTTCAGCAGTGGGTTTACGCTTTTAACTTGATTTGAATTTGTAGAATCACAAACAAAGCCATCTGATCCCAAATTTTCAATTGGATTACAAATTGTGCAGCTCTTTAGGTCCATTATATTGAGCATAAATTTCCTTGTTTAAGCGCGAAACGTATCCCGAGTAGATTCACTATTTTTGTAATAAATTTTAATAATTTCTAAACACATTGCGTTTGTGTCTTTGCTCACAATACTGAACATAAATACCAATTTTACTGGAAGTCTGAAAAACAAAACAAAAAAAAAAATGGACACTATGGCAGTTGAAAATTATATAGTACTAATTTGATCACCTGCTATTAGCAGCAAAATTCAAAACTATTTTTATTGAGAATTACTTATCTTTACTTTACTTTTACAGAGTAAGGCTTAGAAAGTGGAGAGACTTAAGGAAAAAGACTCTTTTTAACATACTTCTTACCTCTTGGTTGCACGGTGCGAAAAATTGAAAGAATTTAGAATAAGTGCACCTCTTCTGCAACGATCTGCGACGAGTACGACATTTTTGTAATAAAGAAAAAAAACAAAAACTAAAAGTAACAACTATATGGGGTTGTTGTCCGCTTTATGGCTTAAAGTGTTGGGCCTATAGTAACCTATAGTCATGCTCCCATTGCACATTCAAATCAATTGGTTGACAGTCACTAGTTTGGCTTTGGAAACATTATTATTATTTTGTGAAACGCCGATCAATGTCAAATATTTACATGACTTCTGACTGATATCTTTTTAAAATGATTTTAATGTGAATTTGATTAAAGCTTTAAAAAGGTCCTTAATTCCTGTTGATGGCATCTAAGAGAGCATGGGTTTATGATTTTAGAAATTCACACTATTTAATGGAATCGAGTTTTTCGTGTTTAGTCTTAGATGTTACAGGCCTCGAAATTAATTTAGCATGCTTTCGATTATATAAAAATTTAAATTTCTTTACACATTTCTGTATTTCTGTGAACCACTTACTTGGCAACCGTAACTTAAATCTGTACGTTTACGTCTGCGTGTGTGAGAGAGTGTACGTGCATGTATGTATGTATGTATGTATGTATGTATGTATGTATGTATGAACGCATGCATGCATGCATGCATGTGCGCGCGCGCGTGTGTGTGTGTGTGTTTGTGCGCGTATGGGTGTGTATTTGCTTAATAACTTTAAAGAAAATAATAATGTAAAAAAAATGGAAAATTAAATTAATTCCCAAAATCCCCGAAACATTTGCTTTAACAACACAAACGCTTATGAGCGCACAAGAAAAATTTCTTTACTTTTGCCAACAAAGAGCCGAGAGATTCAAAAAGCAATGGTACCAGCAATATTGTGTAGAAAATAGCATCACAAAGGTGGCATGAAAAACAATTGTTGCCTGTTGCTGCCGCAGCTGCTTTATGCGCGCTTCTGTACTTTGTATACCCGAACTAGTAAAGTTCAAGTAAATTTTGCATGTTGTACGCGTTTTTCAGAATTTTATGTTATAAAATTTTTTACTTGATTTTTTTCGTATTTCTTGCAAAAACGTACAACTTTCCTTTGTTGAAACCGTAAAGAAAAATGTAAGGGAGAAGAGGTAACTATATATATAACGGTAAAACGAGAAGGACAGAGGGAGAGAGAGAGAGAGAGTGAGAGATATCGAATGATAGAATGCAGGGAAGGAAGAGTGAGAGAGAAATTTAGATTAAACAATTGCCGCAAGTTTTTTGATCTTATTGCTCTTGTTGGTCCAATCGTTATTGTTGTTATTGTTGTTATTGTTGCTGTTGGCGTTGTTGTAATTTTGGGTAAACGTTCACAAAAAAGTTTTGCTCGGTGTTCTTTTGACGCGTTGCGAATAACCAATGTAGGGTTTGGCAAGCTGCAGATGGTTGTTTTTTTAGCGTTTATTTGTTGAAACTTTTAAACCAGCAGCGAAAGCTATAGCAATAGCAATAGTAGTAGCGGCAGCAACAGTGGTAGCAGCAGCATCAGCAAAAAGTTGACAAATTTTTTTTTGTTTTTGCTTTCTCTTGCAAGTAATTCAAAGCCAACGGTTTCTATAGTGCGTACGTATGTGTATTTTATAGTGGTTTCAAAGTTTTGCAAGTTTTTCCCTGATAATCGTTCGTTTTATACCCAAACAGTTAAATTGTGTTGTTATGTGTTGGGTACAAAAAATAATTTTTTTTAAACAAAACAGAATAATTTTTATATAAAAAAATATTTAAAAAAAGTTTTTGTTTTTAAGTTTTCCTATTCAAATAAAAAGAAATTGTTTAGTTGTACAGTAGCGTAGATGTTGCAGAAGATTTTTATAAGGAAGGACAACAACTGTTGTTGTAATTGCGTTAAGTTGTTAAGGTTTTTGTTTTTTTTTTTTTTTGTTTCTAAATGCTACTCGAAATGCATGACGTTAAGCGAGTGCAATAAAAGTTTTTTTTTTTTTAATTTTTTGGTTTGTGTTGTATTGTGCTCCGTTTTTTTTTGTTTTTGTTTTCCAGAAGCTGTGATGCATTTTAATTAATTTCACAACAATTACTACCAGCCACTATTTGCGATACATACATGGTCACAACAATTACAATAACAACAACCACAAGGGTATTAACAATACACCGTACATAGTAATAATGGGCAGCCAGTCATACAGGAAAACTGTGAACATACAAGAGTATCCGCTGACGACGTTGATGACTGCAGGGGCTATAGACTTTTGCTACATAGCTTGTTAACATATATATGTATATACACACATACACACGCACATAGAGAGAGGAAGAGAGACAGAGCGGACGCGCTATTATCGTGTGTGTCGTTCTTGTTGTTTTTGTTGTTCCTGAAAAGTGTGTATAACACCAGACACATTTAGGTTTGCTGCTAGGCCTACAGCTTTGTTGTAGACACCCCAGCAACAAAAGTATGCAGCAGCTAGTTAGGCCGGAAAAATACAATTTGAATGGCTTAGAATTAACAGGAAAAGGAAATAAAAACAAAGCTAAAAAAAGTCTGGAAAATAAACGTTGAAAAAGCGCTGTTTCTTCTTTAATGTACATATATATGTACATATGTACATATATATATATATATATATATATATATATATATGTCTGTTTGTGTGGTTATGCATTATATTATATTATAGAAAAAGAAAATACGCAGACTACATGTACAACTCTTTTCTCCCATTTTGCGAAACAACAGCAACAACAGAAATCAACCCTAAAGTTAAAATAGCGTTGCGTTATTCTAACTCTTTTTTTTTTTTTGCTCACGCTACTGCAAGAGCTGGTGCAGTTATCAAGAACAGACAGATAGACACGAGGGCAGCAAAAAAGAACTGAAGCCTGAACTTTGCTTGAAGGGAAATGGCGGGGGTTAGAGAAGGGAATCCAAGTAACTGAATAAAACACTCATTCAGTCATTATATTGTAAAGGGTGAATATAATGACGGCGTAGCATTTTTTGTGTACGTACGTATATATATATATATATATGCGTGTTAGTGTGTATATTGTTAAAAGGATTGGCATTAGTTTAAAATTTGTATTGCTATCAAACATTACTCACTCTTAACGCACTTCGATGTTAAACCAAAGATATGCGTGCAACATCACGCAAGTTGTAAAGAACGCATAGAAGAAGAGGATGATGCACCTGATACTTCAACAGTGGAACAGCATGTTTCGCGTAGATAATGAAATATTTATTTACAAGTATGCACTTGAATTGTGACAGTAAAACATATCACACTTTAGCTTTAACCTCACCACGGCTACACTCTTGCATGCATTTTTCCACTGAAGCTTTTCTAAGTTAACACTTAACATAGAAATCTTTTTCTTTCTTCTTCTCCTTTTTTTTCTTCTTTTTGGTTTTTTTATTTAAAACAAAAGATTTGTACGAGTATGTTATGGAAAAACAATAGGAAAAAAGAAAAAGAAGAAACGAAAATCTCTAAAAAAATAAAAATAAAAAAAGGAAACACTCATGTCTACACGTACAGACACGCGAATCTTTAAACGTACATACATCCTGTTGCTAAAGAAGACTACAATAGCAGCAACAGACGACGACCAGTAAATATAACAATTGCTCTTCAACGTAGACACAAAACGTGCTTTTTAAGCGTTCTAAGCTCATCATCATCATCAAGTAGCTATACACACATACGTACTTGCTTCTCTACATATATTCAAACACCTTTTCCATTCATTTCTAGAGCTGTTGTATTTTTTGTTTTTCTTGCATTTTGTTTTATTTTTTTCGAAGCTATTCATTCATGTCTCATCCGGTAATCATGGCGAGCGCATGAGAAAGAAAAAAAAAACAACTGTTGTGTTTGTTATATGTTTGCTGTTGTTTGTTTGCTGGTAGCTATAACAATTACCTTTAGATGATGCCACTGCTTCCTACTACTAGATATACATCGTCAACTCATTGTCATTCACTTGTACATATAGTCGGCATTCATTCACTGTCAGTCCGCCAGTTGTTTAGTTATTGTGTGTATATTGAAATGAATTTATGGCTTGTGCGTAGTTCAGGGTATATTCTCACATTTACCTGCCGAGACTTAACTGTAGCTACAGTAAAATCTCTCGGTAATGGGTTTTAGATTTTGATTAAAAATTCCAATATCAATATTTGAATTTAATTATCTCCAAAAAAGAGGCCTTCATAAGCGATTCAAATCAATCACTTTTCTGTATGATTTTTTAAGAGACTTGATTGTCTATTTTAAGATTTACACGATCTTTTTTTTACGTCATTTTATAATCATTTTTAGTTTGATAGAATATTTCATAGCAAAACAGAAACATCTGTTATGCGCTAAGAGCTACTATCAAGAGTCCTTACTGTATTTAGCTAAACGTTGCTTAATTCTTGGATGATATCAATTCTCGTAAATATTTTTTTTTGTGTTTTTTTTTTTTTTTTTCTTTAAATTACGAATGCCTCGTAATGTTTAATGACTTAGTTAGACAAAAAGTATATATTTTTTGCCTAGATATGTATGTTTGTTCATGGCCGAGTCTGACTGTATATGGATTAAAATGCTTTATGGACTGCAGCCAGGACGATGAATAAAATTACATTATTTCTTATAATAAAAACCTCAAAAATGTACTCATTTGTCGAAAAAAACTGGTCGCCAAGGATTTCTATAAATGTAAAGTTGTTAGTTGATTTCATCTGATTACACCGGGCAGATGTTCATTTATAACGCTTAATGAATCCATTCATTTGTTATATCTAACGTAGAGTGAAGAAAATCTAAAATTGATTTTAAATTGCGCTAAATAATTTGCATGAATGTTAATAACAGCAGAGAAGCTATGTTGACCTAAAGCGGGGAGAGAGTGTTTTCATTCATCACATTCCTTTTCGAGCTAAGGCAAATTTTCACATAAATATCCATAACTTGAAACATCTATTAATTCGAATTCAGTAGTCAGTCCGTTAAGCGAACATCATTGAAATTT
The DNA here is from genome assembly GCA_000688735.1 of Glossina austeni. Taxonomy (NCBI): domain Eukaryota; kingdom Metazoa; phylum Arthropoda; class Insecta; order Diptera; family Glossinidae; genus Glossina; species Glossina austeni. The sequence goes on along the minus strand of KK502404.1, from coordinate 2,953,383 downwards.
GATCTGACGAAACCTCATGCCAGTGAATAGTGCATATCGATTATAGTACAGATCTCTGATAGATTCTACAGGGAATGCGTAAACTACTACCACTGTTCCACGTATTTGCTTGGTGTAAGTGGATTAAGGAAATGTCTTCAAGAAGTATTTGTTCAGCGAAACCAGATATAAATGTTTAGTGAAGCGGTATTTTAACGCCACTATTAATAAAATAAATTCGACGTAGAGAAAATCATCGGTTATATTCGACATTATACACGAAAATTACTTACCAATGCATTCACTAAATTTCCCCCAGTTAGAGTAATCAAAACGTAAACTCTTTTGTGCGCACATACGCATATTTGGTAAATGCGTGTGTGTGTACGCGCACGTATATGTGCGTGTGTGTGTAATATGTATTTTATTGTATATGCATTCGACTTGAATTTAAAAACTCTTCATCTGCTATTTCAACTTTCAACTCTGTCCTGCAATTGCTATTCTAACCATTTTTTTCTGGTTGTGCAAAGGAATTTTTTTTGATTTTTCTTTAAATAGAAAAAAAAATAATAAAAATATGTTCACTTTGATGCGAATTTTGGACCTTGTCACATGAATCCGATTAATAAAGTCCTGACTAAGGGTGACAGTGAAAATTATGTGAAAATTTATTCTTTATGATTTATTCTTTATTACGAATCTTGCCTATCTTGCCTGTCTTGCCTGAAATAATTAATAATTCGAACTGTTGAACTTCGCAACACCTCGCTACCCAAAAGACATAGCAGAGTAACTGGACAGGCGATCGACCGGCTAAAATAGAAGACGGAAGCCCACATTGAGTAAACAATTTATTATACTTATGCTATGCTTATGTAGTTGCATTTTTCTTTGTCTTTATCCGAAAAATATGCTACGAAAGCTCTTTAAAGTTTGACCTTGAACTGAACAACAAAATGATGGTAAAGTAATGGTAAAGTATTGTGGTGAGAAATGTGGTTCTGTTTGCGACAAAAACTAGTTTGCTAAGCTTCCGTTCCTTTCGTTACCATGCATTGGACTTTCTTATGCTTTTTAGAAAAAGTAATGTACTTCTTCTCTCACCCCTCCCCCCCCTCCCCCCTTTACCTCCAGCGCTTCACTCATGGGAGAACTAGAAACTGATTTGAATGCAAAACTCTGAAAGTTTTTATAAATCTTCAAGTGTTATTAAATACATTCGCACTGAACAATGGCAAAAATTTTCGAAACTGAAAGTCAATGAAGAGTGAAATTTAAGTTTTGATTTTTTTTTCTTTTCTACAAATTTATTTCGTTTCATTGATTGACTGAACAAATCAGTGAGTTGAGCAACAATTGAGCATGCAACACGTGTTGCACAAATCAGTAAAACCGTAATATCATATCATTACTAATCCAACAATTGTTTAGTGGTATTTTAGCTTAAAAAGAAAAAAAAATACAACTTTTTTCTTCTCTGTTTATACGCAATATATCATCAACGAGGAATACAAAACGAGGAATGTCAGCGTTGCAGTATAAGTGTATGTGCTTGTTAGGGTATATAAATACACTGCTAATAGTGGTGCTGGGGTGAACTGTTCTACATTTCTCGTCACGCATAAGCATGATTTTGAAATTTAAAAACTTGTAGGAGTATGTTGTCTCTACTTCAGTGGGTATGTATATACATATCGATATATTTCAAGTATACTTCCGTATGCATGTTTATGTGTTTTATATAAATCTTGTTATGAAAAGGATTTACATGAAATTTTGATTGAAAATTGAGCAAAAAAAAAAAAAATGTTGTTTTAGTGAAGTATGATTAATACTGAAATTTTGGTATAATAACAACAAAATAAGGAAACTGTTAAATAATAAAAAGTAAAAATTTACATAAATAAGGTAAAGAATTCCTCTCTTGTAATGCAAGGGTATATTAAGTTGTGTACAACACTTAAAAAGACCTGAAATGTATCAATCTTTAATTATATCGATCTAAGCTTGTCCATCTATCTATCTGTCCGTCATGTTCTTTTCTTTAACTTACAGCTCGTAATTTTTGCGATATTTTCATTTGAATTTTGGTACACCACCCTGTTTTGGCCCAAGGACGAGAATTATTGAAAATAGTTTGCATGGGTTCACTTTCCATATGATGCTTTATTTTCAAAAGTCGTTATATGATTAAATGCATTTAGCGATGTGTTATTGGGTATTTAATGACGGACTCTGGTCGCGTTATAACCTCGTCACTTGTTTTCTTCTCATTTACTGTGCGAATATTTTATCAAATTTTTTAATTGTTAAGAGGTAAGAATTAAAAGTTAAAGTTTTAAATTTTTTAACATTTTATGTATTTACATAAGTAAGCTGTGTGTGCACGTGTGCATTTGTACGCAAGTAAACATTCCTTTATGTTTAATTCCTTTTGCATCGTCGTCATAGACGTTATTGTCATTATTGTTATTATTATTATAGTATTTTCTCTCTTCCTTGCAACTTTTCATCATTTCATTTCATTTTCTCAATTCAGTTTCATGCGAGAGTGTTAGATAGGCTAGCTATCCGATTTACTCGGTTTCTTGCCTCTTGTATTTCGCTCATTTGCTCGCTCGTTACTTTGTTCGCTTATTCGTTTTCTACCTTACTTTGTAAAACTCGATAATTGCCTTTGTTAAGTACTTTTTGATGATGGTGCATGTTTAGTACGTACAGCAACAGCAACAGCAACAGCAACAAGAATTACAACAACTACAACTATATTACGTTAACAGTTTACATTAAAGTATTACACAGTATTTTCAGTCCGTCTTTCTCCACTACTTTTACTAACTAAGCATAACCGTAACTTTTAGTTATGATGTGGTTATGAGTTGTAAAATGTACTCGTGTGTATATAAAGAAAAGTTTTCTTTTTTTTGTTTGCATGTTTTCGTGAGTTTTTTCCTTTTTTATTCTGAGTGGCTGTAAGTGACTTTAACTGCGTGTTTGCTATTATATTAGGAATCCACTATATAGCAAGGATCGCTAAATTTGTATTGGAAGAAGGGCAACATTTAAATTTTTTAGGTAAATAACTTAATGCTTTTAATCGAAAATAAATGTTTATCTCGATCATAGAGGGCATATTAGATTTGTTGTATGTATGTATATAACGCATAAAAATACCTCACACATATATTACGTTTACGTGGGGGCACGTGTATATGAAGATTGTGTAGGTCTATGCATCCTCTAAAAACACTTCAAATATGTACAATTTTTATTATACCGACCGACGCGGAACAATTTTCCAAAATGCATTTAAACTTGTCTGTGTATCTATCCATGTACTTTTGTGTTTAACGCACAAGACTCGTTGTTCGACAGACTTCGATAAAAGCTTGAAAACTGACCATATGTACGGCCACTCCACTTGTAAATCCCTATGTTGAAAAAGTTCTTTCATGAGAACAAGTTACAATATGATAATCGAATAACGTCGATCATTAAATGCGTTAACTCGCTCTGTCTAATACAAATCTTCCACTATTTGCGTGGCAAAATAATAAAAATTATACGTTGTTCTCTTGTACAGTCATATCTTTAATGGGAGTCTGTATATGAAGGCGCATCGAGCCATCGAGTGGCGCAACCAAAATTTAACAAAATTTAAATATATATTAATAAGAAAGTAAACCTCGTTGTCATATGAAAGATTAAATGCGATGAAAATCATTGAAGGGACTGGGAGACAAAATATGAGCCGATCTCATTGAAATTTTTCACATTAATTTAGTGTTTCGAAATAATAATATCCAGTGATTTTTATCTGAAAATTTTTACTATCAGTATTTTGTATCATATAACGAACTTTTTAATATAACGTTTTATGTAGGGAGTGGTTGCCAAAGTGGTGCGATGCAATTCATTTTCAATGCGATTTCGGAGCAGAAAAACACGGGCAGGCTTTAATCAGTTCAGAAATTGAAATTCTATCGGTCAATATAATAAAAAGTGGACTTGGGTGTTACATATCTCCCCCCAAACCCACTATATTCCGTATCAGAAATGGTCGACGGCATACAAATTTTCCACTTTTATCCCCACCATTAAAGGATGTTTAAAGGTATGTTTACCTTATCGAAGCGTTTGCAACATTGAGAAGGAAGGTACAAAGGCCACACGAATTAAAAAGGTCTTGTTCAGCATCAATTATTTAGTCGTTTTGAGCATGTCCATCTGTCGGTTCGTGCAATGTTTATGGCTTTAAATTCAGCAAAAATATTCGCAGGTTGATGTTGAAAGTGGAAAGGATTCAATCGGCTAAAGAACCCTCTCACTGTGCCAATGAACTGAAAACGCTTCTATTCTCAAAAGCAAAAACAAATAAGTGAGAAAATTACATTCGGTCGTGACCGCATCTTTTGTAACCATCACCGTTATCCTAAAAAAGGCTGAAACAAGAGAAGAACTAAATTTTCATACTCTATGAAGTAGGGTGGGCGCCGCTGATTCGGACGGACGGATATGCTTAAATCGATTGAGAATTTAATGCTGATCAAGAATATGCACACATTGTGGGGTCCCTGAAGCTTCCTTCCGAGCGTGGCAAACATTTTGACAAAACGAATACACCCCACGCCTCTGGTGATGGGTATAAAAAGGAGTTATTTCCTCATCATTCAAAAACTATATAAGTTAAAAGTTGTACGTTAACAGAGAAAATTTGGTCACAGCTGAATTTTATTTTCTTACTTGTTAATACTACTCAATCAAAACAGGAGAATTTCTTGAACCCCTTCCCTTCCCTTACAAACTTTGGAAAAAAGAAACGAAAATTACTTCTTTATGACAACAAAGTTTAGATTTTTCGCATGTTTTGACAAAATGGACAGACTATATTGATTTGACGTATCAATTTATTGTAGTAAACTTGCCTCTACTACCCCTGTGGACCCCTGTCCATGTTGTTGTTCGCTTTTATGTGACAACTAGGTGTAATATCCGACATTTTATGACAAACTAAGTGAAGAACTAGATTAGCCGGGCAACAAGCACGAACAGGGAACCCGTTAAGATTAACTAATATTAACTAAACGTCAGAAGAAACGTTAATTGTATTAAACCATTAACAAAACAGTATCGATCAAAACAAACAAAACTTTTCCACAACTTCAAACCTGGGAACCTTATTATTATGTGCATTATATATTTATTTGAGATTTCACCTGGCTGAAGTCATTTATACTCGTCGCTATCATAATTAGTGTAGTGTGTATACGTCTGCATAAGCATTGTTTGAAATGTGAAAAAGTTCGTATTTCGTGATCCATAAAAGAGAGATGCGCTTGTTTTGCTTAACCCTTGGTTTTAGAAAAGTTGGAACAATATGCCTTTGGCATATGGATAGTAACAATATAAAGCGCTTCATCTTTATGTCAATCATCTCGGATAGTGTAATGCCTGCGTTGATCGAGCATAAATTATATCATCTAAAGACCATGAAGTTACCATAGTTACTGCATTGTATTCCTATGAACTGATTGTCATAAGAATGTTTGTAAACACATATGATCCCATATGGATGTACACACCTGTGTGACTCTCTAAGATTTTATGACAATGAAGTGTTATGTTAGTATCTATTTTTTATTTCTTTGTCGTAGTCATGATTTCGGTCGTTTCTGTTTCTTCATTTAGTTTCTGTTTTTTTACACTCATACTTTTATTCATTTTCAGGATAATCACAAATGTTTTCTGCTGAGTCCTTATGTTTTTATTGTCTTTCCCCTTTTTGCACCCACTTACAGTGCAAAGCCATGTATTCAACTCCCAATATATATTTCACTATCGAATTGTGTGTGTGAAGCAAATGTTGGTGAACGATGGAAAAAAAAAAGAAAATTCTTTCGCATGTACTTCTGTTTAACACGGTGGTTAATGGGCTAGCATGTAGGTGCGAATGTATATGCGAGTATGTGTTTCGTACTGCAAACTACGTTGTTAAGTTATGTATGTACCTTATTACAAACGTACATTTAAGTGAATATATGATTTTTTTTTTTTTTTTTTTAATACAAATATACACAAAAAACAAACGCGTATGTGTGTGTGTTTGTTTTTTATGTTCTCGTCTCTCGTTTACTGAAAGTTTTACGAGGCGTCAATTTAATATTTTATCTGTTTTTTTGTTCCTTTTGTATACAGAAAACATGCACAGAGGTTGTATTTCTGCCCTTCATACCGTTTTTATTTATTTTACGGTCATATTATGTCATAATTTTACGTTAAACGCTTTAGTGCAGAAGAGTGAGCTACCCAAGCAGTTGTTGCGGCAGTAGTAATAGCAGACTAAGTAATGATCTTATTGTTTTGTATTTGTTAAAATGTTGATGCGAGTGTATGTCAACTTTGGCATGTCTGTATACAGGTTATTGTATTTGTGTTTGTGTGTTTTACTCTATGTATTTGTGATATTTTTCTAAATGGGATGCGTTATAAACGGTGAAGTCATAGTTTATAAATTGACGGAAAATCGTTTTAAATCCACATATATATATACATATACCTTTCTATATTTATGAAAACTCATTGTAAATAAAATATGTTATATGCATAATATTTTTGTCATTTTTGCTATATTCGATGACATATATCAGGCAGCATTAATTATGTTGAGTCACGCTGACATTGAAGTCAACCGTTTTTATATAGATTGTTTTGCACTTCGTCGCTGGTGTCGGAAGTTATATTAGCGTGAGATCTAGCAAAATTTTAAGAAAATTATTTTCTAATATAATTTAATTGAAATATAATTTAATTATGAAATGAGGAAACCATCTATTCGCTGTTTCATCAGCTATTGGCGGAAACGTTGCACAAGGAATATATGGTATATACCTAGTAGGTAAGACCTAGTAGCTAATGAAACAGCGTGCAGATGGCTTCCTCATTCTGTCGAAATTTTGAGAGACGGCAAAAATTGAAAGAGCTATATGACAACCTGTCATACCTCCCCCACAGAGCCGCTATCTGCAAAACTCTCTGAATAGTTTACGTATATATATGCATATATAATGTTGACAACAAATGTACACTTACTGTCAGTGTAAAAACTTAAAAAATATTACGATATTAACTTAAAATCGAATAACCGTCGAAAGCGTTAGCTGATTAGTTATTTAATTTTTCATATATATACATTCAATCTTGTCGGATTGGTAATAGAATTCAACTTTAATTAAAGTATATTTGATGCAACCATTCGAAATATTCACCATCACGAATCGGAGCATTCACCAGCATCATATATATATATATAATCTTTTGCGTCTTGTCCCATCGATTTTGGATACCTTTGCCGTAGATTCTTCGACGTGTACGCAGTCTCGTAATCCATTTTCTAAATATTTTATAGCCTACTGCGTCTTTAAGTCGACTTAACCATGTCTGTAGCTATAACAGGAATATTTTTCAGTTTAACCCAGTTTAAGGCAAAGGAAATGAGAGTGCCGGGAAGGACATGCATCCCTTTACATTTTGTTATACACTGAACATAATTGTGTAAACAGCTTAGACTTATACCGTATGAGCGCCAATGTCCAAGTTGTCTATGTCCAAAATTTCGAAAAAATTGAAGGCGTCCAGTACGTTTTATGAAGCAACAAAATTCAGTAGATAGAATTTATTTATATGCCGACCTTATTTACGCACTGTATACCAAATTAGGTCATATTGAAAATTCTACGCAGTTTTTACCGCGGTATGATGCCGATGTCTATGTATCGAGCAACACTCACCTGATTGCCTGAAAAAAACATGTGCTTAAAAGGTGACATTTTAGGTTACATCTGTTGTGAAAATAGTTTTTTAAATACTCTATGTGATGCGTCTTTACTTTTAAAGAAAGGTAAAGACGTACGGCCAGAGTACTGTTAGTGAACGAAAAAGGCTTACTCGATTCTGTTCCGGAAATTTCGATCTCAAGGATGCACCTCGCAGTCATTGGAAAAGTTAATGAAATTTTCCGACACTAAATATCAACCATATGACATCTCGGAATCAGTTGAAAAAAGCAGGCTACAAATAGAAGCTCGAAACTGCGGAAAGAACGGCGGAGACCTGATACACTATACAGTGAGAAAAGATAGCTAATTACCAATACGTTTATATATATATATATATATATATTTATGCATACAGATATGTATGTGTATATGCATGAATTAATGTATTCTTAGCCATCTTATTGTATAACATTTTGGTGCTTGATTTGTGAAAATTATAATAAAGAGAACAAAAAGAAAATAAAAGAAATGGAGATTTTTATTTGCTTTAAAATGTAAAAGGAAAAAATCAGAAAAAATATACACTTGTTCCCACGAAGTTCAGCTAATATGATTTCCTGTAGATATCCGGTGTGTAAATGGTTTAGCTTTCGGTTTGTTTCTCTGGAACCTTTTACTTTCCGCCTCCAACATTTCACCTTAAAGTTTTTTGTTCAATTTTCCTTTTCCTTACGTTTAGTTGCTTTCTTTTTAACTTTTAACACATTTTTGGTTTTATTTTTCATTTTCATTATTTTCGCTGCCCCTCAGGGCTTCTCTAGTTGTTTCTTTACAACTTTCTTCGATTACAATTACGTTGCAAACAAATACTGTTTGTTTATTTATCTTTTCTGTTGGTTTAAACACTTTGCTCTTTATTTTTCTTTGGCTCTTCACCAATGGACAGCGGGGTGTAATTTGTTCACCTTCTTAATCGTTTAATTATTATATGTTTCCGGTAACGCATCTTTATTTCTCACCCGTCTTTCTAAGAACAATTGTTCACTTTACAGGGGAAGCGATGAGGCCGTCGTAAGACAAATTTCTGATACCACGCAAAACAAATTCTGATTTCTAAGTAAATGGGCATGGCGTGGAAAGGTGCATAGTTAGCCACATCTTTCGATGTAATTTTTACATTGGATTTTTTCTTTTTTTTTTTGTAGTTCTTCCCAGTTGCCGATATGTGACATTTAGCCAATTATTTGAAAAACAATTTAAGCAGCTTTTCGGTTGTATGTAAGCTTTTCTTTGCTTAAGTCAATATAGAGATTTTAATCACTTCGTGTGCGAAATTCACTTAAAAACATTTGCATTAAGGATCAGTTTTCTATTGTGGAATTTTCCCATATATTCCCTATTAGCAGTTAGTCGTAGTTTGCATATTTGGATTTACTCTTCAACTTCTCCTTATCTTGCATACGTTTTAGTTAACTTGTTTTATTGTCCTGCGTGTGCAAAAAAGGAATTTTTAAAGCTACAACAAATACTTGTAGCACTTCAAGTTACCTCTCGATTATTGCGAACAGTAGAATCACTTCCACAATATTGGTGAAAACTTGGTTTTAAAGTCTTCTTATTTTCTTACTCTGGTCAGATTAAGTTAAGTAAATAAGAAAAGTTATTTTCAAGCTTGATATTCGCCAACAGAAGCTTATGCATAACACTTGGAAAGTATTTGCCTGATTGTGTATGAATAGATTAGGTGGATGGGCCCCTTTTTATTTTTGTGAGGGCTTGGAGGGATATTATAATACATTAACACATTCGTTGTGGACAATAGACTGCAGTTGTTTACCTATTGATGATAAAGTTTAGCTCACATCACAACTTTTTTCAAACTGGATATGTGACCATTGACCATAAAATATGGAAGCTATGATATGTTTTCCTCTTTAAATTTTTGCCTTCCAGCGAGACACTATCCACGAATTACCATAAGTGGATCGACCCGGTTTCTTATACTGATCAAGAGTACGTGTGCACTAAATGATATTTAAGGCGTTATTCTGGATATTGCGTACGAAATTAAGAGGCTATTACAGGTCTATTATATATTTTATAGTGTTAGCAAAAAACTTAAGAGTAGATAAAAATCTTGAAAAGTTAATTGTGTAATAATATTTCAATTATATTGTTGCTTGTGTCCTGCAAGTATTTTTATCCTGGGTATGCTTCTTCGCTGGCGTGCTGGATATATACAATTTTTGATTAATAGATAGATGTGTGTGTCCGTTTGTTTTTCTTTTCTTTTGCTACGCAAGTTGGGTATGGCGGCTACATATTAAAATTATTTCCCTTACACACTTCGTCTACCACTCTCCTCTGCAGGACTACCGTTACCTATTATTTCACGGAGGTTGTATGTAATTAGTTTTGTATCTCTGAATAGGAGTCTTAGTGGATTCTCTTATTGATTTCCGTTGCCTTTTCTCTCCACACCTTACCTCTTCAATCGCCCTAACTCTTGGAGTACCTTGGTCACAAAGCTCCTCACAAGATTTAAGAACTGCGTGAGGTAGAAGTTTTTTTTTTAGGTGACCAATTACTTAGGGAATGTTTCCTATTCGCGTAACGACGTGAGGAAAGAGAAGGAAAGAAACAAATAAGGAGGCAGTGGATGTAAGCCCAATCGACAAGTGTTGTGCTTTTACCGACTGAGCAGTCGCTATACCTACGAAAAGGGTAAATTCAACCGCGAACATGGAGTTCGTGATCGTGGTTCTTACCCACTCGGCTACTCGGGCGAATAACCCCAAGGTGCCGTCTTTCGGCGCATTATTATACGTTATCGATAACAATGACAGTGTTCACATGTGTGTATGTGTATCTGTGTGTGTGTGTATGTGCTTATTTGTATAGCTTATTTGTATAACAATAACATAGCTTTTGCGGAACTTTTTTCTAAAATTAAGGCACGTGTTCTATGCTCTACGCTTTCAGAATAACGTCTGCAATGGTTTTTTTTCTTTTTTTTTTTAAGATACAAATGTAACAGGTTGTTGTAATGGCAATGTCAGTAAGATTTCCCTTTTGATATATTTGGCTTTGGAAACGGTTTATATATATAACAACCGACAAAGTTTTTAAGGGTAGAAGGGTATGTTAATTTCTGTATTCTGTTTATAATAAGAAGAAAGAATAAAGTGGGACAAGAACACAGATTCGAATTAAATTACCTTAAGAAAACCGTGTTAGTTAATTACCAGAGCTCTGTCTGCACAAGCCTGAAATCGTGGTTGAATTCGGAAATCCGATGTTAATAAAACAGTGATGTAATGAATCTTTACCTGCCGTGAAGATTCAAATCTATGGTGTCCGATGGCACACAGAGTGAAAAGACGATACTCACGCCCCACAGAGACCAAGGGAGACCCTTCCCTCTAACAAGGCCGAGGCCTGTCTAACACCTCAAACGCTTAATGGTCCCGCGATATTGAGAGTAACCATTGCCACTGCGAAATTCCATCAATGCGTCGTCCCCGTTGTTAGGCCGAAGATTCCGGAGATTCCATCGGGGGCTCTTCACACCCGTGATAGCAAAATAAAATACTGAAAGAAGCATAACAAAAGCCTATGGTCAGACTTCGCGTCAGATCCCGTACAACCTGAAATTCGGTGTGGGATAGAGTCTGCAGATGACATTGCAGAAATATGGAAGCGGTGCACGCAATGCATATAGACAATATATTTTCGCTGGGCGGAGCAGACCTATCCCGACTTCTTTCCTCTCCTTTGTAGTAAAAGAAATCCTAAAGATTACAATGTGTTTTCGTCGATAGATAATAGCTTTTCATAAATACCACCATGAAAATTTTCTGATGACGAAGCGGGTTACTAACACGCCCATCATTAACAAGGAACTATGCAATTCATTCGCTATGGAAATCTTGTCGCTACTGTTGTCTTTTGGTAGTTTGAATAATCTTCATTTGTCAGAGTTCTACAGAAAAGGGCGACAAGTAGTGAAAGTGTAAAATTGTCAGTTGCCGGATGCGGCAGCAGCTAATTAATTATCTTAAACTATTCCCTACGTCATACAAAGAGAGTGGAGTAAGCTTTTATAAAATAAGTTTTCACTTTTGTCGCCATATCGACAAAAAATCTTTAAATGAATAGAATTTTTGGTGCTTATTAATGATTTCGTTTATTTGTTTTTTGCTTTTTCTCTTTAAATTAATCATTCACTTCTCAATTTATATACGTTAATTTTACTTTTTCTAAGAATTTAGCAAATCAGTCATCATCATATTTTCCATTTAAGCAGGAGATTTAATTGAAATCATTCGTGTTTGTTTGAATATAAATTGTAACGACAGCATTCCGTCAATTACTTTACTTTTACAGACATAGCGTAAATGAGTTTTCGAAAACTTCTTCCTATATATCTGTTATCGCTTTACTTTGTAACATTCCTTCCCCTCTCCCAGCTATTACTAATTCGGTTGCCCTCTTGCAGCCCATTCCTAATTTCCATTTAACTGCTATAACTTGAAAAGTTTTAGCCAGTAACCATCAAGTACTTTTCAAAAAGTTCTTAAATTGCTTTTATTATCGTCATCATCATCAACATCTTTGGGCCAAGGATATGCAAAAGTATACACATAGTATATATATATATATACACAAACACATATACGCACAACACAAGTATATATATATATATATATATATATCCGCATAGGTACAAGCACAAGCACAAATGCTCGAAAGTATTTAACGCTTACAAAATTTGTCTAAAGGAAAAGCAAAGGAGGAAAAAATGAAGCATTTTAAAGGACTCGAAAAATATGAAAATCTCGTAAGGAAAGTTTTGAGAAAACAGCGGAAATCAAGCAGTACACGTTTACATTTCCAAATAAAAAGAATTAATATTTGATTAGCTGTTATTGTTGTTGTTCTTCCCGTGAAAATTGATTTTAAATTAATAAGATTTGCATGAAGAAAATGTAATAAAAAAAATATCATATCATTACGTATGTGTTTGTATAGCGGTAATGGAAAAAGAAAACTTCCATTGCCCTTCATCACTTCGCTTTAAATAAAACATTTACGATAATATATATGCACAGGAGATCTTTTAAGATGATTCGTACAATGCGCGACAATATAGTTTGCGTTACATTTTATTACCAAACCATACTCAACGTTTACGAAGCGAAAATGTAAAAGACTGCCTCACTATTCGATTAATAACGTACTGCATCGCTGTTTGTTTCATTACAAACGTTAGGTCGAGCGGTACTCTCGACTTGGTATTCAAATGAATGAAATTCATTACATTTGCGATAATTATGAATGAAATCATGTTTTGTTCAGATTGAACAATCAACCAGAAAAAGAAGTAAGGTGTAGTGAAAAGTTCGAGTTTTAGAAGCATCAAATTTTCTCATGAATATCTCGATCGAGGGATATATGCACGTACATATATATCATTAAAGCAGGTAGCCGAAGTAAATATAAAAGTAAAGAGTAAGAAAATTGTATCCGTCATGGTTAAAATTTTCAGCGCCCCATGGTACAAAAAGGTGAATGGGATAAAATTCATCTTTCACCTTTTAGTTAACCAAAAGGTATTGTTAAGAAAAAAAAAATCCACTAAGTTGTAGAGTCCTCCATATTTATTTTACAATTATCGCATTTTTAAGCAGATAATATATCTTCAGTTGGGGAATGTACAAAATAATTTTAAATATTTTGCCCTCTTTACCTCAGGAATCCTAAGTACAAAACCCCAAAAAAAGTGAAAGAAAGAAAACTTAAACTTAGAACTTTGTGTGGGCATGGCCTATGTTCTCCAGTTTCCGCGAGGTAAATGTAGAAAATTTCAGCCTTCTATCTTTTATAATGATGATGAACAATGAGCGGGATGATATAGAGAGGATTAGGAATGCGTAAGTGTCCATCTCGAGGTAAAACCAAAACGGGATGGCTTTAGTCCCAGTGTAGGGCCACTTTGGACAGTGAGATGGCACAACGTCCATAAAAAAGTAATAGACACACAGACAGACAGACAGATTGACAGCAAACGTACGTAGCTTAATCGATTCAAAAGTTCACGCTAATCAAGAATGCGAATATTTTATAGGATCTGTGAAGTTTATTCTTGGACGCTGCAAACGTTATAGACAAGATGAGTATACCTTTGCAAAACTCAACAGCTATTGTAAATAGAAAAAAATTGCAAATACAATCCTGCCACGCCTAGCCAATAGAACCAATAAAAATGAAAGCATTAAGCTTTAAGCGCGTTTTGTTTTTTTAACTACAATATATTTCTCGGGCCTAGCGCAACTGGCGTACTTAACCAGCTACCGGTCTTTAAATTTCCACTGAAACTGAAAAACGTTTTAAAATTCTTTAGTGATGCAGGGATCCATTTTTCTCCATAGATCTGTAAATAAAATTTGTTCAATCAAACCGACACCATATCATAATATCCGAAAAATTTTTAGTTCTGTTGTTCACAGTGCAAACGTATTAGATGTAGCGATACAGATGGAGAGGCCATCAAAGGAAAATGATACGTTAAGACTTTTACTTTATTAAATAAATATATGGATTTTTTTCTGATCTTTTTTTTATACATTAAACTATTTGTAGTAAGGATAGATTAAGTTTACATAGACATATGCAACATTGAAAAGATTTTTGAGATGGATCCCTCTTCTATTATAATAAACGATTCCGACTCATTTTCAGAATTACTTTAAGCGTTTAAGTACGTCTGCTTGTCCGTTTGTGCATGGGATGTCTGGCCACACACTACATGTGGCAATTTTTCAAAGATCGTTCGATGTGATATCAGTACAGTTGTATGCTTCTACCCAAAGATGAACGCTTTAAAAATCGATGGAAGCAAGTAACTTTTACAATCGTTTTCCATGATTCCCTAATTGGAAATAGTCGTTATATGAAAACAAATTATAAATTTGTGGTATTTCCGGGTAAGACACGTTGAAAAGTAATATTTTGGCATGTCAAGTAAGGGGGAAAGTTTTGATAGGATTTACCCAATTTTCTTAAACCACCTTTCATGTAAATATTCTTACAAAGACAAAGTCGTAATGCGACAATGAGAAGTAATTCTTATTTGATGGTAAAAATTGATCAAGAATAGCGATTCACGTATGAATTTTCTGCACTAAATTTGAGTTACAAGTGACAAGTTCAAGTTCAAGTTTCCATACCAGCCTTTTTCGTTGAAAAACAGTATCTAATTTTTGACATTTTATGTCAAACGCATACACCTATTTACGGTTCTCGTTATCGAGCTTATGTACGATACGACAAAAATGATAGGATGACCTCATCGATGTATGCATAAAAAAGTAAGGCTATCGAGTGTCATCAGCTCGTAACGAACACTCGTTAACGAGAACCATCAATTTCAAAATATAAATTCGACATCGAGTTTATTCTCGATAACGAGAATCGTAAACCGACCTTAGGTAAGAAATGATGCTTTCTTTGACAAAGAAAATTGTTTTACTAAACTCGAATGGTGTTGTGTCACGTTTTTGGTTATTCTCGAGGGAAGTAAGCAACCAATCAGTTGTTGCAGATGAACTATAATAGTGTAAGTGTAGCGTCATAGTCGACCCCTTGCCGGAATATAACTTTATTAATTTATTTGGCTTTATTTAAATATAGAAGAAGGATTTAATGATGAATGTATACCAAGCTAACACCTTAAGTAGAAAGCAAGAACGAGCGACATCTACTGTTTCTTAAAAGGCATTTATGAAAAGCCGTAAACAATTGCCAATTGCCAAAAGCCATTAAAAGTTTCCTTTATGAGTTGTTGTACCTTTTCACTTACTACGTAGGCTTAAGATTATTCAAAAATTTTGTTTGTGGAATGGGTTTCATAAATATATATGAATGCTATAAGTTTAGCCATCTCAGTTTTCTATATTCTTAGCATTGCAATATAAAATAATGGGCTTTCTTTTTTTCTCTCGATTTTAGAAATAAAAGCAGTGCTGTGAGCGCAGCTTCCAAATCAACATAAGCATCGAAGTCGAAAATGCATTAACATATTCTCTACCAAGCTGTCACAGCGGGATTTTCATATGATAAGTGCCGTTGTCGGCACGCGGGTCGGTCTCAAATAGCGTTCTGAACATCATTCCAATTAGCATTTAGATTATAATTTTTTAATTTAAAAAAGTAAGAAAATTATATCCGTTGGTTGCGATCGAATCTTTGAAAAAAGACTAAGAACTCTCGCTCTACTCCAAAAAATTCTACCCTATAATATTGGATGGCCGCGCCTGATTTTTCCTATTTTCAGAATAAAATTGGAAATTTCTTTAGCGCATTTGTTTTGCTTTATGAATAACAAGTAAAAAACTTGGAAACCAAAGGTGTGCACGGTTTTTATTGCATAGGCGTGTGAGCGCAGTAAGCGTGTTCATTGATCTGTTTGGGCTATTTTTAAATTCTCTTGAAAATCGTCTGTGGTGCAGACGGACAGATGCACAGAGAAGGAATCGAATGCATGCTCAGGTGCATTCCCAATTTGAAACTGGCCAAGTTTTTATAGACGTTATGGGTTTTTTGACTTTTACTTCTGTGCGTTGAAAAAATATCAGATTTTGCTACTCTACAATACTGTGCAGGCATGGTCAATTTTTTATAGATTCATCGGTTGTAGCTGATGAATAAAGAGCAAAAAACCAGTTTTTATTCGTTTTGAAAAGCATGGGTGTTTTTAGTTTATATAATAATGCAGACGTATTCGTCAACCGAGTTGGCCCATTTTCAATACTAACCTGCGTACAAGAAATTCCAATGTTTCTGCCAAATTTGAAGTCAATAGTTTTCGTTATGAGGCCGGAAGATTGTTTGCAACAGACATTACGCAGACAGACGGAAGGACAGATGGACATTCTTAAATCGGTTCAGAATTTCTTTCCGGCAATTGCAAACATTTTCCCAATATGAATATACTCCTCATGCTTCGATGATGGGCGTAAAAATTGAACTTGACGAGGAAATGATTAACAAAAACGTACACGTGGTAGAGAGGGCACACCTTTATGATAACATAACGGAATAATAAAATAATTGAGCATGTTAACATATAAACATAATATTCGAAATTTCCGATCATTTAAACCGAATTCAAATGTAAAATATATACAAATCGACTGCACTTGTTTATAAAGTTCTTTTTATTAAATGATAAAATAATAGGAAATCGTAAGACTGAGGTTCATTTTGCTGGCAGCATTTTGAGGGCATAACACTAATTTCGACAAATAGAAAAATGGTTATGATTAAAAGAGTGCGGCTATGCACATGCACATGCACATGCATCAATAATCTGCGGTTATGTGGTTCCAACGCGGTTGTAGAATGAAACTACTGAGTTATATTTGCAAGTTATATTTGCTATAGAAATCATAAGGCTGTTGACAATTTGCCTATCAAGAAATTGCATTAATAAGTTTATTAAACTTTTATGTACGCATTTTCGAATTTTGCAAAACAAAAGCTTCTTTTTGCTGAACCGCAAGAATTAATGACCCTACGAACGTATTTGATAAAATTTGAAATGGTTTGGTAAAAGTTTGAATATTGTAAAAAGATTGAAAAGAAAAACATTTGCCTTCTTTTGCTTTACAAACGATTTTCCTTTTCATTTTCTTTTCATTAATTCTCCGCCTATAATTTAAAGCGAATTTCGATGGCTATGCTTTACTTTGGTGTTGTTTTCGTTGATTTTTCTTAATTTCCTCAGAGGAAATCTAAAAAGCCATTAAACTTCAATTAAATGCTCAAAGGAGAACGCCATACAACGTTATTTGTCTGTTAAGTGTAAAATATTGCATACTCTCAACCCCCCCCCCGACAAACCGATATTGGGAAACAAGAGAAAATCTGACCGCATTTACACTAAAATTCGTTGAATACGATAACATGAAAAACCGCGTATTTTCAAAATTAATCTCGATAATACTTAAAACTTACACACAAACACACACATATATGCACACCCATTCGCTTACAGCTAAAGCAGAAGAAGACTTGCTGGTTTCAACTTGATAGCTTGAAATAACTTTAAAGTTTATTTATAAATGGTTACCGAAGAAGAGGCACTTTATATGGGTGTGTGCGTGCATATGTATGAAATAGAAGGACGGTGAGAGAGGGGGGGGGAGGAAGTGAATGAGTGAAAGAGTGAATGGAGTTTAAAAGCAACAGCAATGAACGTCGCTGTACCGCACACACAACCGCAAATGAGCGAATTAATTTAAAGTGTAATAAATGACTAATGCCCGCATAAAATTTCGAACTTTATCATCAAAGCGATTTAGTTTGCAATAAACAGTTTAAGGTATAAGCTACGGCTTCTGCACTTACTTCTACTAACACTTTGCTCAGACGTCTCGGGTTTGGTCTTGCGAGAATTTCAGCAAGTACGTTAAAAGGTAAATTAAATCCGCACCACTAAGAAAGCAAGAGACTATACACATCCACACTCAAACGCACGAACATAAGCGAATTGTATTATTTAAGAAATATTTTGCCAGTGTTATAAGGAATTTTAATTAGTAAACTCTTACATTCTTATGTATAGAATAGTGTTGGTTTTTGTAATGACGATACTGATGATGATGATGCAACAGCCGTTATTTGTAACAAGTTCATGGCTTTTAAATTAACCCCACTTACACAAACGGTTACACAGGCAGGAATCGACTGTAAGCATAAACAACAAAAAAAAAAAAAAACAAAAAAATCTGGATACTGGGAAAAACTGTGAAAATGTTAAACCTCTTTTTACTTATAGTCTTGCTTGCCACGCTCATCTGTATATATATATATATATATATATATATATATATTATATGCACAAGTGATAAATGAGTATTTTAATTTCAGTTAGCTTAGCGAGGTCATCGCGAAATGGTGTATAATGCGCCAACTAATGATTTTGTGCAAAAAGTTTTTTTTTAACATCCTTTGCATTATGTTATACATTACGTTTTTACTACTGAAACGTTTACCATTGCTGTTGTGTTGTTGCTGCCGGTTTTTCTTCTCCTCTATTGGTTACCATTGGTTTGTATAATTAAAACATTTTCGTTTTTTGTTGTTCGGTGGCTTTAATTCCTCGTTTTAATTTTGAATTCTTTTTGTTTTTGTCTTTTTTTTTCTCTTCTATTACTTCACCGTTCATATCCGCTTTTTGTTAGATCGTCTGTTGCTGTATGTATACAAGAAATAGGCGTTGCATGTGCTTATGTGCGAATGTCTGTTTGTTCGGGGTTCTTTGCTTGTAATATACTCACTATTATGTCAGTTGCATGCGTGTTGTTTACAAATGAAAAATTCCTTGTATCTTAATTGTTTTGTCACTACAAAAAAGAAAAAAAATAATATATATCTTTTTTCTTCGGATTTCTAAAGTAACATTTTAATATAATTTTCGTACTTCAATTTCATCCATGCTGGTTAATCGGTGAATGAGAAAAAAGTAAACTATTTTTGTTAGAAAGACAATGGATGAATGATATGTGAATAAGCTTTTCGACGCGTCTTCTTTCACTAGTTCGATATTTTCATAAGTTGTACAGTGTGGTCCTCTTTCCCCTGGAACTAAAAGTCCTGCTTATTCTTAGGTGTACGGAAAAGTTGTGTTGTTTTTTTTTTTTAACGCTTTTTATTTAAAATTGATAAAAAAAAAAAAAAATAACGTCCTTTGACAGTTGCAACTGTCTGCCAGCGTTCTGGAAGCTTATCTAACAGTCTGGAAGACAAGCCCCCCGCTTAGTAGGCATTCCCCTAAAGTATTCTTCCACTGCCATTTGGACAGCCTAATGATTAGCGGTGTCTCCCCTTTGTGAATTAACGCCTTTTTCTCGACCCCTCATACTCGAGTTGTCACCGCGTCTTCAAGCTTTTTTTGACTCCTTTGATCCTCTTTGCAACTCGTACAACATAAAATGCTTTAAATGCAGTTTTTCTTTACTCATGAGTTTAGCAAATCCACCAAAACTGACTAAAATACCAAAAATTGTGTATAAATCATTGGTCGTACATAAATGTAACCGTTTCAAGCGGTTTCAGTCGGATCAACATTTTCGCTAAGGATCGACAACGCATAAAAGTACAAGCGTTCAAAAACGACAGAGATTTCCCCTACACCTAATAATTTTGTCTATTTTTTAATTTTGTGAAAAGCGGTTCGTAGAATGGAATTTAATCGATAAATTTGAGTCATGATCGTGTTTCTACATTCTGTACAGCTTCTGCGTTCTTCGTAAAAGTTATAAAGCACACCGTCCATGTGAATAAATTCGCGGATTTTTTCTTTTGGTTTTCTTTTTTCAGTAAAACGAAAGCTTTCTTCTCGAGGAAGTGATAATGAAAATATTGTCTCTTGTAAGTTACGTATGTTTTGCGTTTTTCTAACGGCAACGGAATACAAATTCCGTTGCATATTCCACTTTTGTGTCCTCGGACTTCTCAATTCACTTACATACCATTATCCCCTATTCGAGATCCTAAGTCCGTCGACAATGCCTGATTTACTTCTATAGCCACGGAGCGATACTTCCGTATCAAAATGTTTTCGAACACCATTCAACACACTAACATTTGTACTCAAGATCAACGCAATCTAATGCTTGAAAACATCTACCAAGCATATCGTAACAAGATATTTTCATTTAAAATCAATAATTTGTTAGGAAACTTGTGCCAGATACGCATTTTTGCTTTTTCCAATTGCCAACGGGAAACTCACACAGAAGGCCAATAATTTCTCCAAGAATTTTTTCAAAATATTTCGATCTTTTCTCCCCAAACAATTGATTCCTCGGCCATACTCCTCGATTACCAATCTTCTATTAAATAATTAGATTTATTTCCCGTCAACGAAACATATAAAGGATAGTGCTAGCTATTAAAAAGGGCTCTTAATTCGAGTTAATCAAACAGTTAGTTAAGCCGGAACAACAGGGCTATCGATAAATCGACGACTAACGCAAAACGGTTTTAAAATAATAATTATGATTATTGATTTTAACAGTAAAGAAGCTTAAAAATTGGACAGAAGTACCCATTTCTCGTGGTTTTCATAAGAATCAAAGTTCTGCGCGACGAAATGATAAGTCATCAGTTGAAATTTGTGCTAATCGTAAGCGACCCAATATCTACCGGACACAGCGCCGAGGACAACCAGATTTAAGCTCATTACCGCGTACTACGTTCCCTGGACAGGTTTTCTGATATGAGGCCTTGCGCATTTATGCGGCAAAATCAATATTTCAATGGTTCACTTAAACTGAATCATGGTTAACTGGTGATTAAGGAATACGACGCATTCATCATTCTTAACACGTTACGATTCAGCAGGAAAAAGAACATTTCATGCGCTTGAATTTTTTTTATTTTTTTGCTACAAAACTCGACCTATTCAAACCTTCAGAGAGCGACAAAAATTTATTTGCACGCTTGACGTACTCTGGTTTGAGTGCTTCACAAGATTTTGAATCGTTCACGTGCCGAAATGCTATCATTATGATGTAAACCATCGTAGAAGCACATAAATTTGCCATGATGGAAAAAAAGGGTATAATATAAAATTTGTTAGATCAGTGTATCGGTCTGCTCGATTCTCTGTTCACGATCTTGTGTGAGGGGCTTCACTGAAGCGTTAAGCCTAATATGTCTAGTAGGACGAAAGGACAACCTATGACATACATCATCGGACTCAATCCTGGTACAAATATTTTTTTGCGTTAGCCGACAGGACAATACAAACTGATCCTAATTAATTTACTTCCACACTCACTTTGCTTATAATGCTTTTTGTAACTCTAATATGCTAGGTTGAGTAAGTGGATATCAAGGATTCACTCTAAAGCGCATACGATTTTCTTTTTTGTAATGGTGGAAATTTTAAGAAATATTCAAAATGAAAATTGAAAGCCAATCAACTGTTTTTGGGTTAGGAAACGTTTTAACATATTTTGCATGAAAATAAATTTAAACATTTATGCCACCCAAGTTTTTTATATGAAATGGAGAGCCTTCGCATCGGCAGGCATGTAAGAAGAGAACGCATATAAAAACTTCTTCTGGCAAAGCGCAGAACTGAAAGCTTTATTCCTAAAAAACAGAGCACTTTTCGTAATTTCGTTAAGGCACACAAGAAGACGTATGAGTAAAAAAAAAAAAGAACAAGAAGAGATAAAATTGGCGCGAAAGCAATTAAAAATTGACAAGCGTTGATAATTTATTGCTGCCACTTTAACGGCAGCTTGGTAGTCAATTGTGTAGTATAACGAAAGAAATAAAGAAGAAAAGAGGGAATTAAATTTAAAAAACTTGGCATTTAAATGTGAGCATTAAAAGAAGAGAGAACGATTAAAAATTTGCATATTTTCATTTCTTTTCCCTTAAATAAAATTGCTTGGAATCGGTAGTTTATCTCTGCTTCCTTCGCTTGTCCTTACCTTTTGACAAGTAATTAAATTTTTTAAATTCAGAGCTCTTGTTGTTATTTGTTCCCGTTGCTTTTTATAACGATCTGTTGCATTTCGTTTATGCCATAAGCGTGTGAAGACAGCATTTTCGTTGCTTTTGTTGTTGCTATCATTATGGTCAAAAAGTGTTGTTGCAAAATGACCAACAGGTAACCACAAACACTGTATCTTGTTTTTTTTTTTCGAGTACGCCGTGTCTGCTGCCGCTACTGCCGTTACTGGTTATATCTCTGCTATCTATCAATTAAAAGGTTTTTGCTTAAGAGAAGGAGTCTCGTTATGAGTGCTACTTATGGCTGTCAGTTTACTTTCATACCGACTTGCTGGCCAGCATTGTGTTGCATTTAGCGTTACACGTTGAAGATAGATACGATATTTCAAATAATCTTAAATTTCTCCGAACAGCTGTAGCTACCCACTCCGTATCGCTTTCTGCTTATCTTCTGCATGTCAGTTGCTTTTTCAGTCCCATTTTCTTCCCTGGCTTTCATTCTGCTTTTCCTTTTCTGTCTTTTTTCTCTTATCACACGAGTATTCGTGGTATTGAAAAATTAATTGAAATTTTCGTTATAGCCGTGAAAAGCAACAACAAATACTACCAACACCATCAACATTATAAGCAGCATATGCATAAAAGACTATATTTTATACCACAGATAGATAGATAGAGAGATAGCGAGAGAGAGAGATAGAGAGAGAGAGAGAGAGAGAGAGAGAGAGAGAGAGAGAGAGAGAGAGAGAGAGAAAGAGCGAGGAGTGAGATGGTCACAGGCATGCACGGGCATAGCCATGGATGGATAGATAGATAGATGGACAGACAAAATACACAATGCAGGAAAGGATATGCAATAATATATGCAAAATGGCGAGAGAGCGCAACGGAAATGACCACCGACGTATTACCTAACCGCAAATGCGTTATGTTGTTATACATACAACATCCTTCGTTATGGTGAATACTATATAGTATATGTGCCTATTTATATGGGCATTTTTATTGGATAACTGCAACATAACAATTTGCATATTTCTGACTGCAACATTTCCTTGCAGTGTTCACAATATTTAAGTTTGCATTGTGTTATGTTACTGCTAGTGCTGTGGCTCCTGCTATCGTTGTATATCAAATGTATTGGCAAAGAGTTCATAGTGCCGCTGTTACTGCTGCTGCTTCAACGCTTACATATATCTTGCAACACTGTCTGCTTGTCTATAATCTGCATAAAGGTTCCGACGTGGCAACGCAGGAATTGCCACAACGTAAACAAAACAAAAGTAGCCTTCACCAGTACTCATATGTTTTATACATATATTATATATATATATATATATAGTACCAAAACGAACATACACATGCATTATAAGCGTCCATTACAACAATAAACGCTGGCAGTTGTCTTTACCACCAACCTTGTTATTAAACATACATGCACACATACGCCATGAGCCACTAAGGCCTACATTCGTTTTATCTAGTATGGTACTCTATTATAAGGTAAATGGATGGATGAACGCTTGTTCCCTGAATGTGCAGCGGTATGCATTTTAGCAATATTTACCGACAATTTTATTTTAATATCAATTCGTTTCGATTTTTTATTTTGCTTTTTATGCGCACACATACACATAAACACAGACGCGAAGGTCTGCGTACATATCAGCGGTAGCAGCATCTCAAACCTTTTCGGCCTTTTCGAAAATTGTTGCCTAAAATTTTTACATGGCGCTTCGCTTGACCGTGAGGCTTTTTCGGTTAGCGAGCGTACATTGTTAAATAAATTAGGCCGTTACGGCTCGACAAACGTAACCGCAGAATTGTACAAACATAAAGCAGTGTTTTAAAAAGCAAAAATAATGCACATATACATGGAAGGATAATGACACCTGGTCTTCTCTTTTCTCTTAAAATATTGCGTTCTATACATTACCCTCCATACCATAAAAGGAGGAGCAATATGCTTGCTAAGCCACAAGTTGTTCGCAACATAACTTTATGTGTGTTTGGCTACAGTAACAAGACATTACATTATTATTCATATTTTTTTTTTTTTTTTTTTTTTTTTTAATTTAATCTTTTGCCTTCCACAGTTCTCTCTCCAGCACAGTCTGCAAACCTTTTCGTTTGGATAAAACAGGTACTAGCCCGTTTTTTAAACTATAGGAAATTCAAGTACTTCCATTGCCCGACCACTTGCAAAAAATTAACAAAATTTTAATCAGATTGTTGATTTTTTACATAAAGAGACTTAAAATAGGACAAGTAGGCACAAAGACGAAAAAAAAGAAGCAAAAACAACTTAAATTAAATACTTCACACCGCTCGACTTACTACAATTGTTCTCTTATTTGCGTGATTATATAACCAAAGTTTCAAAATTTGTTGCTACTCGCATTGTCCAAAGTGTTCCATTAATTAAGTGGGAATAAGCCAGTGACTCATCAAACACCACAAGAAACCGCCTGTTTAAAGAGAAAGATCAAAAATCTTTGCGATGACGCGATATAGTTCCTCCGGGCATGGCTCTGCCAGATACCGCGTTAGGCATCATATGGTACGAATCATCGGTATATCACCAAGTGATACGCAGTAACTTAATGTCCCCCATAATCCATTAAGCACTACGTACTCTGCTATTATGCGCTCATTATTTGCTTGGACTGTTAAAATTTTCGAAACACTTATTATTATTATTATCATTATATGAATTATTATCATTATATGAATTATTATTAATAATATATACATATGTTTGATAAGAAGTACTTGTAAAAACGCTGTAAAGCACTTTATTGAGAAAGAACCGCCAACTTTCTTTCAACATTAGAGTAGACGGATATCATGTAAAAAACTTCCTTGTGCTAGTTTTCTTCATATTATGACTGAATATCGAATCGCCGCAGAGTTCCTTAACGACTTAGTCTTGCGATGGATGTGAATGATGCTTCTGGATCTGCCCATGAATGTTTGCGGTTGGGATTATTAAAATGATTTCGCTTTTCATCCCAAGCGACGGTACGTTGCAAAAACGATTTCCTTTTTATCGTTCGGGCAAAAAGAAAGTACTGTCGGTGAATGGTCTTTATTTGGCACGATGCTCAATATTTTCGTTGTTAGCAAAAAATAATCTTGCGCTGCGATATATGTTGACATTAATTTTCCATTTCCAGGTAGGGGCAAATTCCAGCTATATATGTATGTTACATACCACCAAAGACGAAAGAAGTAACTATTTAATATGTCGTCAACATTTCATTCACTTTGCTTTAGATCGTCGACGTTCGGGGATCTTCGTTGGTTGCAACCGAACCATCATTATTTTTTCAGCTATTATAAAAAAATGCTGTATAAACTTTGCAAATCACTCACGGTTTTCGGATTCGAAAAGTTTGCTAAATGATATCTAAGCTTAAAGGTAGTTAATGACATATGAATGCTGACGATTTGTAAAATTTCGAACTTGCATAAAATTGCAGGCATTTTGCTACACCATCAGCAACTGTAGTAAAAATCTGTTTGAAATCATCTTAAGCAGTAAGCATTTATATTATATACACAGTGCCAAACAATTCTACTACTCAACTTACGTCTTATTGTGGTAAACCGCAGAGCAAAAAAAAAAAAGAAAAATGAATAAATAAAATAAAAAAAATAGAAATAAATGATAAAAAAAATTTCATTTAAACGACATGCTTTAAAATCTCATACCAGATTAAATGCACGTATATTGAGCTTTGAAAATCAATACAATAACAAAAAAGGAAGCCATACTCTTTACCTATCCGAGATAGAATGAATTTGCTTGCAGCAGCAACATCTTGAAAATGTTAAGATGTTGTTGCAAAAATATATTCATTCATGCGTTGCATTCAATCGTGCAACTCTTTCCCTTTTCGTTTTTCGTTTTTCGTTTTTCGTTTTTTGATTTTCATTTTTTGTTTTGCGTTTGTGCTTGTGTTGATCTTACTCCACGCATGCATTGAAAATCACTAAATGTATTGTTGTTTCATTACATACCCAAAAACATTGTATTCTATTTGTAGTTAAATTTGTTACTGTTGTGTCCTTGTGCATTCTTTTGTTGTTTTTGTTAGTGCTTATACTTGCAAATTTTAACCAAATTGTTTCATTACACGTTACCAGCTATGCATTCAGATACATGCACACATGTTTCCATCGCCCACTTTCCATTGAAGTGAATGGAAATAGATCCTTTAAAATATTTTTACCTTTCCATCTATACAAAGAAGAAAAATAAGACTAAGACTTAAGCTTCGAAATGCAGGGAAGCAAAAAACAAAGAATACAATATAAGAGGAGTAGCCAGATGGCAAAGTCTGAGTGATTTTGTTGTCATGTAATGAAAAGAAAGAAACAGAACAGAACAAGACAAGAGGACGTAAAAGTTGTGTTAGACATTCATTTAACAAATATTACAATAGTAATATAACTTTTTTATTTATTTCTTTTTTATTTCCTTTTTCCAAATAAAGGAAAAAGCCTACACAACGGACGCGTTTATGAAATGAACAAAACGCCTTTTGGCGAACTTCGTCTAGCATGCATAGCAATTAATAGTTACACATATAATAACTTGACGTGCTTTATTCTCGCCTTTTTAAGGCATTTGTCCTTTTTAAAGTATTTTGGGGGGCAAGCATCCAGCAGAACGCAATTTTTTTCCTGATTATATGAAATCATTTAGAATGGATTTTACGTATGTGCATTATCCGACACATCGCTTCGATAATTGACAATTATATACCGATACCGATGTGCTTCGTACATTTTACCGTTCTAGACCTTGACAATTTTCCTCAATAGCCAACACATTCGAACATGTCTTAGTTGATTGTCTAGACACGACATTGTCTGCACACGTATGTATGTGCGACGGTTTGAAACGACGGGATTGAAACCATTTAATAATATTGATTTCTTCATGATTTTCTTATTCAATCTTAATATTATGCAATAAAGCATCCAATTTCAGATAACTGAAACTATATAGCAAAAGGGAATTTGGTCTTAAACTTGCAAACAAACTTGCTTTTATATTTCACGTCTGAGTTTGGCGAAACTCAAGAGACTAGACATTTTGATAACAATGCAGGTTAGGTTCTATCACAGAAGTCAAACAAGTTAGATTTATGCATTTAGGCTGTTGCACAGCTATTAGATCAATAAAATCGTTAACTGTTTAATTTTCTTGCATAGAGCAAAAGACTAATTTGCCTATTATTATATTTGGGTAAACGATTTCTTATAAGCGTACATTAAAACGCTTTCAATAGAAATTACAAAAGAGACGAAATAAACAGACGAGATAAAAAGTAATTGGAACAAATTTTAAGATAGTACTAGAGTTTCAAGGGTTATGTTTGTCGTACACAGGTTTAGTTTTATCTTTCGAATATAAATTGTTGTTAAAGATGAGTGCAAATGTTTTTCATTGGAAATTCTTGACAATCATATCTGCTTCATCAATGCAATGGTAGCCGCCAGAAATTCTGCTGCAGCTCATATTTTATTTATAGGATCAATAATTGTTCATTTACGATAATGTGTTCAAGCTTGAGAGTTAATCGTTTTTTCTTCGCCTATACTACACGGATGGAGATATTAAAATTTATTTTTCCTTTAATACCTTCATTGGCCCGCAATGCTCCTCAAAATTGTCCTTAAAGCGCTGAAAGAATGTAATAATCTAGAACTGGTTGCGCGTGATTAAGAATTGCATTCTCTTTTTTTTTTTTTTTGGTGTAAGAAATCACAGCATCTTTTTTTTTACTATATAATTATATTACCAAGATATATATGCATATTTGTTATTATTTTATTAAATTACTATATCGAACGTATGTAACTCCAAAACGTGCACCTTTTTCAAGATTACCATTGACTGCATAAAATCTCGCAAGCCGTTTTCTAACTGTTTCGTAAGTGACTGCATTTTCCCCTCAATGCATGTTCTTCGTGTCTCACTTCGTCGGCACTTATTATATAGTATTATATCATATTTTATTAATATTTTGTTTTATTGCATAGTTATACACAAGTCATTCCATTTTGCCATTCTTCTACGTATAATGTATATATTGTTCATTCATATACATTTTGTTTTTTAATACTTTCAATTTTTAGGGAAAATATATCGGCCGAATCGAGGTATTATCGCTATCTTCACTTCTCATTGTAGCAATATTATCAATATTTGAAAGACTTATCTAAAGTGTTTTTTTCTGATAAAATAGGTTTTCCGCGATTGCCGGCGTTGTTCAAATGATTGGCCTCGGGTGAAGGCTGAACGTAACCAGGGCATTCTTCTTATTAATCATTTCCTTCTACTGGAAACGAAACAAATCCTATTCAGAAAATTTTCTTTCAAGCTGTTTTTGATCACAAATTGTTAATTGACTATTGGTCCTTATATTGCATACGACTTCCTGAAGGCAAATTGCTTGCTTAACATATGAAAAAGTCCGTCATCGCTTTAGCAAATTCACGCAAAATCAATTGTATGTCATCCATTACGTTACTACGGAACAAATTATTTTGTCAGTTGTTGCGTCAGTTAACATAACGACACTTATCGACTATTTGCGAAGCATTGCTTTGATCTTCTTCTTGTAATGTCTTCATGGTAATAGAAAATGTCTTTGATAGTATGGAGGTCATATTAAGCTTTCCCTCTATTATTTGTTCTATTAGGAATAACTTGTTTGTCGTGAACTAAACAATACGAAAGCTATAGGTATAATATTTTTGCGTTGTGTGTATTGGCTGAATAATAAATGCGCAAATAGAGCGCTATCAGTGGATCATTATAACTAAACAGCAGTTTTCTAAAGAAGCTGTGCGTACATACTTGTCTTCTTATGCCATTGTGACACAGCAAGCAAACACCTGTTTCAAGTTATTCTCTGATAAACATACGAAGAGAGGAGATAATGATGCTTAACCGATTTTGAAAGAAAAAGGCATTGATTGGAACGATAAATTGAATATTCTGTTAATATGCCGATGCTTTTAGATCTACTACGAATCACTACGAGTCGCAAATTATGTTTCTGAATTGTTTCCAGTCAGTCAGTCACCGCTGGAAGCCGAGCGCATCAGCATGGTATTTACACAAATTATAGCTTACTGTGTAAAATAAAAATGGGTGCAATTTTCAACAACGGAAGCCATTAACAACTTTTGTATAAAAAAAAAAACTAAAGAAAAATAAACCCTTGTCATTTAATCTGTAGTATTATAGGATCATTGAATTATTTTTCAAGGTCCGACAGGCCATGTTCTTTCTTATTTTATGATGCTCTCGAATATTGATATGTATGTATCATAAGGGGATTGTTAAGATTTATTACAAAAATAGTGAGCACATTCTTGCTCCGTTTCGGGCTACAAACACTTAATTATTAATATTTTTGCTTCGAATGAAATTCGGTTTTAATGAGATGGTGGGCCATGTCATAAATCTCGGGTCACAATTAACTCAATCACCGATTAGTCTTCAGAAATGTCGACTTGACGGGGACAATAAGATTACACGACTCAACATAATTAATCTTTTTCTTTGCAATGTTGTTAATTAATTGTTTCACTTGACATGGTCATTGTGTGGTGTTTCGTGAGTTCTTGCTGAAAGGTCGTACTGGAAATAAGTAATATTACATTGAAGTTATGCGCCATTTGCTTGAAGGAAGGACGAAAAGGACGCCCGGAACTGTGTAACAATCACGATAATACGCCAGCTCGCACATTATCGTCTGTTCGTAACTTTTCTGCCACAGTAACACCGTACTTATGCCCCAGTTACCATATTCACCGGACATGGGCCTCTGAGACTTTTTCCTATTCCCAAAACTGAAAAGACCCATGAAAAGAGGGAGTTCTGCCACGATTGAGGAGATAAAGACCGCATCGCTAAAAGCACTCAAGGCCATATCAAAAAGCGTATATCAGAAGTGCCTCGAGGATTTGGAAAAGCACTGGCACAACCCCATTATATGTAAGGAGGATTACTCTTGAAGGGGACAAAATAAATAGATAGGGATGAATAAATAAACATTTTTCGGGAAAAATATGAAGTCATGTTTTTTTTAACACACCGTTTATTTGTGTATGTGTATATTAACTTTTTTTCAATTAATAGTGTGCCGCGCTATTTGCAGTACCCCAAAAATTGCTCATTAACACTTGTATGCCTCTGTTAGTCGTGTTTGGAAAAATAGAAACGAAAAATACTTTCGATGATTTTTTTGACAATTGCAACCGTTCTCATTACATTTCACCGCATACGAAAGCCACTCATTTTGAAAATGAAACAAGTTCGTATATGATATGTCTGGTGCATATACCATATATAGCTATAATATATAATAGATTATATAGATTATATATGCAAAAGAATTACTATTTAATGCTTACCCAATAATTCTATAAATAAACACGTAATTGAATATGAATATGAACGCATTTGAATATGAACTTTCGAGCAGGTGCTTAACCCAGGAATAGTTTACCGATAGAGAAAACTTTGCACATATAATGTCTTTTAAATAATAAGAGTTATACCGCTTTTCCTTTAAGCAGCCTCAATATATATATAAATTTATGTATATATATATAACCATCCAAAAGGGTACATATATAAATAGTATTCACTCAATTGTTTGTTAGTAGTTTTTCATGTTTGTATCACAATTTAGGTTCAGAGTAATGGTATCAGTATTAGTTGTAGTAGTTTTGTGGTTTCTTGTTGGTTTATGTTAAAATGTTTCCATATATATATTTGCCACATTTATTTATTCATTTTTTTATTTTTAACATTTTTTTACATATTTTTCTACACTACCGCCGCTTCGCTCAACAATTTCTACAAATTCATTTATTTGGTATCCATATCATATATAAGTAGTATATGTTGCGGTTTAGTTTTATAAGTTTTATGTGTCTGTATGTATTATATATTCGCAAAAATATTTTACTTCAATTTATATACGCTTACATATACATATACATATATTCTTTCTGGTTTTTGGTATGTTGGCCACTGTGGTTTTTCATGTATCTGCTTTTGTATATACGAATGCACAGGATATTCTATTATTTGCCATTTTATAGAATTTTTTGAATCTGCATTATTTTCTCTATGAAGCAATAACTCGCGTGCGCGAATTTGATTTAGATCACTTCAGTTTGTGTAGTTTTTTGGTTTAGTTTCTTCTTTATATCAGTAAATCATTAGTGATAAAGAGAGCATACATACGTGTATGTATACTCTGCACATATATTTACTTTAAGAGATGTACGATTTTTTTTTTTTACACGTTTTACCTTGTAATGACCTAGAAAAAATATTTTAAGTTGATTTAAATGCCATCCATTTTACGAATTTTCCATTCAAATTTGAACTTAATCTTTTGAGAAGTATATCGGATCGGGTATATGATCGCATTTTGGATCAATGGTCTGTCTAATATTTGATAGATAAGATCGCTTTTTCAAGAAGATTACGTCGGACTAGCGGTCGGAAGCGGTAAATTACTTCAAAATTCTCCGTTCTTTGTTAGCCTGCAGTTATGTGCATGTGAATCTTCATGGAATACGTAATGATCATTTCACCTTGAACAGTTTTACTTATGTTTAGACTTTTGTTTAGACTTTTTGTAAGAATTCTCAGAGATACAAAAATTTCTAAATTCATTTCACAGCTTCAGTTTGAGAAAAAGCTCGGATCCCCTGCTCACGAACGTCATGAAGATATTTAAGATATGCTCTCCTAAGTATTGCGTGCCCGTTGGATCAGTAATAATCGATACTCTATGTTGAGAATTTAGTAGAAGAGTTATCAGTATGTTGTATCTCGACTCTAATTAGTTTCAAACTAAAGGCATTGGCCTGGTTTTTAAATTGGTGAATATTATCCACACCATCAAAAAAATAATACTAAGCCTATAACTAGCATTGAATTGAATCATTGTTGAGTATCGCTCATTTCGAAAATCTAAATAATTGTGGACATATCACTAATGGACAAGACTACGATTGAAACGTTCTACTGCATTTTGCGGTGAATGAGCGATGATCTGGAGAACCAGATACCAGTTGTTTGACAAGCAACTTGTGACGCCATAAACAGCACCACGCTCTGACCCAAGGAAAGTGGTGGGATTCACAAACAATCCTTTTTATGAAGGATAAGCTGCCTGAACGACAACCGTACCTTTTTGTGGTTGCACTAGAGCCTGTCCACCTATAATAGGATTGGCAATATTAATGATAGCAATAATAACAGCTGACGGTCATTTCTTTTGCCTTAAAACTTTGCATGGTCGTGCTTACTTACTACGCTTAATTTTTAATAGATATCGCTATAAATAGTACTTTCGATAATAATAATTTTGAACGATAGATGTCCAGTGTAAAAACTAACTGCACCAACTGATGTGTAAGAAGTTTATGTACGGCTGTCGGCCAAAGATTTTTGTGAGAGCTCTCAGACTTAGGAAGATGACTCGGAACCTTCGCGAATCTAGGATATACAAGGCTCCACGATGCAAACTTTCATTCGTCATAGTTCGCGTGACAATCCTGTGGAGTATGGTGTAGTTTCGTCGGTCACAAAAAACATGAATCAAAGAAACCAAGTAACAAAATTATATTGACTTAGGATCGCATTTTGTATACTCACCACCATTAATTTGGACGTGGTAACAACAATCTTATCCTATGGCTGCGTGGTAAGTTAGGATAAAATTGAGATTAAAGGTTATTATTACTAGATTAGTTTAAGGGATTTTGCGTCATTACAGCTGAATTACTAACAGGTTCTATTTAAAATAAACTGAAGAAATTAAAATTTATGTGCATTATGGGCATTTTTGAACATTAATAGTAGAGTCCTTCATAAAATTAGTTCGTAACTTATGTAAGGGATAAAAGCCCACAAATTTTTACCTACAAAAATACAAATGTTTGCGATTTATTGTCAAAGTGTTTTAATCAGTTTGGTTCATTTTTAAATCCGAGTCCAAATGCAAAAAATTCCGATGTTTCTAGCAGATTGTAATTCAACGGCTTGTCAACAATACACCTCTACTCGACCACAAAAACGCAGAAACATGATTTGGAATTGATTCATAATTTCACGCAGTTCAATAATATATATATACATATATATCTTTTAAAAATCTATTGTAACAAAACGAGTATTATTCGCCAGTGTTCTCTAGTTAGCCTGAACATATACCCTTTTAGCATCGAAGTGCGGTGCAGTAACCAATATTGATATACATGATATATATATATATATAAAAACGCTCGTATGCAATTTGTTTTATTACCCTCTCAAAATGGAGGCTACAATTATTCTTAGGAGGAAACTAATAAATTCACTTAATCTTTAAAAATAACACATCGGTTAATATATCCGGGGACTCTTGCATACAGGTCGTCTGTAGCGAAAAATCGCTATTAGCCCCAACAGTTGAAAGGCGCTTGTAAAAATTTTACATAATTTCGTAACCGAAATGCTCTTTGAAAGTCTTGATAAATCCCTCGCTAAGAAACGTATCTATTAAAAGCGTTGGACTGACTGCATCAGTACGTTGATAAATAAAATGGAATAAAAATATTTTTTTTCTTGGCGTCGGAATGTGTTGGCCGTTGTATTAGAAGATATCTGACAGCGCATAAGTTTGCAATTTAAGGGCAGGCAAATCTTCCTGCAAGTAATATATGCTATGACCCAGTGCTCTATGTGGGTGTCAAAGCTTCGATGCAATTATAAGTATTGTATTAGCGCTTCTTTCTATTCCTCTTTGACGCGTTAGTTTTAATGACTTTGTAAAGAAAGTCTATTAAGATTCTGCCGAATTCAATTTATATTTTAGCCTCAATCATTGCCACGTTAGCATTATGCAAAATTGCTGACTGTAACATTGCAATCTTATAATTGTTTTGCTTTTCTCTCAATTTAAGTTTGCTCCCGCATTTTTTATGGTAATTAAAGGTAAACATTATGTGACTTTGATTTGGTTTGTGATATTCAACTTCTGGCACTATTATGTATCATTTCTCAAATTTATGCCATATCGCAAACGGCGTTCGGAGGCGCACAAGATGCTTGAATAGCACGCATGTTTTGCACGCGTGTTATGAAAAACGAAACTCTTGCAGCTTATGTGAACTTTAAGTGGATTTATAGTGCGCTTTTTTTTATTGCATGCCGTATATGTTGCATGAATTCTAGTTCCTTATCCTTCGTTTAGGCACGCCTACTAAAACACCCGGCTGAAAGAGTTCCTGACTTCGAGTTCATTGCGAACAACTGAAATGCGATAAATATTTGCCTATGATTCGATTTGCTGACTTCGGATTGAATTATTCAAATACTTGCGCACATAAAGCTATAAAAAATTAAAATACTTGTACTTGTTTGTATGTGTCTTAAGAATATTGCTATATGTGAAATTTTCTTTATGGCAAGTGTATGAATATTTTACGTTTTTGTTTTTTAGTAAATTTCGAACACGTTTCTATATGAAGCGATGAAATTTGTTTAGATATTATTTTGTTTTGAAACTATACTACTAGCTACTTCCCCTCTCTCTCTCTCTCTCTCTCTCTCTCTGTGTATATATATATATATAAATTCTGCAACCACCAAAGCTGCTATATGTTTTAACAATTAAATTTAATTAAGATTTTATGTAAAACGTGCACGTCTTTCACTCACTGAACGAAAAGTTTATGTTGAGGAAAAAACTTTTAATAATCTTATAAAATTCTAGAAAGTAAAATAACAGCAACAACAACAAAAACACTAATAGCAAGAGAAACGTTAACAGTGATAGTACATAAAGAAGAAGTCAAATTAAAGTTATAAAATCGAAATTTGTTATAAAGCAACCAAAACTCAGTTGAATAGCAAACAGATAATTGCCGTGCTCGCAGTAATTAACACTAATTATTACAAATACTAATAATCTCGGTTTATGTATTTATTATACACTCTAAGTGAGTAAAGATGTAAAGATAATTGTCTAAATAAGAAATATTCGCCTTAAGGCGGAACTTGTATACGCTCCACCTTACCAATCTTGAAAAGTTTCTCATAAAATATAGATGTAATTACACGTCTAGGACTATTCCGAGTCTTTAAAAGGTTCACTTAATTGTTTATAACGAATTGTAAATCGATGTGCATTGAAACACGTTAACAAACAATCGCATTAAGTAGCAAAGATTGCAAAGAAAAAGAAATGTGGTTAGTTCTTCGAAACGAATATTCATATAACTTGCAACAACGGCAATGAAAAGTTAATCAATGTCTTCCCACTTATTATTTATACGGATTTTCACTTTTGTAATTTCATAGACTTTTCAAAACTATTAATACCTTGTGTTTTTTAAACTCTTTTCAAGCATCAATTAAGGACAAATGTGCCAGATTCCGTTCTTTACTTCAACTTTTATAACGATGAATTCCCGGGCCAACAAGAAGAAATGCCTTAAGAGGTAACGCAACGGTAACCGCCTAAAAAAACATCTTCGACAATCCTTTATTACTTTTTTTTCTTGAGATTTAAGCAGCAAAAAAAAAAAAAATACTGATCTCTAGAACAGACTATTATTACTATTAATTGCGTGGGCAATCCATTCTGCCACGTAGAATATATATTCTACTCGCCCGTGCCCGTAATCGTTGAGTTTTAGGACTCTTGTGAATTCCGGCACCTTCTTTAGTTCAGAGCACCACACCCTGTCTGGCGTTATAAAATGCTTCTTAAACACGTGGTGTCTGATTTTGCAGGTAGCCTAGCATTCACATAGAATGTGGTGGGACGTCTGCCTCGTCTCCTGGTAGAATCTGTATGAATCGGTATCGGAAACTGCATGAATCGGTTTCAGATGGTACCTAAGAGAATTATGACCACTACAAGCGTGTGATAAAACGCAAGTCGCTTCTTCTTAGTTGCAGTAGTTTATGTGCTATACCCGAAGATTTTGTGAATCTCTTTTTCTGCTGTTGCCCTGCACGTTGCTTCCAATGGCAATCCGATTTTTTCTGTGCCCAGTGCGTTACCAGCCGATTAATACGCTTTATTGGTGCGCCACAGAAAGGTTCAGCACCTTTCAAGGTTCCTCGGGTTCCCCTGTTGAGTAAACAATCAGCCCTTTCGTTGCGTTCAACACCCGTATCACCAGGGACACATATTGGTGCACGTCATTGTGTATGTCAAGCTCATCCAGTGCTTGCGATGTTATCATTCGCCCTTTTAGGGACTTTAAGGCGTCTTGACTGTTGCAGTGAATGCCGATCAGCTCTCCCCTGCACTGCCTTCTTAGGTATTTGGAGGCGCACGCAGCGATTGCATAGACTTTTGCTTGGGATATCGAGAGACTATATCCCGTTGGTAGAGACTTTTGAAAACTCGGGCCACAAACCCCAGCTTAAGTTATGCCATATTCCAATTTTGAACAGTCGATTCCTTGTTTCCACCCCGGCTTCAAAAGCTTTTCTAGGTACTACGAGTAGCAGTATTAGGTCTGCGACACAATGGTCCGGCATCTTGATAATGGCTTCGTCCACGAAGAGACGGCGGCACCTGACTTTTCCCGGTCGACACATATTAAATAAGAGTTGCATTCTGGCGACATATCTTTGGTTTAAGAGGCTTTTCCACAAACAGTACAGTTGGCGTTCATTTCAATCTAAAAAAGGACAAAATGACTTAATCTAACATTTCAATTTTCGTTAACTCTCGGCGATAATTTGTCTATAAATAAAGTTAACTTAAGTTTTTTCGAAAATCCCGAACCGTGTTTCGCTTTGGAGCCTTATTTCAAAGAAAGTTTCTTGTTTGTATTTGCCATCAGACTGCAATCCCAGAAATTCATAAGACTGTTTTTTGATTCATCGCAGAGACATGAAAAGTCATAGACCATTATTTTCCGTGTTCGTTGCGGGACTTAGCAACCTTATGTTATAATAAAACAGATATCAGAGGACTTTGCTACGATTACTCCTTCGGCATACTTCGGCACGTTTATTCAAAATGAAAACAAGTATATCGAAGAATACATATTGCTTTTCTTTGTGAGCAGCCCTCGAAAATTTTTATTCATTATGTTAGATTATGCCAGAATCACACACTTTGTGCCTCACCTGTTGTGAAATGCTAGAGAAAATAGCACAGAAAATGTATAATTTTGTAGCCAAATTAATAGTTAGCGTAAAATCGTCGTCCCGTACTTTTAATGCCTAGACAGAGCTATTGACTTCATTCGAATTGCTGTCAGCCTCATGTCCATTCAACAGTCATCTGCAGACACTGCTGCTGAAGTAACATATATTTGCTCGGAACTGCTTTTAAATGAACAATTTCTAAGACATCTGCTTGTGCACGAAATCAGCAAGCAAGATATTATGTTGTAGCTGCATAGCAGGGATTCGTTTCGTTTAGGCGGTCTCTTCGAAGCGCTCTTGGCAGCACTCGAGATTTTAAGAGAACAATTTCTTGCTGCCCATATTCTGAAAGTTGCAATGCATAGATTAGCCCAATAAAAACATTGGTTGTCTGTAAAAATTACAGTGACGCTCCCATATAAACAGATGATCAGATCACTAACGGTTTCTAGCGTTTGGTCGTCACAATTTAACATAATTCAAAAAAAATTTATTTCAAATTTGAATCTTACAGTCCCACATACAGCCATTAGTTTGATAAATCTGATGTCCTGGGAATGAGAATCGAAATATTAATAAATATATCGAATAATATATTCATTGAATACAAAACGAATTCGAAGTGTAGAACGGAGCATCACAACATGTAGATTTCTTAAAGTAGTGTGAAAAATGTTTCTTTGCAGCCTGATAATAGCGCTAACCGCCTCATTGTGGCCAAGATTAGAGTACGCTCGCATATGTCGCCGGAACCTTTCAGATTTTACCCGGCGACGCCGGAGTCATGAGTATCTATATTTTGTAGGAGGCATAGGTTGAGTGGCTGGCCAGGTTGAGCGAAATTTTACCTAAGGCAATCTCAATGTTAAGGGAACATTTAGCCAGGAAAAGAGTGGATTAGTTCCTAAACCAGCGCAACATGTACGCTATGCCAGCACCCGAAACTTGGCACACATAAGATAAGGCATTTGCCTCATAGCCTTGTTGAGATTGGAATTGTTACGAAAATCCCAAATCCAGTTAATGCTAACTAATTGATTTTCGAAAGTAAT
This sequence comes from Glossina austeni, assembly GCA_000688735.1. NCBI lineage: Eukaryota > Metazoa > Arthropoda > Insecta > Diptera > Glossinidae > Glossina > Glossina austeni. The sequence goes on along the minus strand of KK502404.1, from coordinate 2,914,834 downwards.
AAACTCCTTAGTGCACATGCGCGGCGCGTCATACAGCTGCAGGCCGAGGAAAACGATTAGCAGAATAGCAAGTTTACGGATTAAAAATGAAGCCGCGAAGTTAGGTGATTGTAACATGCTTGTTAAAATGTATATAAGTAGACTATTTGCGGAAGGCAGAGTTAGCGGTACGAGAACATTTGAGCCAGACAAGAACATTTGAGTCGAAAACGAATGTTAAAGTTGAGAAGTCGAGAGTATTACCAAAACAAAATGTTAATAATCCTAGTCTTAAAGAATAGGTTGTAAATAAAGAAACTTGGAGTTAAAAGGACTTTGAAGTCCATTTCTCTTGAAAATAATATCCGCGATCTAGTGATGCGGACCGTATCTTAGAGCAGCGGAAATTCGTAACAGTATTTTATTTTGGACTATCTACGAGGCACGTCTTTATTATTATTTGGGTAATCTGTGTCATGGTGTGAGAGATTTATTTTACTTATACTCTAGCACATAGACGGCATCATCAACAATAAATAAGGCGAATTTCCGTCCGTCAAGAAGATCCACTCATCATGGATTCCAAATCGATCGGTACTCTACTAAACTGTAAAAAAGAACATAATTGTATATCACTAATGTAAGGTTTAGATATATATACCAGCGCCTTACTGCTATTATACAATCGAAGATTTCTTTGCAAAATTTTGAAATATTCTCGATTCGTTTTATTTTTGTTGTTATATAATCTATTTTAACCAAAGGAACAATATCTAAGCAGGAGGAACACTGGCAACCAAGACTATTGGCTTTATTTTGTAAAAGTAGATGGTTAATCTAGCCGTTTCGGAAAGGTTTCGGCAATCATTAAGCATATGTTTAGGTTAGGTTTTAGGTCAGGTGTTTTATCCACGATTGCAAATTGGATGTGGAGCTTATCTAGGAATCCCTTGGTCTTGTGCTGTGGGAGTGCATCTTTTGACGGATATGGCTTAATTTGAGATGGATGGATGGATCGACGAACAAGCGTACCTAAGTCGATTCAGGTTTGGATCAAGAATACATGCATTTGGTAAAGTCTTTGAAGCTTCTTTCTGAGTATTGTTAACGTTAATGTTTTAATCTTCGGCAATGAGTATAAAATTCTGAATTTATTTTCCAAATAACAACTTTTTAAGAACAAGGATTTATTCGGAAAGTGGCCGTAGAAATGCATCAATTCAATTAATTTTCCTTGACGTTTCTTTCCTAAGTTAAGAAACGTCAGTATAGCAACTTTCTTCAAACACGAACAGATAATCTTGCCATGACTCTGAATCAATTAGTTTAACGAAAGATGAATATATGTTAAGTCGTTCTGGACGTTGTAGAAATTCGCATAGGCTTAGTATAACGTTGAAAATATCAAAACCATAAATGGTGAAGTGTTTTCTTTCTCGATCACTTGCAATTTTTTAAAAATTCTCTTGAGAACCTAGTAAGTATTTATTAATTTTGAAAATGATTCTGATTCTGATCTGAGATGTTAAGAAACAATGAAAAATCATTTATCTAGTGCCGAGTAATTTTAAAAATGTTTACATCAATTTGATTTACGCTCTATTTATCTTCGCATATTATACAGTGGCATGTGGGCCTGGCAACCACTAACACCAAATTATTATATTGATGACTAACGCTTGGTTAACTAACGCTTAACTCTGATAGAAAGTAGAAGATAAAATATATCTTAAATAGCTCTGCTACGAATGGAAATTTTGTCGAGAGATGCTATGAATCAATTAGGAATTCTTTACATAGCTTGGCTTTACAGGTGATTGCGTTTTAATTATCACAAAGCGGATTGATGGGACTTTCTAGTTGTGATAACTTAAGGTTTAACTTAAACTATAAATTTGGTCCAAAAGTGACGGCAGCTCGAGAAAATGACATTCAACTGAAATATAGTTAATTAAATCATGAAATCTTGAATTTTTTATTATTTTCATTATGATTATTATCACTATTATTATTATAATTTCTTAAAAATACGAAAAATATTTTCAAACAAATTTTCACATGTTGAATTGACAGCTTTCACCTGAAGAAAACAAATATATATATATATATGCATTTTATTTCACAGAAACGCACACGCAGTTTCATACAGAGCCGGGTTTCTTGCTTAAACATCAATTTTATGGTTTATGTCTCCATTCATAAAGTGAGAAAACTGTCAGTTTTATAATAAGTTGTCATAGGGTGCTCCATATTGCGTGTGCATAGGTATGCGCGTGTGTGTGTGTGTGTGTGTGTGTGCAAGTGCGAATTGTATTTTCCCCTTTTCTTTGACTGAATGCTTTACGGCAACCGTTTTGCACAAACGGTAACTGTTGACAATTGAATTGAATTGAATTTTACAAATGTGTTTGTATGTGTGTAAGTATGTGCTTGCGTGTATTTATGTGAGTTTCTATATTGTATACGTATTGCTTGGCGTTGACAACAGTCATTTTTCTCAAAATGTTATTCATCTGGTGTTAGTTTGAAATGTTTTGTTATTGCTGGGATATAAATGCATTCAGTATGTACGAATACATGTACATGTTATACTTTACCAATATGTTGGTGAGAAGGTAAAGCAGTTCGCCTCTGTGACTAAATTTTGTGACAGTCAAGGGAATTTCTTTCACAAAAATTACACAAAACACTTACCCTCGTTGTATGTCATCAATTGACAGGTGCGTAGTGGTTGTAGCTTATCAGTAACAGTGACTACAACAATAAAAACAACAGATTTCCACATATACATATAAACCGTTATACATTATTTGCACTTAAACTAGACGGTAATAGGTGTTCGTACTGGGTTGTTGAGCACTTGAATTGAATAAAGGATACGAATTGTTGTTAGCTTGGGCAAGAGGCGAGCGATGACAGAGTGTATTGGCGGCAAATGATTTTGCTAAAGGTTTTGAAAACTGAAAAATGTGTGATTGAAAGCTCATTTTACCCTTAAACTGTACAAAATTAATTTTTAAGTCATCGTTTTTGAAACCGCTCGCGAATATTATTAAAAACGGGGACAAATATTGCGTTTAGGTTTGCTTTTTATCTAAAATCTCTGAAATTATTTTTAAATGTACTCTTATTTGTTTTGTTCCCTCCTTTTTTCTCTAGCATTTTTTGTACTCACGGAATGAATCAATTAAAGTTGTCAAGCAGTGCTAATGTTCGGTCGGATTGTCTTATTGTCGTGCGCATATAAAAAGTGTAAAAATAATCATAATCTGGCTAAGCTTTTGGCCAGTAGTTGCGAACTAACACCATCTCGCTCTCTAATAACCAGCTCTCAATTCTTTTTTCCCTTCTTTCTTTCTTTTTTTTTTTTTTTTTTTTGTTAATATATAAACAATGCACATGCCTACGCACACGCAGACAGGAGTACGAAGCACAAGTGAATAAGTAGTTAAATATAATAAATAAGAGATTTTATGTGTTTTTGTAACTCTTTGTTGTAATCGTGTTGAAACATGAACAAATATGTACTTGTACATGTTGTACAGATATATTCACACGCACGTACACATAATGCAAATTTGTAAGCTTTCAAATCTATAGTCATTCATATGAGTTTTTGTTTCATTTCTTCTTCGTTTTGTTTTTCCTTTGCTTTTTTATGCATTTACACGAAAAATAAAGTATTCACAAGATGCACAGACATATGGATGCACGCACTCACAAACACATACGCAAAGGCGCTGTTAAAGATTCGCGCCTAGTTTCATAGTCCTTGCAATGTAAAAGGCAGCAAACGCAACAACATAAAGTTGCCAGTTGAGCAAAAATGAATGAATGAATGAATGAATGAATGAATGAAAAAATGTGCTGTTGTCAACGCCTACGTGTTGTTGTCTTCATCGTCTCTTACAGGTAGAGGAAAGCGCTGTCTTTTCGAACGGGAAAAACGAGAAAAAAAAAAATAAAAATAAAATAAAATACTTTTCTTGTAATTTTACAAGACACACAAGTACAAACACGTACATACAAATGCAGATATATACCCGTATCTGCAAACATTGGTATGTATGTTCAAGTCGTTATAAAAATTGCCTGTGTAAAAAGTGCCTGCATTCATCAGCTAAGTGCTTCGTTTTTCCCTTTATTTGCTTACAATTTCGACTCCCCGCCTGGCTTCTGCTGTTTCTCTTTATGAGGTTCTACTTATGATTATTGTTGTAACTACTGCTCTGATCTCGTTGTTGTTGTTATTGTTGTTGTTGTTGTTGTTGTTGTTGTTGTTATTGCCGCTGTGCCAAAACACTTAATTCTTTGGCACTCAGAGTCCTCTCGAACAATATCCAACTAAGTACAGGTTTTACTGTTTACTTGTTACGAGGATGATACGATGTATGGAAAGAGGTGTAAAGCCCAGCGGCATAATTTTCTTGCAAGCATCTTCTAAACCCCGAGCAGAAGCAGCCTTGTACCATGTATGCCATGTGTAGAAGAACACTAACTTACATATGTGCATGTGCAAACATACATTAATGCTTATATGTATATATGTATATATATATATATATATATATATATATATATATATATATATATATATATATATATATACAGTCACATATTTGGTTTGTATAACAAACGCAACATATTAAACGAACCGGAAACATGTTTCTAATTTTTTTCGTACTGCTTTGCCTTCCAACATTTGTGCATCATCATTCATGTCGACATCTCTTTTGGTGACAAAACGAATCGTTAAAAGCACACTCACACTTATGCACAAACGTATAAAGCCACACATATATCATAAATGCATGGATATGTAGATATCTTCTCTCTTTCAGGTATAGAGACAATTTTTTAACTTGTAGTAACTCGTTAGAGTTTCTTTTCCTTCTTTCTTTTCATTTCTTGTTGTTGCTGTCATTCTTGTTTGAATTGTACGTATACGTACTACATACAATGTAAGATGATGGCAGGCAGTACTATTACTGCTGCTGACATTTGTATTGCTTAGCGGACACTTGACAATGTTAAGAATACTTATTTAAGAAAAGCACGCGCACCAAAGAGGTGTTGCATCGCACCTTAATTCTAATAAAAAAAAAAAAAGGAAAAAATAACGAAAAATGACATGAAATAAGTAGAAGAAGCATAAAAAACAACACTGTGTCATTATAACACAAAACATCTACTCACTAACATCTACACAGAACGATAAATGTTGCTGACTACACACACTTAAGCATGACTGACTCGCCTCTACAATGTAAATACATACATACATACATACATACATATATATACATACGTATATATATATATATATATATATATATATAGATATACACAAATACACATATACACACACAAATATAATGCAATCCAACGTATAACGAGCTATACATATACATATAATCGGGCACAACATTCTAAGCTTAAATTGCTTTCATATTTTGTGTGTATACTGTGTATGTATGTGTGTGTGTGTGTGTGTGTGTGTGTGTGTGTGTACATATGCATAGATGCGAATGAAGTATATATGTATTATTTATTCTTCTCTAAAAAGAAGTTGTTAAACATACACGCGTAATTTATTGTAACAACAGCAAAAAAAAAAAGAAAGCGTCCATGAACACGAGAAAAGACAATACTTGGATGCATCACGAAGTTTCTATTGTTTCCGCTTCCAAGCCATTATCTATGGCTAGTATTTCCAACAGCGCGAACAAATTGGTTACTTTTCTTCTTCTTTCCTTTTTTGTTAAATTTTCAGTTATAATTATTAACGTTCTTATAGGCATTTCGCAGAGCATACAAAATTACTTTAACGAACTTTGATATTTTGGCAGTTGCTTACGTAAACTATTGATTGTGAGAACATTAAAAGAAAAAACTAAAACTGATACAAATTTTACCCTTTGTTACAAAATACACATTTATTTCTTTTCCGTAAATATAATATATATTTAGAATTTGGGTTATTTAGAGAGTCTTCTTTTTTCTAAAATTTTTAAAAGTACTCAATAAAATCAAAAGTAATGTAATGGACTCAAAATTGACAACGACATGGCTGACTTTATTTATGGCTTGCTTAGGATCGCATTTAAGTTGAAATCGCCACCAACTGTACTAATGACAGCATATTACTCTTTAATTGCGTCTTTATGTATAAGGAAAAGATAATAATCGGCTGTAGCCGATTTGTTTATGTTCACCACTTGTCCCTTCCAAAAAAAATATCTAAAATTTCGGCACGCTGTAGTATTGTATCCATCCAATTTTCTTTATTTTTATGGTTTATAAGTAAGGAACCAAATCTCATATTCCTTTCTTTTTTCTTTGCTCTTGAAAACTGAGGTTTTCTCAGTTTATTTAGTACTGTAAGCATCTGATCCGGCTCGTTTTCATCATTCAATTACACGCAAGAACATTCAACGCTTTGAACAAATTTAAAGTCGATATTAACAGTAGCTTTTACCATAGACACTCATGCATATGGACAGACGGATATATAAACGGGCAAACGGGCAAACGGGCAAACGGGCAAACCAGCCTAGACCGATTCAGAATTGTATGCTTGCTTAAGAGTATATGTCATTTATAGGGTGTCATTGGGTTGCTTCTTGATCTATCATAACGTAAATAAGTTTTCCTCCGTTAGTGTTTACACAAAAAATTATAATGAATACAAATCTACTTAATATATATATATATATAT
>KK502404.1:2792759-2904762 GCA_000688735.1 Glossina austeni | reverse complement strand
GCATCTTTAACATCAAAAATTCCTGAACGGAATCTACGAAACCAAAATTGCACATAATTGGCTGTTACAGTATCGGAACCATAAACACCATTCACAATTTTAGCCGCCTCGCTTGCATTTCCGCCTTTGTCAAAGAAAAACTGTAAAATGTACAGAATTTTGTCTTTGTTCACTTCCATTTTTAACACGCTGTAACTCACAACTGAATGCACCAAACAAAAAACAACAAAAGAATTTTTTTTACTGCGAAATGTCACCTTTCCAACGAGCATAAATCTGAAATTGTTTGATCGTTACTTTACGAGAAGTCTACCAGTGTAGCCATCTACCGAAAAAATAATGGATTTCTTTTTCCCCAACCTAATATTTATTTGAAAAAGTTGAATTTGGAACATTAGAGAAGTTCAACGAACCTTCATGCTTGTAATGAAATGAAATACATTTTGCAGGATGATAAGGATTCTCAGGTAAGCTAAACGATTGTAAGAAAGCGTTTTGCTCTCTTACCAATTATGACAATATAAATAGCTTGATACTACATAAACATGCCATAGCATCTCCTGCTACATGCCAGCAATAAGGCTTTGGGTTCTTAGGTTTGAAAGGGTTAATATAGAAATAATTGATTCATATACCCAACGGTTCTGCCGTTTACAAAATCATACGATTTGGTACCTAGACCAGCAATAACAACAAGACAGACATAACGATAGACATACAAGCAAACATTGCGATAGAGAAAAAAAAGAAGAGTTTATAAAAGTATGCGCGCTGATATGATGCTCGCTGATATCGTATGAAGGCATGCCCAACGGTCTGTAAAATCATACGATAACGATAAGACAGACATAAAAAGATGCATACAAGTAAACATTGCAATAGAACAGAAGGGTTTATAAAATCATGCATGTTGATGTGGTACGTACCATATGCATTCTGCGGCTTATAAAATCATTCATCAATCATGGCACCTAAGCCAGCACTAGCAATAAGATCATACGAGTTGGTACTTAAGGTAGTATTAACAATAGCATATACATAAGAGTAGCATTATAATATTTATACAAGAAAAGCTAAGATTATAACATAGATGCAGGCAAACATCTTTAATCAGACCTAAGCTAGCATACGTAATAGTAAATGGGTAAGAATATCGTTTCAATACACATGCAAATGAGCATTGAGGTTGTAACGCAAGTATAGTCAGAACATCTATGTAACGGGACAGTGATGGTGATCGCGAGTATAAAAGAGCGCGTCGCAGCACGGTCAGCCTTTCAGTTGTGTTACAGCTGCCAGAGGTAAGTGAACAAGTCCTATATAACTGGTTGACGTTACTGGTAGTTTTGGTTTTTGACTTTACGGATAGGGCATGGCAGGTTTGGCTTAGTCGTCATCCGTAAATGTCTACTAGGATTGCTGACCTTTACGGATAGGGGATGGCAGGTTTGGCTTAGCCGTCATCCATGAATGACAGAAGGACACTCTCACCTGCGACCTGAAACGGTTAGGGATGGACGAGTGGTCCTATAGGCCGAGGTTGGCTGCTATAACACCAGAGGCGTATTCTTTTTTCTTCAGAATCTTGCGATAAGGTTAAAACGTGAAAAATAATTTTTCGGAACGAACAAAAAAACATTGAAAGCGTTAAACAAGAGTCGGGTCACTACGCAGGTTTTTTCTCCCACTCCCCTTCAAAATCGCTTATCGAATTATAATAAATCCAAATAATAAGTACAAAATCCAGAGGTCCAAGTTTTTTTAATATAAATTTCTTGGAAGGAGTCCTGGGGAGCCATTAGCATACCCCGCCAGAGAAGACTTGTAAATTGGCAAAGCAAAGGTCAAGCAGGCCACCATTGCAATTAGAGGTACGGTTGTATTGAACAAAATTATGATCAAATAATTCATTAAAGAACACAGCAGCTCTAACAGATGTTGAACTAGGAATCGAACAGCCAGAACTATCACTGCAACACCAAGTGACTTGAGGCAAATTGAAATCACCCAACATAATGACTAAAAAAGCAGGTTTAGATTGCTTGGCCACTTCACAAGTGAGGGCGGCCTGTTTCTTACATAAGGAGATATCAGAATTTTGGGGAATATACGAATATAACTGTTTATTAAGAAATTTCGCTCGAATGGCGATAAATTCAACGTCAAGAGTTGTGGAAAATTCAATTGAATAGGAGGGGACAGCCGCGGATACGGCAATTAACACACCACCACCAATGCGGTTCACTCGATCATTTCTAAAGACATGGAAAGAATTGTGGAAACGTTCCGACGAATGTAGATCGGGTTTTAGCCAAGTGAAGGCCAAACAGAAAAAATCCGTGCTTACTGAATTTAGGAAAGTTGAACGAATTTTTGAACTTAAGCCCCTAACATTTTGATAAATGAGAGATAATGAGCTTGAAGAAACATTTAGTGTTTTGAAGACGACAAGACTATTGTTTGAGTATTACGGGGACGATCTCGAGGGATAAATTCCTTAATTAAGGATCCAACTGGGCGCAATGGTTTATTTAACATCATATCCATGGTTTCCGTGGGAAGCAGCATTTTAAAAGACGAGATTGCTCTAGATTGAGAAGGAGCCAATTTGAAAATGCTAACACGCTTTTAATTGTTGGGACTTTCGCCGCCAGATAACTTTTTATGTTATCCACTGATGTATCAGGTGCCAGTCTTCACACAAATATTGCCTTTCTGGAAGGAACTGCCGTCAAGCAAATTTCATCTCCACTAGGAAAAGTAGGGTTCACGGCGGGGGAGTTTTGAGATATGGAGGGATAACCACACTTGCACAAGCAGCTCGTGCGACGTGCCCAGTTTGGAGGCCAGCGTTCACACTCGAGTAGCCAGGGGGAGAGGACGATTTATTATTCTCTTTATTATTTTTCGGCGATGATGCCAGAGTAGAGTGAGTGACGCCACTGGCAGGGGATACCCTCGCCACTTCAACATGGCTCAAACCCGAAGGACTTCCCGTCTTATTTGCAACTTTTTTGTTACCAATCAACTCAACGATAGCAGAAACACTATCGTTCTTTATAGGCATTGAGGAGGCGCTAACTTGTACCCACGAATCAGACCTAGGAGAGCTCAGAGGTGACGTACCACACGCTACGCTACAAGTAGTAACTTTGCTAGCTGGGGAAGAAGATGTGTGCTCAATATAACGCCACTCGTCAAACCTAGTCTTAATTATTTCAAACTTCTCCCATAAGGAGCCGAGATTTTTGCTCAGATCCGAGAAAGAATTTCTCGTCTCCGTGACGAGTTTGTAGAAATCAGTGTCATGCTTCCTACAGTCAAGGCATGACCATCGTAAGCTTTTTGAGGGGTCAAGGGTTGCATCAGCAGCACGGTCATTAAGACCAGAGCACTTTGCATGGTAAAAACGTTCGCAGAGCCAGCACGAGATGAATCGTTCAGATTCTGGGCCTGGTTTCAAATGACATGGTGTAAATAGACAATCCATGTCCAGTGAAACACGGCAGAAGTAGATTGTGAAGAGAGAGAAGAAAGAAAATAAAAAACAATAAAAAAATAAAAAATAAAAAAAAAAAACAAAAACAAAAAACTAAAAGATTCAACGACGCAAAAATTGTCAACTAATTAAGCCAAACTTCCCACTTTCGTTGACACTGTAAACATAGAGCGAAAGCGAAACAAACTGTAAACACAAATTAAGAGAAAAAAGAGAGACTTTTACCAAGAGCTTAATATGTTTCATGTGAATTAAATTAAACACTTTATTCTATTAAAGATTTTAATATTTTAGACCCGAATAAAGCAAACAAGCAAAAAACGCTAAGATATACAACAAGAAATTGAAATATTTCTTGCACAGAATTGAAATGCGACTACAACGCACACGTAGAGTTGCCAAATTCTATGCTGTAGAAATAATTAACCGCCATATTCGCGAGGCTAAAGATCATTCCCGACTTAACATCCATACGTAACATATTATGCTTTGGCTTAAGTGGAACATAAGTAAACATCTAAGAAACATCCGCTCTACTATCTACCATTTTAAAGTAACTTCGTACGAAGATATTGGACAAAGGATAACTTTAATGGCTGCAATGTTATTAGAAATAGTGGAGTTATGAATTTCGGCAATCATGGAGAGAGAACAAGTTTCACATTACGAAGATTTTGTTTCAGATCCTACTTATGAAGGCATTTTCATACCATGGCTAATACATACACAATTAGGTTTCTTGAGAGCGAGGATCATCTCTCATCAAACAGTTTTGAATTCGAACAAAGCTGTCTAAAGTCATTTTATTGAAATTTGGGCATGCGTTTGTTCACACTACTTCACCTTACAAGTCGTCTATGTTCCTCATTTCACTTTTGCTGTTAGAAACGATACAGTTATGAGTTATTGATACGTTAATGCTTTAATTTGTAGATATATTTATTTATATAGTTATCTCCGATATTTTAATGGGTTCATTCGTTACTTTTCAACCTGCAGTTGAATCTACGAGGTCTGCTCCAGCAGTGCTCAGCCTGAGAAAAGGAACAAAAGCATTTTGAGAAAATATATTTTTGTTTTTGAATATAATTTACGCTTAGCTCAATAGTTTTTTTGTCGGGAGCATCCCCAATAGTTTTATGAGCCTTCTAGTGGCAACTGTTGAAGTTTTTAAAACTAGAAACTCCATCTTTTCATCCTTGACCGTTGGGATATATTTTCAAGATTGGGAGAAGAAAACAACCCGAAAGGACTTAATGGGGTGAAATGCATGAGAAAGCAACAGCCGCTTTCAATGTTTGTATTGGACCCTCAGAATGTATTGTTTTGATAAAACAACACTATCGTTTTTCTCCAAACATGGCCGTTTGTTCTTGATTTCACCACTCAAATGCTGCCATTCGTTCAGATAAATATTTGTTTGTTTTCCCTTTTGTTTGATTCGATTTTGTTGTTCTTGAAGATCATCAATGAAAGTTACGCGGCACGTGCATCAAAGAAATAGCAACATGAATATGCTCGTTGCTAGAACTGTCCTCGCCGTTTTTGGAGCCAGCTCCCGCCTTTCAAATTAGGTTGCGACTGTTTTATCGTTTCAGCTATAAAGTGGTGGACCTATTTTCGATATCTGGTTATGAATTAAATTAAAACATTACCAAACATTTGGCTGAGACATGTTCAATCATATTTTCTTCAGTTTACTGAACTACTGAGATGTTCATCTCAACAGGCCGTGTAATCCCGTTGAAGCTTTTCCACCTAATGTTGCGAAATTGCAAGCAGAGGATGAAATCTTCCAAAGCAGATTTCGTCTCTACTTTAATTGCGATAAGCAACTTTCTCCCTGTTTAAGAAATACGCAACGTAAAGTCTTTAAAGTTCCAAATGTTTAGCTCAAATCCTAGAAAGTTCTCTTGCTAAGCGCGAAGTTGGGTTTAACGCGGTTGCTTGGCCTATAGAACAGCAGTGACTTTCGGATAGACATCTGTGCTACCAGAATTGGAAGAAGTGCAAATGTTCATATAACGTATCTCCATATGGAATGCAGGTCTAACCAACCTAAGCGACGACAAGTGCCGTTTTCATATTCCGTGTATCGTCGTGCACCGTGTGGTTACGCCCTAAAGACAAGAGTCCAAGTAAGACAGTGAAAAGCATTTGTCTTCAACTTCTATATATTTATTCTTACGGCCATAGCAGTTTATTTCTTTAAATATCAACTGCTACCTCTATATCAAATCTGATACTTCTTGGGGTAGCCTCGTACACTTTAACCGACTCGGAGCTAACAATAGAATAGAGATAAAGCGCGTTAATTATGCTGGCATTGCTTTTCCTTTCTTCTTCCATTTTTTTTTACTTTTCCTTACAGTACCGTCTTTTTTGTCTTTTAATTATTTGTAGCTCTGAGTTACATTGAAGTAATATCATTATCGCAAGCTATTATTATTGTTTCTGTTGTCGTTGTCGTTGTTGTTGTTGTTGTTGTTGTTGTTGCTCTTATTATTGCCCAGTGTTGTTGCTCATGTTGTTAGTCTTTTGCAGCTTGACGTTTTTGGGCTTGCGGCTTTTGTGACAGTAGCAGCAACAACAATAATAACTTCTACCACAATTACTCCTATGAAAGCAACTGCAACAACAACAACAACAATAATAATAATAATAATAATAATAATAACAGCAGAAGACAACATGATAAATATCACTTCGTTATGTAAGATGATAATGAAAAGAGTAAATGAAAGAGAAAGGGGAGCGAGTGGTGCGAAAGTATGTGTAATAATAATAATAATAATAATAATAATAATAATAATAATAATAATAATAAATAATAATAATAATAATAATGACTACGGTCAACATTGTTATCATCAACTTTATCAACATCATCAGCATCATCATTAGCAGCATTTTTATACATAGGCGTAGATACGGGCAAACACAAACACAGGCGTACACGTACACACAATTCAAAAACCGCCAACATAATATTTGCTTTTGTTTCCGATTTTCGTTGCTGCTGATGCTGCTGTTGCTGCTGTAGTTCTGGTTCGTGTTGCTGTTGTTACTGTTGTTTCTGTTAATGACAATGGTATTTTGCTATTGTTGTTGTCACAAGTGTCGCCTTATAGCTGCTGGCATAAAATTTACAAGAGTGCGTTTTTTGTCAGTTTGTTGTTCTACTGTAATTGTCCGTTATTGCTTTTGTTACAATATTTAGTTGCTGTTAATTTTGTTGTTGTTTTTTGTTTGGTTGCTAATTATGTTTTAAGGGCCTCTTAACTTTTACAAGTACATTTTAAACAAAATTTGGTAAATAATTTTCTATTTTTATCCGCCTGAGTGGCCGAGTAGGCAAGAGTCTCGACTACCAATTCAATGGTCGTGGGTTCAAATCTCAAGTGCGGTAGAGTTTTTAATAATAATACTAATAATAATAATAATAATAATAATAATAATAATAATACTAATACAAATAAAGCCGAAAGCCCTAGATGCTAGTGCTTTAAGACTTTAGTCTTAGAATTTATTCTCCAGCTAAATTTATATAATAATAATAATAATAATAATGATAATAATAATAATAATAATTTTCTATTAAAAAACTAGAAAGAAATTAACTAAATAAACAAATAAAAATATACCAACTTTTGATATGCTTTCCTACGCAGCTGGAATTTAGTGTTCTTATCGTTTCTTACCAATGCTACCGTTAACGCCGCGGCGTTTTAGCCGAATGAATGATTTTATCAAATGAACCATTAATTTAATTTAACACAATGACCAGCCCAACTTCAGGGATCCATACAAACACCTTCTCAGTCTCCCAAATTTTGTCAATGCACACACACTCTAATATATAGAACTTACATCATTTGGTGGTGGTCATTTCCAGTTTGGTGTTTTATCTGTGATTTCCGCACTAATTCCTTAATGTTTTACTTGCCAAAATAAATGTTTTTATTAAATAGTTTACGTGTTCACTTCATTGAGTGAAACGACTGGCTGTGTATATATCTCAATGTTTTTGCTTTTCTTACTTTTGCAACCACTCCCTCGTTTATTATTACTTTCGTTGGTATCTTTCCATGTTGTGCCTACCAAAAGCCAATCAAAATTCCTTAAGAACCAATTGCTAATGCTTTTGTATTATAGAAATTGACCAGAAGGCATTTCCTTAAATGTGATTTGAAAATAAACACGGATCATTTAGTAAATAAATAACTGTCAACGGGGGACACCTCAAGACTAGGTGGGCTCAAAATAGCTTGTAAATCTTTACAATGAAGACAAAAAGTAAACTGTAAACTGTATGGTGCGTGTCTAAATGCCATCATAACAAAAAATAGGGAGAGGAAGTTGTTATTTTTTTATATATCTGCCGGCGAAAGATTGCAAGTATATTCATTAGGTTTGAACGTTTGTAACGCCCAAAAGCATGCCTTATAGATCCTATCAGAGTATACACATTCTTAATCAATATCGAATTATGAATTAATATCTAAGTATCTCTGTGCGTTCACATGTTCATCTGTCCGTTTGCTGGGCAGCAAGCAGTAAACATTTGCATTTGTCGCAAAAATTAAAATATTGAATTCAATTGTAAGCTCTTGCATAGAGGCTGATATAGGCCAAAATGAGTAAAGGACGCATTCATAATACAACATAAACTAGTTAAAAAAACAAAAAAACAACAAAACGACACGGGTCGACCGTTGCCTATAAATTGCAACAAATGAAAGCTATCCGCACATGTCTATGGATAATCTATTGGTAAATTTATAAAAATGGAAAAAATTGGCACATCCTCTGTTCCATTTTATGTTGTTGGTATTGGAGTTTCTTTTAAGGAATAAAAATAATGCGTTTAAAAGTTTCGTCCACAATGGAATACAAGTTTTTTGCTTGTTCCGTTTATTTTTTAAAATATAATTATTTAAACTTTAAAGCCTTCCTGCTCGAGCATCAAATCACTGAAAAATTACATAGAGGCATATGGATCCACTTCTACCTCCACCTCCACCTCCACCTCCACCTCCACCTCCACTTTTACAAAACTTACATATCATAAAGAAGAAAAGACAAAAATGTTTCTTTGTACTATACTAACGTTTAGGTCATTTCACCGTTTTGAAAATAATTCACAATGGACCTGCGCGGAAGGAAAAAAATTTAAACTTTTTAATTACTTCAGTGTCCAACATATTGTGCACCTCCGTAGCTTATTTTACATAATTTGTACAATACATCGGTTAATAAGCCTCAAATTTCACAAGTAAAGCTCGTGTCTAACAAAGAATCCCTTTTATTTAAATTTCATTTCGAGCACTTGCTTACGAACTAATGGTTGTGTTAGCGACATTACTTTTGCCACTTTCAAGTAATACAAAGTTGACTGTGCATTAGATTTTGATAGGAAAAGGCATAGTTGAAACTTGGCGCTGGCAAGAAAAGTGTTATTGCTCCCTCCTCCTCTGTCGAACACCACAATTCTACACAATTCTACGCGAAGTCACGAGGAGATATACGATGCCGAGAAGAAGTGGTCGCAAAAAAATCCTTAAAAATATATTCTCGGCAATCGAAAAATGAAGTTGCAAAAGATAGCTGACTTCTTAAAGATATCAAATTACAGTGGATTCACTATTTTGCATGAAAATTTGTTCTTGAGAAAGCCGGTTCCCAAGCAGATGCAGCACCTACTCACGATATAACAAGAAAAACTCAACGTGTTACTGTTTGAAACCGCAATGAAAAGGATTTTTTCATAGATCTGCCATCGTTTTCCACAAGTGAAAATGGCTCTAGTAAAAGCCGCATGCAATGTAATTTGCAAGCGAGGCTATGTTGGGATTTGGATGGTATTCAATTCATCGACCATACTTGAAAGGGAGGATAATCAATAGAATACACTATTGGGCACATTTGATTGCATTGAACTGTCCAAGTAATTGCCACAAAACCGCCCCAAATGCCGTTCGAAAGGGTTTTCCTTCATTAGAGCATGCACCTTGTTAGAAGTCGTACTGGCTCGTATCTGGCTCACTCCGGCTATTGTCTGCATGAAAATCTCTAAAAGATTGGAATAAAACGATGAGTTCGCTCCCGCAACAGAAATATTTTTTTTAAAGTCTGCAAAGATCGATCTATGAAAAAGTCATTGAAATATTAGGGAAACATTGGCTTTAATGAATCGCCCCCGAAAAAGACGATCTTACCGAATTCAATTCAATGTATTTATCAGTGCATTACTCCGGCCTTCTGCGGACAAAGCTCCACAATCTGCTAAAATTATTCTTTATCACAGACCCAACCAACAATGTGCATATATTTCTCATTTTAAGGAGATTTAAGCATGTCCGTGTCAAGGTCATGTGGTTTGTCACTTTCACTTGAAATATTGGCGGGTGCAAACGTTGTCATAGAACAGTGAAACTTGTGGACGGCGCCTTAAAACGCGTTTGTATCTTCTTTTAAAATTAGATAATAGATCTGTGGATTCTCGGTTTGCATGAATATTCCAGGAATGCAGATGCAGTCACAGTTGTGACGAAGAACTTTATTGTAGTTTATGTTTGAGTGTTGACTCGTGCACTGGACGACACGAAAACTGAACATACATTGATTAAAACAAAGGGATTTTTGCAAATTTTTCTTTTAATTTTCTCAAATCTCAATTCTTCAGATCCAGATTTAAAAAATTTTTAAATTTCACATTAGTTCCCTC
This sequence comes from Glossina austeni, assembly GCA_000688735.1. Classification (NCBI taxonomy): domain Eukaryota; kingdom Metazoa; phylum Arthropoda; class Insecta; order Diptera; family Glossinidae; genus Glossina; species Glossina austeni. Next base: position 2,894,536 of record KK502404.1, on the reverse strand, counting down.
CATTCTCTCATTTTAGTTGAAATTCTTTACAATTTATGTTGGCAAGACACCTGGTTTACCTTCTGTCGTTTTATATAACTATTAATGAATAAAAGTGATGTTAAAGATTAACAAAAATTAAACCGCTAGCTTTGTGCCTTTTTTGCTTAATACTCCGGCTCGTAAATAAATTTGCTTTGATTTTTTTTTTTTCTTTCATTTTTTCTTGTTTAGTTATAGTAAAAATTTTGCTGAAATGAAGTAAAAGTAAATTTAATGTCATCAACGACCTTTTAGAAACGCAAGGGGAAGGATATCATAAAATAAGTTAGGCGCTCACACCCCTCCGTTTAGGTATGCGAACCTTATAAACAACCGCATAGACTTTAACAAAGCGAAAGAAAAAAATTTGAATAACAACAGTGGAGAATAGGAGTTGGAAAACTGAATAAAATAAACATGGAAGGAGGAGAAAGACAGCAAATACAAAAAAACTGCTTTGGCAAAGCAAATCAAATACACGAAAGGAAGAAGGGATGCAGAGGTGAATGAGTGAATTCAAAGAAACTGAAAAGCAAAAGTTTATCCTAAGAAAGGATAGCAAGTACGAAAACAATATTATGCTTAAGGCGAATCTTCGAAAGCCATTGATTAAAACCAAAGTAATTGTTATCTGAATTTAATTTTATTACATTTGCTGTATATTAAATAGGGAAACAATATAAGTCTATAATTACCCCAGGACACTTACACTATTAAAAAATACGCGTAGACCTCATTTAAGTTCAGCAAAATTTTAATTCCTCATCAAAAGAAAAAACTTAATTGGGTTGAAAATGTACTTTGTTAGATCTCCGACACTTCCTTTTCTAGGCGCTGCGAACGTTATGAAACAGTTAGTATTTCTTTAACCTTTGGCGATTACGGTAAAGACGAAGAAGAAAAAGTAGAAGAAAAAGAAGAATCCAAAAAAAAGGATCAACAAAATAGCATAACTGATGTTTGTTTTTATGCAAACAGGTTGTTTGACATAAATGAATTTTGAGTATAACGCAACACTGCACAACAACGGTTAGGGCATCGAGACACGAGAAATTTTCAGACGGTAAGTTTTGCAGCAGGCACACACAAGTCAAATGATTTTGTTAGCAACAAACAACAAATCTGACGATAAAATAAAAGAAGAATGTGTAAAAAGAGACGTGTCGTGGTAAGAGGTTAAAGTTACTTAAATCCTCACATAAAGTAGATGACAAGTAACTGAAATAAAGTCGAGAGTAAAGTGGAAATGTGTAGAATATGCATTCACGTTGTGTTAATACTTTTCAAAGTAAGCCTGCCGTAAGCAAAGCTAATGTTAATGATGACGATGTTCATTGGTGGTAAAGATGGTTGCGCTCCATGTAAAACTTTTACCACAAATACAAAAGTAACTAAAGCTTTACCAGCATTTCGAGTACGTATAGGTATACATTTTATATATATATATATATATATATATATATTTATTGTTGGTGATATCAGCGAAAAACTTGTCTCTTATTAGTAAAATATTCCGTACACAAAAAAGGGGAAGAAAAAAGTTAAAACAAAAGGAAACTTGAAAAGCAATATTTTGTTGTCATATTATATATAATATTTTGCTGTTAGGTTTGAACAAACAATTTACTGAAATGGGTTAAAGAAAATTAAAACTTACCATAGTATTAAAAAAACAAAAAAGTGTTTTTTTTTTCTGTAACCAGCCTCACCTGAATATCACGATAGAAGAAACGATAGAAAATTTTCGAAACATATATAATCGCTTGATATGCTATAACTGACGTTGGTGTTTAAGAATAGAAAGTTTGTGAAATTTTTGCAAGAGCTTTGAAAATGTGTACAATCATTAGGTGGATGATAATTTTGCTAAGAAATGAATTTAAAACTCAAAGCTAGATTAGAGCTAGGCCGAGGTCGTTAGACTAGAAATTTATCCTCACATTACAAGAGAATGTCTGTTGAGTTGTGCTTAGTGTCGCAAACGGATTAACGTGGACAGTGATAACAAGCAAGACGCGCACTGACACGACACATTATTGAACAGTTGTAGGCAATTGAATGACGTCAGTGATTTTAAATATTCTAATGTATACGCGAGTTTTTCGATTTTTGTAATCGTATACTATAGATGTGTCTTATTAGGATTGCTTGGATTGATGTTAATATTTACGTTTCTTTAATTTCAAAAGCATTTTTCGAAGTTTATGTTACGCAAAATGGTAAGTTACAGATCAATTAATGAACAGCAGTTAACTTAGCTTAAGGTGTTCTTTAAACCTATCGGTTACTGACGAGATGCATTTCTCTTAATCTAAAATGAAACCGGAATGTCAAACATATCTGTGTCATGTACTACATGGATTACGGATTAGTTTTCTTGCTATTGAATATCTCCTAGTAAAGGATTTTTTTTCGGGCAGAAAAAATTAAGTCAAAATTTCATATATTAAATACTTTAAAAACTTTAAAACGATTGAAAACGATTCAATTATTTTTTACCAAGAAACAATAAACATAAGAACACAATAACCTTATAACGAAAGTATTATACATTCAAACTGACACATGGACTTGAATCTGTGCTCCCAATAAAAACCTAAATTGTTGCTGCTTCTATCGCTAAGCGTCTGACAAAACACACAAAAACATAATTCGCTGTTACATATGTACACAACATGTACGCGTAGTATCGTTCATATAGGCATATGCATGCATATGTTCGCGCTTGAATTTATGTATTACCTCAAGTCCATTTGCTTACATCTTCATTAAAACACACACGTAGATTTAGTTACAAAACATCAAATATACTGCAGTTTACTGCACGAGTTGAAATATGAGAATTTTTTTTATTTTTTCCACCATCTACAGGAGCATGATCCATGCGAAGCAGGCAGTTCGTTCTTTCTTCGCTCCTTCCTCTGCACAGACACAAACAAACACACAATCATTGATTTCTTTTTATTGCCTCTTACTTGCTAACAAACCATTTTCTCTATTATGCTTCATATGTACACCACCTACAAGTACACATGCGTTACATAATATTTGAGTTGTCGTGTTTGTACTGCTGCCGTTAGTGTATTGGTGGTGCTGATGATAATGCCTCACATGGGCTTCCATATTATGGCTGACTAAGGATTTAAAGATGAAATTGGATTTTTTTTTTTTTTTTTTGTGTTTTTTTTCGTTTCATTTTGGGGCTTTTTTTGTTTTATACCATCAGCATTATGGCGCTTCTGCTCTGCCATCATTATTGTATTGTACTTGCTTTAGCATAAATGATAGAATGCCTCTGAATTGTATTTTCACTGCTATTGTGTTGCTATCACTCTTTTTATGTTTACCATTTAAGATGGGGTTTGCACAGATTTTGTTATTTCGTCTGCGACGTCCAGACGTCAGCATTACAGACTCTTTAAAAGACCTTTCACCAGAAATTTCAAATAGATTTTAATCGTGTCTGATTACCAATTTTTCTTATTGTTGACTTCCTAATATTTGCATACGTTGAAGCGAAGCACCTAAGCTCAGCAAAAATATCTATTCATAGTTCGATCAGTTTTACCAATCAAGCTCGAAAATAGAAACGATGAAGCTAACTATAATAGTATAACAATTTCAAAGCAACAAAAATGAAATGTTGCAAAATATTTTTGGACCTTCACAGCGTCTTTATTACGATCCGTCCACCTTGTCTGGAGTCTGAGTGCAAATAAGCAAAAAATTTGCCATACATTTGACTGGGAAGCAATTATCGACTAATTTATGCATTAATGCGTAGTAACATAATGATCGTTACATTGAGAATTATTCAAGTAGACGCTGGTCTCCATAGAACGTACTTAGAACTGCCGTTAACGAAGCAGATCATACAAAAAGAATTGCATTATTCGAACCAGATTTTACATTCAGATAAAAGTGTGACAGTGTGTCTGTGTGTGCCTTCATCCTACAGTGACTTAAATATGAAAATGGTAGTTAGTGCAAGTAGCGTTCGTCTAGTCTTTCTCGCCGTGTAATAACTTTGACAGAATTGATTTTTCTTGTAGCGCATGGCTTTGTTTTTATTAAAAACTTACGATCAAATGTCTTCGTATTAAATAAATATCTTAATGTTTACTTGTGTGCCTTAAAGTTTATAAGCAATTTGTCATTCTTCTCGTGTAAAATACTTTTCCATTCATATATATGAAACTGAATGCATCGTACCATAGATGCGATAAACTAGAGCAAATAAAGTCAGGAATTTTAAGGTTGCGTTGAGTAATAATTTCTTATCAAAGTGAGTGCTGTACATGATTATATTTTCGACACAATCGGTGAGTATTCAAAATTCGACCAGTTACCGGATTATATTTTGTTATTGTTGCTTCAATATTTATAAAACATTCTGCCTTTTTTTTTCGTTATCCTCACATATGTATCCATCTGTATAGTGTCAACTAAGTTGTTGTATCTGTGTGATGGGCAATTTATATTCGTTGTTTTTGCTTTTCCTATTATTATTATTATTATTATTATTATTATTATTATTATTATTGTTGTTGTTATTGTTGTTGTTATTATTGTTGTTATTGTTGTTATTGCTATTGTTGTTGCTATTGTTGTTGTTATTGTTGTTGTTGTTGATTATCTTAATAGTGGTAAGGAATAGAATGCTGACAAGACTTTGCTTTAAAAAAAACTCATACACACACGCACATACAAAATTGAAAACTATAAAAACAACAAGACCAGCAATTTACAAAATAGAAATGTTTTATAAAATAGGAACAAAAATAACAACAAAAATAATAATAATAACAACAACGGCAATAACAATAACAACGTTAACAACAATTGGCTCAACAAATAAAGCCATAAATTTAATTTGACAAACTATACGGTTTACTGCCATAAAACACTCGCCTCTATTCTCCCTTTCTAATCATCTTTCTCTTTCTTTTTGTTCTCCCTTTCTCCGCTTTCTCTTCTTAACATACACTTAAAATGACTTTTATCTGTAGATTTTAGTCACTGACATGTCTGAAAAGTATTTATTATAGCCGAGAAAAAAAAAGCAACGAATTTTTTTGCTTTTATTTCATTTCACTCTGTGCTTAGATTGTTTGATGAAATCATTTTAAGTTGGTTTTAGTTTGATGAAATATTAGTTAATTACTGAAATGAAATCGGGGGTAGAGAGGGATTTATCGCTCGAGAAGTTTTTAAAAACGGGCGATGAATAAAAATAAAAATAAATTTTTATGCGCATCACTATGGACTATTTGGTGATGTTTTGAAAGCATCACTTTCTGCCCTGTACAGCAGAAATTTCAAAAATGACTGCAGAAATGTAAGTGCATTTATCGGCTAATTGACGCTCATCTGAACTTGCAACTCAATCTTTTCCACTTGGGCGTTATGTACGCTTGGCATTATACGTATTAATCGATGAAAATGTCATCGTCGATTACTTAGTTTTTTAGTGCAACTTCATCTTCCGTTTTAAATGACTCATGTCAGTGCTTCAGTGAGACATAAGTTATTGCTTGCCATAGAAGATCGAAAATGGGAAGAAGCTGCAAGAGGACTGAGCATTTTTGGCCTTTTATGTCGAAGTGGTTACCTCTTACATATGGCAATTAGTAAATGCGTACATTAGCCGATTGCCGAACGCGGCCTCAATCTTCTCTTATTTCTCGAATGAAAGTCTACCAGCGATTCTTAAACAATAACCAATTCTGTAATATGCAGAGTAATGACTACTAGGCTTAGTTGATTTAAAAGTATTCTAATCTTTCGTATGTACTGTTAAGGTTTCCTTAAGTTCTACACCGTTTCTCTGACAACTTGATAAGTTGCTGGTTTTGAACCGGTTGCTTCGAAGTAGAATGTTGCCTGTGCTTACTATAGATTCCGCAGCTGTAGAGGAATCGAACTTAGATAAAAAGTTTCGCAAACACTTTCCACGCAATTGATAAAAGATACGAAATGTTCAGAAGCCGGCGATATATGTTGCCACGTATGCAGCTTGACGTGAGTCATTGAACTCTTAGTGTTTGCAATTAAGAGCCAGGATTTAACTTATAATTATTACTGGCGAAAATGAAAAGACTTACGCAACATTAAATCGTCAAATATGTTTTTCCCCTTTTATTTGATGCTGCAAATTAAATGAGACTCTTGTGGTCTCTACTGAGCGCACACGTGCGAAAATTCGCACCTTCATTAGAGAAAGAAGGCGGACACATAATTTTTCCCATTTTCCCATCACCTAGAAGCAGTTATAAAGCAGCCTATTGGCGACCTAAGCATAACTTCCTTGGGACAAAAACTTTACCTTACTACCATTTAGGTGCGTTAGGTTAACATGTTTTCCTTAACGTAATTGATTGATTTTATTTTTTGCTTTTTCTGCTTCAGTTCCTATTTTTTTTTATTTTTTTTTTTTTATGATTTCCTTTTTGTTTCTTAAGTTAGATATTATTGAAGCAATTATTCTATGGTAATAACGTTTCGCTTTCTAAAGTATTTTGTCGGTAAAAAGTAAGTTAAGTGTAAGCCCCCTAATGAGTACATTATTCAAATCGTGTGTGTATTTCCTTTTTGATGAGAATTTCAACTTTTGCGTAAATTAAATAAAATATCGCTTGCATTGCAAGAAAATGGAAAGAAATCTTTTAATAAATCTTATATTACGCACATGGCAATTAAGTGAAACACGCGCACTTACAAGCGATATAAGATATCTGGCTTAAGTCAAATTGTAAAGTGATATCATCAAAAGAAACAGAAAATGAAAAGAAAAAAATATATAACAAATCGTAAGGAGGTCGAACCCACACTTTACGAATGTGCAGCCATTTAGGTAGTCTTATAGGTATGTGTGCGAATGGGATCGTATTTTAAAGAATTATGCGTGCGTGCTAAATGTAGGCATTACCGCAAAAATTACTTTTAATTCCAACAATTTAAAAACGCACGTGAAAGAACAACAAGATTGAACTGATGCGATAACTAAACGCAATGCGCCGATTGTCAGTATTAAAAAAGGAAAAAAAAGAAAAGAAGAAAAGAAGAAAAGAAGAAAATATGACCGCCCGCCTATACCTGGATAACTGCGGTGAGGTGAGATGTTAAACTTAGGTTTCACCTTAGGCGTAGAAATAAAAAATAAAATAAGAAGTTCAAGCAAAAAGTGAAGAAAAAAAACAAGACAAAATAGAAAATATGTTAAACATTCTCTTACGCAAATGTGGTCAAAACACAGTGCAAATCTAAAAGCCGGAAAACAAAAGCATTTATCACGACTACTGACGTTTGCCCGCAAAGAAAAAACGACAAATAAAAAGAAAGAAATCGAAAAAAAGGAAGGCGAAAACATTGAAGAAAAGAAGAAAGAAAACAACAAAAAATGAAGCTAAAGAGGTAAGAGCCTACGCAATTTTCTCTATGATATTTATCAATTTAAAATACATACACATACATAGATATTGTACATTCAAACGTTCATTTATGTGTATATATTTTTTTTTTGTATATATGAACGCATAGTTGCGGATATAAATAGTGAATGCGTGTATGTGTGTGTATGAGGTGAGGTATTTTAAATTGAATTTATGCGCTTTGTTGCACTGATTCGATTGCCTTTATAATCAACAAACACGCGTAAATATATATATATATATATATATATATATATTTATATATATATCGGGGTGTTTATACATGTGCACAGCCACATTTATTCATACAATAAGTAGATATTTGAATTGCCTATAAGTGTCTATGCATTTGTAATGGCGGATGTATTGCATTCATGTTTGAAACCATCAGCTTTAAATGTTAGAATTTCCTTTTCGCACGTTTTAAATTAGGCCTATGTCCGTCCATTCATTCATTCATTCATTCATCTATCCATCTATCCATCTATCCATCTATCCATTTGTACATATGCATAACTTGTGTTTGTAGCTTTATATATGAAGCGGGTGTGCATTGTATTTGTGCTGGTATGCGAATAGAAATTAATTTCCATCATTTCTATTCTATACGTAATAGAGGTCGACCAGCGCTACTAATAAATTGTTGCAACACTTTACAGTCCACACACTATAACCACATTTCCACCAAAATAGCCTTCTCCCTCTCCCCCTTCCCCCCCACCAACAGTTCGCTCTTCCCCATTCTCCTGCCCTCTTCAGCCCTTCCCTTCTTCATCATCGCACACAATCGCTATCACCTAAATAGTTTACTTTGTTCGTTTTACGCAAGTGCTTCGCAATTTATTCTATGTATATTTTCGTGTGTATATTTATGTTTGTTTGCATGTGTGTGCGTTTTCTGTAACATTCTAACCATCACACCCGGTAAAATAGAGCAAAACTTTCTTTTCAAAGTGTTTCGGTATATGTATGTGGGTGGTTATAGCCACAAGTAGTTTAGTTGTGAAATGTTAGCATTGGAGCTCTGTCCTTTGCTCGCTGTCGTTTTTCTATAGTTACTTGGTCAAGTCATGGCATATATATCACAACGATTTGATTAATTGCCTTAGATAATTTTCTTGCTCAAAAGCTAATGTTGTAAAAATTAAATACCACATAAAATTTTTAATTGAAACCGAATGAAATGAAAAATGGAAAAAAAATGTAGAAAAAAGAAAAAGAAAGAAGATATTTTACAGTTTTAACTTAATTAAGGTTACCGCTCATTAGGTATAAATAGCATTTTCATCAAAACATCTGTTAAAATAGCTTTTGACGGTACACGTTCCTTTCATTGTGTGCACATGGTGTATGGAAATTTCATATATCATCGGACTCCTCTGTCGTTTTATTTCGGATAGGACACTCGTTTCATGCACTACACCTATCGGTGCTTATTTTGCAAAATAGTGATGTAACAATCGTTAGCGATTCTTATCGTCTAACAGTTCCACTCATTTCGGTAATAGTTTTCAGTAATATTTTACTTTCCAGTTCTTCAGAAAATTTCAGAAAATACCTATTCTGCCACTGTTACTGCGTACGGGTTACAGATTATTTAATTTCCTATGAATTTTCCTGTCATTTTTTTCAAGGCTACGTCTGACTACAATTATGTAATTACGTTAACAGAATGGCAGAAGCACGCTTGAACGGTATACTACGTTTTGACACCCCAACAAAACATGATATATGAAAAGAGAAGATCTCATATGCATAAAAGATGAACAACAACGAGCGAAGAAGACAACACTGTGTCTCTTCAAACTGTAAGCGGAAAGTTTGTTGAATCAAAAAGGGGTTTTTTCTATCGCTTTCAAGAGTTAAGTGGCTCCGAGCGCATATCTGCTAGGTGTACCGTTTGCTCTCCTCTGCAGGTATTTTCAACGGAATCAGCCATTTCCGGGTACTACCGTGCTTGCTCTTGATATTCACACTATCAAGGAAATTTGAAAGAGAAAGTTATCGCTTTTCATTTTCATTTTCATTTTCATTTTCATTTTTGCATTTTTTTTTTTTATCAAAACGAAGGATGATTAATTTAACCTCTCAGCGATCTACCGGCAGTTAGGTGAGTGGACAGTAATCCGCGAAAGCCGTGCAAAACGACCAAAAAAGTCATCTGTCTATAATGCCTGTGACTTAAAAACTAATGTTTGAAATGCCATGAAATATTTCGTGTGAAGGTTGATACTATCCAAAAATACCAGACACCAGATACGAGACTTGTTGGGCGATGCGTTATTAAGAACGATGATGTGCTTAATTGAAAGTCATTTAAAAAAAAAAAATTCAGCGGTGTCTTTGGAATATTATTCAATGTTGCGCTGCACCTTTCACTAAGTAACTAAATCGTAAGTGTATGTAACATTTTTACCTAACAGATGTAATATTAACAAATAGTTGAACAATAATCTCAGAGTTTAATTAATTAATTTAAAGGTGGAGTTATGTAAGCAATTTAAATGTGGATAAATCTTTCTTCACATTTTCCCTTTCATTTTTAACTAGTTTTATTGACTTTAAGGCAGAATTTATGAAGAAAGATTTCAGAAACAATATTTATTTATTATGCATGTATATAGAAAATAAAGAAGAGAAAAAAAGAAGGCAATAAATATGTTTGCAGATATTTCAACGCATTTTTTTTAAATGTTGTGTGTTTGTGTGCGTATGTGCAAATTCATTTAATTTATTCTATGTGTGCTTGTCATATGTGCTTAGAGGAAAAATTCTACAAGTTATTACATTATTTTAAATCACACTTAAGTGAGAGAGAGAGAAAGATAGAAAGGTTGAACGAATGAAAGGATAAGGCAGATAGAGAAATTAAGAAAGTCAACGGAATACAATACATATTTAACAAGCAAATAAACACACTCCACCTTTCTCCACAAACTCATTTCCCCTTGCCCGTTTATGTGTGCGGGATCTGTACAATATCATCACTAATACAAATCCAACTTAATTGAAATTTTGTTTATATGCAAAATGTGAATGAATATGTTTTGTTTTTATTTTTATTTATTTATTTTTTTTTTCTTATATCCTTTCATGTAGTGCTAAAAACGAGGAAAAGAGATAATATCATTGTTTGCTGATGTAAATGTTGAAAAATACTATATATACGCTATCTGCAGATGTATTATGATGACGATGAGAATGTTTGTTTGTTTATTTGCTTGTTTGTTTGCAAGCATGTGCATAAGAGTAAATAATAAATACGAGTGAGTTAACAAAAATTACAGTCAACAATCAGCTTGAAAAAAAAAAGAGGAAACATAAAAACAAAGGAAAACTAAAATAAATACCAAAGGAATTCCTTCATTTTTAAGTGAAGCAGACCTAAATGCGAAAAGGAGAGTGCTATGTATATGACTAAATGGTTACATTTAATATAAAATATAAATTAAATTTACATAAAAACAAGTGCATATATATATATGTATTTCTAAAACCATTTCAAGCATGAGCAAATGCTAATGAAAAAGTTGTTGATGGAAAAAACTTTTTAAGTACTGCGAAGTCTGTCATATAAGATTCGAAAGCTATTAGCGAAAATGTTCTTAAAAACGTTCACCAGGCGACAAGACATTTTACTGTAATTATAAATAAATGCTCGAGAATATTTCTATTGGTTGGTTGGTTGTTTGGTTGTTTGGTTGCTTAGTTGCTTGGTTGGTAAGTTGTTGAAGAAAACGCCGAGCACAATACGCTTATATATGTTACATTGATTAAGAAGAAATATATACATATGCATGCAAGTGCGTATTATCTGAAAGAGAAATCGTGAAGCTTGACAATAATAATGAATGACATGACATAACATTATAAAATCACGTATACAGACATGTGTGCGAGGGGTCTAGCAGGAGGTTTTAGGATAATATAGAAATCCTAAGAGCTTTGTTTTTTTAGACACACACATAAGCACAAGGGATTCAAAAACGCTGATTCGTTTTCCAACAACCATTCTCTTCATGAATATTATATTTGAAAGCATTGCACATATTAGAGCAATATATACATAAAATACATACATATATACTTATTAATAGAGAAACGAAACAAAAAAAATAAAAGAAAAATTATACATAAGCCTGTCTATTTAAAATATTTAACTTGATTACGCTCGAACGCTTTAGGGTAATTAATTATTTTCAAATTAATGGTACAAATTATGTGCGCGATGGTATGACGTTACGGTGTACGGGTGTACGGGAGCATAATGGAGGGAGTTTTTCTGTTAGAAATCATCTCATCTCTAATTTTTTTAAATGATAGTTTTGTGTAGGTGTACTTAGTTTTGCGCCCGTGTGTGTCTGTACATAACTTTGATGATTTTAAATGCTGACTTGTTGTTCTATCACTGGCCTAATGGGCCAGTTTAACTTGTGCTGTGAACAGTGTCAAGGGTTGAAAAAACTATGGTATAATACCGCTATGATTACAATAAATACATACAAACTACATCTATTTATAATATACATGTATATATGCATGTATTTTTGCATATATATGTAAGCAAATGCTAATAATGACTGGAAATTTTCTTGCATATACCTTGCAAAGAACTAAACCAGGAGCACTTAATGTATAGATTAATAGGAGTGTACATGCAGGCCAGAGAATTTTCCTTTTTATAATGAATTCTTTAAAAGCGCACGTAATGTTAGCTCAAGCTGCCAGTATTCTTAAGCTTAATAGTAAGTTTATCGATGACAGCAAATGTGCTGCGGGAAATGTTTATATTACTTCGTTAATACATTGATTAGTATCGCGGTTGAGCCCTGATCGTATATACAGCGCAACGTACAACAGTCTATTGCAGAATATTCTTAATGTATTTTATGTCTGTTTTATGTTTTATCTTAAAGGCGCTTATGCATGTTTCTTATACAAGATCGTAAGCGATGAAATGGGTGCACGGGTAAGGTAAGGCCACAACTTATGCTAGGTATACGTCTGATTGGTAATTTTTATACCTTTACCGATGGAGCATTCACTATAGCTGCGAGCACACGCCAATCTCAACTAAAGCATAGTTTACCGCACTGGCAGTTAAAGCCGAGTGCGTCGACTTGTGGATGGGCTTTTTATCTACTAGACTATCGAATAGCCTCACTGGTTCGTAAAGGATGCGGCGAAAACTAACACGAGATTTGGCTTTAGATTGTTTGTAACTAACGTTCAAGAAAAGGGGCATAAATGCTTTTGATGATTTTTATTGGTTGACAGAGAAATGTTTCTCTTTTTTTTATTATTATTATCATTTGTTTTGTTTGCTATTTTTGGAAAAATTCATTAAAATTGAATATGAGGCCAAGGTAGTAAAAGTTGGGCACAACTGACTTATGTTCAAACAAAGTGATACTTCTTATATATATGTGTACATATATATATATATGTATTTGTTAATATTCAGTAAAAATAAGATCCCCTCTGCAGTTGAGTATATGAGGCGTATGAGTAATATGAAGTCATTTATTATGATTACGATTTATGTTAAGCTTAAAAGAGAGAGAGAGAGAGAGAGAGAGAGAGAGAGAGAGAGAGAGAGAGAGAGAGAGAGAGAGAGGTTCTTTCCCTCACAGCAAAGTCGACTTTCTGCCCAAACATTTTTATTATACCAATTTTCTTGAAAAACAAGAGCTAAAGTATTTTACGAAGTTGGGTGAAGTACGATGCAGAAAGAGAAGAATTTAATGCTTAGACATTAAAGGCTATGTCATTGATTATTTTCGTCTCATTGAATTCAATTATTATTACTTGACTATTTTACGTAAGTTCTGCTTAGTAAGACATTAACTTTCTCTTCTATGTGTCTGTACGAGATTGTGTCTATGGATGGCTTTTTATGTAGCAAGAAATTCTATGTATCACAGACTGCGATTAATTAAAATTAACTCAAATATTTTAGAGCGTTTATTAATTTTTTGTTTTTTTTTGTGTGCAAGTTTTTCTTGAAGTTTTTTTTTTATACATTTATTTTTAAAATTATGTTAGAAAAAAAAGGAAAACAAAAACAAAACTGATCAAAATCCTAAGTATTTATTATCAAGTTTCATTTGCTTTTCGTATATATATCGATATTACAGAATTTCTAAAATGTACTTTTACTCTATTTAGAGTTTTGAACTTTTGAAGTTGCAAGGTACACTTTATTTCTTGCTTAAGCACACATTTTTCAATGTGTGGTTGAAATTTTATATACATTTATATATATATATATATATATATTATTTTTTTGTTGTTTCTTAATTCTTTGATTTTAGAGAGTGGCTTTTGTTTAAAATTTGAAAAGGCTTCTGCGAAGAGGAGTTTTTCTTAAATATTCATTATATGCTTTTAACTGAATAAATGTTGTTTTTCTTTCAAAAGTTCCATTTACTTGATTACGGTTCTCCATCCTATCAGCTCGTATATGTGTGTGTGTATATTAATTACTAAGAACTTTTATATAGTAAACTTTCAAAGTAAAGCGTATTTAAATTTCTCCCAATAGTTTCATATAATATTTTCATTTAATATTTATATTGCCAGCAAATAATTTGAAATTTTCGCTCATATTTGCAGCACTCTCGTGCAAATGGGCAAGTTACGCCAATTTGTCAATTTGAACTTTGGACATATTGTAAGTATATATAAGAGAGAGTAAACAATTGCCTCTTTATTTAGACATAATTTAACGGATATGCATAGCTATGGATATTATTTTAGTGCAGATTGGCTATACGTCATGGATGCCTCCAATGTTCATTTCTAAGTATAATAGAATCGCCGCAATATTTCTGAGGAAATTCTGCAAAATATAAAGAAATCATACTTAAATATTTGCCGAATTTTTTTTGATTTTATTTAGAAAACTTGTAGACAAAACAACAAAAACAAGTTTACTTTTCTAAAGTTTTTTTTAATCGTAATTTATGAAATATAAAAGCAAATATCGGTCGAATAGGTCCACCATCAGCCGCATTCTGACGCTGTGAGCAGGCACCAATCATAAGAATTTGTGTGTTTTGCGACTTTATTTTAAATTTGATATTCCCAAACTATGGTCACAATGAAAGCCTTCAAAACCAATTTTGTGATAAAACGCAATTGTTCTTGTTCAATTACAAAAGATAAAACAGATAAGAAAATTAAATTCGGTCCGGACCGAAACTTTTATACTGATCACCGTTACCCTAAAAAAGACCAAAGAAGTAAAAGAACAAAATTTTCATGCCCTATAATATGGAGTGGGCGCTGCTGAGTTTTCTATTTTTAAAAGTAAATGATTTTGTCACATAAGCATGTGGGTGTTGTAGGCGTGTCCTTTGAAAAGTCTACGTTAATTACAAATTCTTTTGCAACGTTTTAGGCGATATCTTCCTTTCGCTAACGGGAGAATGTTTATCAGAAATACTATAAAGTTTCGCAAACGGACAGATGGACAGACAATGGCAATTATTTTCACAAAATGAATGTGCCCGTCATATTTCGGTGATGGGTATAAAAACAGAAACGACCTGTTCAATAGACAGTCACAAATATGTAATGTTTTGTTTTCTAAAGTCTCTCCCCAGATTAGAAAAATGCACAAGAAATTACCGAATCAATTTAATCTTTACGTATGATTGCCTTGTGACTTGCAACATCTTTGTGATTTTTGCTCAGAATAGAGTTGCATAAGTCAACCTTTGTATTTTTATTATATGACCAATCGCTCACGGGATGTCCCCCTCGATTAATTCGTGTAAAGAGGCCGCAGCTAAGTGTTTTGACTTTACCGGCTATGCACTCACTACCACTACCACCAAAGTGAAGTTTACCGTATTCAGATTTATATCCGCGGACTCATTGCCAAGTAATGGGTCCTTGTCTATAATAACGGTTATGTGGGAAAAGGTTCAAAATTGGTCTCACCCCATCCAAATTTCTCACTTTCGTTTAATATATGAACAGACTATTTCTCAGCGATTCTTAGAGAAATATTAGAAATGGTAAATTTTCCTCATATCGCGTCTTGTTTCAAATACGATGCCATGTGTGGTGTGCTCGTAAAAATGATTCGATCCAATCCGTTTTCGACAATGTCCATCAATGCGGTGAATTTTGTTTAAATATTTTAAAAATTGCAAATGTATGTGTTGTACAACCAAGTCTGCCTTCATTTTCACTATTCCTATATTCTCACATTTGTTCCTTTTTCTATATTCTATTTTCATAGAAAAATGCATTAAAATATAGCATAAACTTTCTAGCTCACGTGTTCAAGATTATAATGGCAATCGTATCTCTACTTTTCAAAAAGAAATGCAGATAAAAAGAGACCCATGAGTAAATCGATTCAGTTAGACACGCGTCTGTTAAAACTCTGTATTTCTTTTTTGGGTTACGATATGTGACTTTCTGCAATATTAATATATATATATATATATATATATTTATAATGATTATGTATTTATTGTACATTAATCTAAAGTGTGAGTAACTTAAGCGCGAAATATACACAAAACGAAAAAAAAAAACAATTGGTAGAAGAGAGAACAAACGCAAAGTGTAGCGTGCACGATAGGGTACGGATTAATAATTGTAAATCATGTTTCATTTACCTTTTAAAATGTATAAAAATTTCCAGCTTGGAAGAATTCTAAACAACAGTCTGAATTAATTCATGAAGAGAATGTTCCATTATTAGCCATAAACCCCGTGCAATTCTAAGCCTTTTGAGCCAATTGTACAAAGATCTTTTGAGATTTCCGAACTACTAAACGTACTAGCTTTGACGCTCTGCAGAAAAAAAAAAACAAAAACAATCATTTGAAAACTAAAAAATGTACGTAGCTCTTCTATTACTGGTCCACTGTTGTAATTAGTTTAAAAAAGAAGAATCAATTTTCGCACATGCACACATTTGTCTCACTAGCTGCGGTAATTTCACTATTTCCGTATAATTGATTTTACTGCTGTTTACAACACCGAAAAGCAACAAAAGGAGCCGAACACAAATAGCAGAGTTTTTGGAACACTATTCCTAGAGCAAAGTTTACGAAAAATATTTCTTCACACATTTGTTTTCTGGTAAATTATTTGCTTTGTTTAAATTTGCATGCCGTGCCATATGATATCAATAATGAAACATGCTCATCGCCATCATCATTATGATCATCGTCGTCGTCATCATGCATGCATGGTTCATTCATGTTGTTGTCAACACGATTTCGATGCTTTTTTTTTGAAACCGCACTATACGCTCCATTGATCAACATCGGATTTTCTCGTTTCGGTCAATTTAATTGCCGATGTTATTGCGGTAAACGGATTGGGTGCCACAAAGAATATGTACACATAGGCGCATACACATATGCACATACATATACACATATATATACGTAAATGTAGGTATATTCAGTAGTGAATGCTTATAACTATGAAGAAATGACAAAATAAATAATAGAAAAAATATTTTGCAAAAGGGTAGACATTGTAGCATACATACATACCATATATTCACAAAAAAAAGTAGCCCAGACATAAAGTCTACTGCAGAATGGAAACTGACAAAAAGGAGCAGCAGAAAGAAAAGCAAAAAAACAAAAAAATTGGAAAAACGTGTTGCTGCAGCAGTTTACAATTGAAATGAAATTGCATACTGCAGTCGGGTGAGTCGGTCTCATGTCGAATGCCGTGCCGGGCCGTGTCGTGCTTAGTTAGTCGGTCGGTCAGCAGATAAATCAATTATTGTATAGCACAGTGGACTTCTGCTCTGCCATGGTTGCTGTTATTACTTTTATACACCAAGTGCAATCACTTGAATGAAAACAATAACATCAGTAACAATAAGCTAAAGGCAAAATTGTCATAGTCAGCAATTTTATATGACAGCCGAGGCAGAATAATGGGGCCGATGAAGGTATTTATTTATTTATGTATTTTTTCCATTTTTATAAAATTATTTCAATTCATCAAAGATTTGCTTTTCACCAAACTTGACCAATTTACTATTGAAAGCCTAAGTCTTTTACATATATATATATATATATATATATAGATATATTCCCCTTTTTCCATTTTCTATAATCCCTTATGTAAGAGAATTTTTGGATATCGATAACGAAAAAGTCTTGATAATGTGTAATACGTTTCTTTGTATTTCCAACTGTGAATGTACAAGAATTGAAGGATCTAAAAAGTGAAAGTACTCGAAATCAAGTTTTCATTATTGTTTTCACATACTCTTCCTGACAGTGGGAGCAAGTCATAGATGGAGACTTTAGTTGCTTTAGCAATGATAATTCGATTTTTTTTTTTTGCCATTTATTTTAGACCAAAGAACGCGGTAACGAACTAAATTGAATTTAAACCTTATATGATTGATATTTGAATTTACTATTGCTGCTTCTCTGCAAGGATTTTCGAGCTTTCACTACAATTAGGCAACCTAGGCAACCCTAGAAAGGTAATAATAACTTTGTTTCGTTTATTCACAGTTGTCGTAATAATGACCTGCCTTCGATGGGGCAAATCTGCTTAGTTAGAGTAAGAATGGAAACCCGAGGCGCTGAAGTCGACCTTAAAAAGGTTCAAATTCAGCAGAAATAATTCTGGTTTTAGATAAATAATTTAAAATAAAAGGGAAGGATAAAAGAACAAAAATTTGCAGCTAAACCGTACCTAACTTCGTTGTAAACTAATCTATAATCTTTAAAATTATATTCGAAAGCTATGATGTGAAGATCGAAATTTTTCCTTTTTGGGAAAGAGCAATTATTCCTGTTGCCAGGGTAAGCCACATCGGCTGTTCCGGACGTTCTTACCTTCGATGTTTATATTTCCTCGCAAGAGTAAAGAGTTCTACTGACAATTTCGTTTATTCATAATCGAAATATTTAAGAAGAGATTTATTTTCTACGCCTAGCACTTACTTCACCTAGTCCTAATCTAACGGCTAATACATACATACATGGAATTCTATTAAACTATGGCTAATCGTATAATCTCACGGCTTAAAAGGCACAAAGATCCGCCTGCGTGGCCAAGTAGGTAAACGATCTCAACTAACAACTGGGGAATGGTCGTGGGTGGCAGAGTCTTCAATAAAGCCGATAGTCTTAGATGCTAGTCTTTTAAGACTTTAGTAGTAGTAATGATAATATCATGGACAAAAGTGTCTTAAGGAGGTTAAATGATCAAACTTTTTTGTATCTCGGCCAAACGCCGATCATTGTCGGCTAATTAAAAGAACTAAACCTGGTCGGCTCCTCTACGGGTAATTCGCTTCAAAGACGGATTACTTCTACGTTTCGGTGATGTGCTTCAGACGACTCGTCAACCCAAAAGAAAAAATGGTCCGCAGAGCTCCTGAAGTTAAAGATGTCTCATGAACATGACTCCTGGATTGCAATTTCGTTAACATATTTCCAAAATATTTTTCTTAAAGACCTGTTTAACAACCACCCACAATTCTGTTACTATTCTTTCCATCCCAAAAAAAGAGGTCAAAAAGCTTCCTTTTTCCAGACCGTTACAACGCTCTTAATAATTACCCCCAATTTCACTATTCTGTTACAAAATATTTTGACGCCGCGTATTCATGGTTCGAAAGGTAAACGCAGTTGAAGTTCTTTTTTTATTTTTTCTTTTTTTTTTGGCAAATATTTTGATCTATTTAACACGCAGTATTTGTCCTTGTAAGCTTGCGTTGTTCTGTTTATTAAAAATATTTCAATAAAATATTTTGTACCAAGTTAGTCCAAAAATATTCAGAATATACCCTTAGCTGAATAAATGTAATATTTTTTGTTTGATTCTTCATCCCGTCGTGTTACTATTCGCTGGTTTGTAATTGGCAGTGGACTCGTCGCGTGAGGAGAAAGAGAGCAACAACAATGTAATTAAGCATTAATTAGGACAAAACTTGGAAAATTTTGCTTTTGTTTTCTGAAGGGAAAATAAACAAATGTTTTACTGTCTGTTTTTGTCTTCGTTTCTAGTTTATTCGGTATTTATTTAAATTTTCAGCAATTTTGTACCATTCTCTTTTTTTCTTCTCTGTACAATAAAAGGCAAAAGGACTTATTTGTAAAGAAAATAACACTTTGTGTTGCCTTTTTTTACACATTATGTCCACAGAAAATTAAATGATCATTATTTCTCTATGGCAGGACAATCAATGTATCTTGTGCTGGCTTCTCAAGCTTAAATAAACGTTTTTACAGTAGCCTTTGGAAAAATAAAGGAAAACAATGAACTGACAATTTTCTTCATTTTTTTTACGATTTTTTTTTATTTATTTTTTTATTTCCATTATCTAGTTATTCGGAAAATAAAAGAAGTTAAAAGAAAAAAAAAGAAAAAAAAAACAAATAAAAAACTAAACGCAAACATTTGTTGATGCGATTAAATTTCTCGATAATGCTAATGCTTCAAGTCTTTACGTTATATAAACAGTACTTCCTTTCTATTTGCGTGCGTAATCGAAATTTCGAAAAGCGTATGAAAAATATAGCAGTCACGTTGCTCAACTTAAAATGATATCACGGAATAAAGGCTGAATTCTATTTCATTAAGCGGGAAGCTTTTACTAACAAGTACGCGTCTCGCCTCTTCATGAATAATGCCATTTTTTCCTTTAGTGATTTTCTATAAAACGTTGAAAATCATCAATCCATTGTTTGATTCAAAAGTACACGGCGATCATCTACGCGTTTAATATCGGGAATATCGGGATAAATTGCTGATGTAATATGTTATTCGAACAGATATATTTATAGTTGTTCAATACTTCAATACTTCAGATAACTGGCATAAGTAAAAACGAAATATTCGCTTATTTACACAGTCATCCATTTGAAATCAAGTCTCATCACTGGAAGTGGTTTTATAAAAAAAAAAAGGGGGAAAAAAACGTTACTCCCCTAATCTAAAGCTTAAACATAAAAGTTATGTTACTTTTGATGGTCGTTGAGCGTTAACGCGTGGCGATTCAAACATTTGCACAAAAACGGAAATGCTTTAATAAGCTGAGAAGCCCAAGCAAGTAGAAGAAGGGTTATGTTGTAACTTTAAAATAGCTGACAAAATTGTGATTGATTTTGTAGAACATTCCGTTTATTTGCCATAAAAAGCAATCATCATCGACGTGCGAATATTATTTATGTAACCAAATGAAATGTGATACAATAAGACTTAACCAGGAATTAGATATATTTGATGTCAACTGAAGATTCAACTGGAGACGTGCCCAGGACTTTTGCCCCTTTTGTCTGCTTTTTTCTACATAAAAAAAAAAGAGCACGACTCGTTAAAGCATATATGCATGTATATCTTTACCATACTTCTTTATTATAAATTGCACTGTACATGGGTTTCCGCTTTGAAGCAGAAAGAAAATTTGTGTCCGATTTTATTCACCCATTTCCCTAAAAGAAAGAAAAGAAAGAATATGGGATTGGTTTCAATTCAAAGATCACGCAGATGCCAGAAATGAACATTTTAATATATATATATATATGTATATACATGACAAAATTTATAGCGTATGAAAAGTTATTTAAATTTTCTGTCCAGAGAGAGAGAGAGAGAGAGAGAGAGAGAGAGACCGAGAGACAGACAGAGAGAGAAGGGATTTAAAATTTTGGTAAATCCCTGATTAATATGGATTAAGTAATTTCTTTTTTCCAATTTTATACTCTGCACCGAAGAATGTGGTGGCTGTTGTGTGGTCTCCTTCATATAGGTGCTATGTAGACTCAATTGAATCTGTTCAAAAGCAATTCTTGCTGTTTGCCCTTAGGAATTTGGGTTGGGATCCGATTGGCTCTCTTGCCCCCTATGAAAATAGGTTGCTTCTGTTGTCCTTACCGTCTCTTGAGAAGCGTAGATTTGTTCTTGGCGTTTCCTTTGTAGCCAAAGTAACAAATGGTGCTATTGACTCACCTTCATTACTTGGTGAAATTAGCTTTAATGGCCCTAACCGCTACTCTAGACACTTTGTCTTGGTTAACCTTAGTCAGTGCAAATATAATTATCAGCTGTTTAACCCGGTCAGAGTTGTTTGCAAGAACCTAAATGACGTCTATCGCTTATTCTCATTATCGGACTCTTTAAAGTCCATTAAAGCAATATTGGTTAATACACGGGATTTACCGAGGCGCGCTTAAGCTAGCTTTTAACCCTAAAAAGTCACTATTCGTCATCATTCGAAAATTAATTGTTGTTAACTATTATCGGTTGCCAAGCTTATGCATGTTTGCGATCGCTTAGGGGTTCATTTGAAATTTGGTCCTGTACCGGTTGTGGGTGTCGCTCTGTGCTAATTGTGCACATGTTTTTTTTTTCCTTTTTTTCTCTTTTTCTATTTTCCTTTTTATTTGTTTTATTATACTTATACTAAGTTTTAATATTAATTAATTTAAGAGTCAATTGTCATTTGTTTTAGTTGAGTTTCATGTATAAGCAGAATAAATAAACAAATAAATAAATAAATAAAATGACGCGTATACTTATTTTCTCAAACCATTCGCAACGCCCAGAAAGAAGCTTAAGAGGCCCCACAAAGTAGAGATATTTTTGATCGGTATGAAATGCTAAATCGATTGAAATATGTCCGTCTGTCTGTCTGTGTGTTGCAAACACTGTCCTGGCCAAAAAATAAAGCTATTGACTTCAAAATTGACAAAAGGAAAGCGAAAGGACACGGCTACGTTTTTTTCTTTCTTACTCATAAACGGCAGCAGGCAAACGTACCAGAAGTATATTCTATGAGAGCTGCCGTATCATCTGCACAAAAATGGGAAAAATTGACTACTTATCCAATATAAGAGTGGGCCAACTTTAATTTGTTTTCAATACCTTTATAACCCCAAGAAGCAAGCGTAAAAAGCCACAAGAAATATGTAAATTATCCGCCCATTTCAAATTCAAATTCGTCCATCCATCTGTCCGTCTGCCCAATGCTGTAGTAGCTGTAGTAAACATTTTCCCGTTCGCAAAGATAAAGACATCGCCCACAAATCTGCAAAACAATTTGAAAATGATCTAAACCTATGAAAGGACATGTGCACAACGCCTATGCAACACGACAGGAAAAAACCTTTTCCTGTCGTGTTTTCCACTTGTTATTCGTAAAGTACAACACATACCCCATATAAATTTCGGGTTTAATTCCGAAAATAGAAATAGTCAGCGGTGCCTATCCAATGCTATAGCGTGCGAAAATTTTGTTCTTTTCCTTTTTTATTTTCTCTTTTTTAGGGTAACGGTGATTGGTATAAAAAATCCAGTCACGACCGAATATAGTTTTCTACACTTGTTTAGATTCTATTATGAATCAACTGCACTGCTTACCGCAGCACCACTTGAATTGAAGATGCCGCGAGAGAATATTTTCGGTGTTGCCATTTTTTAGTATTTTCCAAAAAAAGATTTGGTTTTTAATATTTAAATGTGTGATTAATGATCTCCTTAAATATTAATATTGTATTACTTTTACTTCTATCCCAAAAAAAGTGCCCAAAAAAAAAAAAAGATTTCTTAGAGGCTGTTACACTAACTATGCTAATTAATCAATTATGTTTACATCTGTCGTAGACTTCGTCTGCTTGTTAGTGGAATTTTGCTGAGTTCGCCTTAGTTGAGACGATATTTATGGATATGATACATACAATATCTTAAGATCTCTTCAATCTCTGAAATGTCGTAAGGAATTTTACTAATTAACCGCGTACCTCTTGTACAGAAAATATCAATTTTGTATTTATTATTGTATAAGAAAATTTCATTTTTATATTCAAGAACTCGTGATTACATCCCAGGCAAGAATAATTCAATTTAAAGATAGTTAACGTTCCCCTCATGAATGCTTTAAATGCGCTCATAATAAACTTGCATTTCCTCGTCCCCAGGGGACTTATTCTATTATGTGTATATTCTAATATCGTGCGAGTGTTGTTTTAGGTAATGCTATCAACATTCTTAATGGCTTTCTATATTTTCGGTTTACGCATTGATTGCTTTGTGGTTTAAGATTTCGTTTTCATTCAGTTTGATTTCATTTAATATTTATGCATGTGTCTGTGTACTATATTTATGCATATGTTGGCATAAGTTTGTATTCAAACATCTTAAGAATATAATATGTAATGACTTTATTATAGTGTTTAGATGTAACTTATAAAAATAAAGAGCAGAGTCATGAGAAATTTCGTATGAATGAATTCTCCCAAAATGTGCTTTAAGTAATCCATCTCTTTATTCTTTTCATCGAAAAGCTTGAAATGAATTTATTTTAGTTGTATAATATTTCCTACAGCTAGACAAGTTATTTACTGAACGATTTGCACAATAGGAATAGTGTTTTTTTTTTTTTTGTTTTGTTTTGTGTTTTGTGTTCAGATATAAATAAATATTCATTCATGTAGATTTTCAGATAAGTGAAAGTACTTCCTTTTCTTAAACAAAACAGCATTTAAGGGAGAGTCTGTTAAGAAATCTTTTTTACAAGTGATGTAAATTGCACCTGCATATATACATATACGTTATACATATATATATGAATACACGTTAAATATGTTATATATACATACGTATATATATATATATATATATATATATGTTAAATATATATCTTAAATATTTTATACATACATACATATATATACGAATACACGTTAAATATGTTATATATACATATATATATACGTATACGTTTTTACTCCCTACAGAACAAAAATATTCTTTCAAATATTCGTTAAGTTAACTTTAGCCCGTGAAAGAGGTTTTCGCGGCTTCAGAAAACCGAAAACTTGAGCTGCCCTTTCCGCTTTCCTTTTACAACTGTTTTCCCTTCACTCATTTTCAGGTCAGATGACGAGTAACAGATTATTTTTCGGTAGCTGATTAAAAATTACGTAATTTTCCATCTTGTCAAAGCTCGAAACATAGAGTCTGGTCTGTTACATACTTAGGCTAATAAATTTGTTTTAGATTTATTGGGATGACAGATCTCAAAGCTCGTTATTCAATACTTTACTACAAATTTTCTTATGATTTGCACGTTCAGTCGTAGAGAGGCACCATATTGCCACTTTATCTTCCAGCATAAGGTTTTGAGTCGATTGCAACGTGAACGTCCCTATGTTCTTGGCCTACAGGAAAATTGCAAAACTTTACAGTGAAAATTGAAAAGTGGAATTTCGATGCCAAAAAGAATTTACGAAATTTCATATTCAAAAATTTCATTTCATAATTTATCGCACGAATCTTTTTGTGGTTTATTTTTCATTAAATTTTGCTTTTAGTCAAAAAAAAATTTGATCTTACACCTGCCCTGTCATGCTGCTTATGAATGGATGCCATTTCCGCACGCATATGTACCATTTTCAGTACACAGTAGTAAATTTAATAATTTTTGAATAATTACATCGATTCTTCATAATTGCAAATATTGCAATAACAAAATGCTATTATAACTAATAAAAAAAAATAAAATTGGTTTATTTGAGTAAATTTTTAATTCAATTTTTACGCAAAAATTTTTTTGTTTAAAAAGTTATCTTCGGTATATAAATGCCTTTTAGCGTCTACCGAAAACGATACACTTGTCAAGGAACATGCTAAGGACTTAAGTCCTTATTATCTATGATTTTTTAACATTTTTGTGGTGAACGTTTAAAATTGCTGGGCAAAAAAATTAAATGTCATCGTTTAAACCTACGTCATTATGACGAAATTACGCATTATAGTGTTGGCCAACATCATCTAGCGGCAAACATTTTCCACCATTTTCTCCCTATATTCAGTATATATCGAAACCTATGTGTATATTATAGTCCCAATACCACTACGAAATATGTAGATACAGAAGATTAGCACAAGCACTACTTATTCATTGCCATTAATACTCTTCGCTCTTCATTCGTTAGTAAGGTCGATTTAAGCTTTAAGCGTCATAACCTATATATGCAATTATTTATTTATTTATTTATTTTATTTATTTATTATAGAAAAACAGTAATATTAACAACAATATAGAGAATATAGAATGCTTTACGAAGCTAGTAATAATTTGAAAAACATTCTACCCCAACAAAATAAAAAAATTATAAAATAATAAATATGAACGAGAACTTATTTATGTACGAAATTACACCAAATATAGTTTAGATTTCACAGTGAATAAGGAAAGAAATAAACAGCAGTGAAAACAAAGTGTGACATTAAACTGAAGAAAGGGACAGAGTAAGAAAAAATAAAACACAAAGAGCAAAAAACAAAAAGAAAGGATATAACAAACATTAATATAAGACACAATACACGCTTTACTATTTTATATAGAGTACAAAGTGATTGTATAGAGTATGAAAGCGTATTAAATTTATTACACTGTGGGTATTATTTAGAAATATTTATATGATAATTAAAAAGTTATTCAAGTTTTGAATTATTAAGAATCTTTATAAGTTCGTTTACGTAAGTTATTTATTTATTGGCTGATTAAACACTTCGCAATGATGTCTTTACTTATTGCCGATGGATATGGATTGGAAAGAGAGAAGATGTTCTCGCAAAACGTTCCAAATCAACTTTTTTATTTAAGCTATATATGCTCTCAAGCTTAAGGAGGGGGAACAGGGTAGAGAATAATTAAATTTGCATTTCAAATTTCCAAGATTACTAAAGACTTGCCGAATAGTCCTTTATGTGAAAAGCCTATCACTGATAGCTAGTGATGGACTTCAGCGTACCAAAAATTCATTGTACACTTGTCAGATTCATTTTTACATCACATTCATATACATTGACATTTGGGATAAATTTTAGTTAGTTATGTACCTTGTTGATATCTATAGCACTCAGACTTGTGCATGTGTGCATAACTTATACTTCATGATGTCTGCATACAGATTTCCCAGTTATCTATCGATTAATGGTTGGCTGGGTATCTAAGATTCGGCTCAAAGGGAATTTTTTTTTGTTGCTTGCTTTACTTTTGTTTATGTCTCTTTTTCACTTTAACGTACAAAGCGAAATAATAGCAAAATAGCTAAGAGTGGTGTAAGTCAAGTAAATAGGAACTTGAACCAGATGAATAATAATATCAATGTTTAAACTGAAATTGTGTAACATTTGGTGAATTGCGTCTATTAAGTAAATTGATATTCATTTTGAAATTTATCTTAATGCAATCTTAGGGTAAACGAAAAAGAAACAAAAAAAAAAGCGAACTAAAAAACAAAGAAAATAATATAAAAAAATAAATTGAGAAATTAATATAAAAAACAAATACGCGGAGGGGAGGGGGGAGCTCTATTTTTAAACAAAAGCCTTTGTTTTTTTCCGCTGAAATTTTGTTTTTTTTTTTTTTTTTCAATTTTTGTTCTCTCTTTCAAGCGCTCGCATTAAGTGATTTTTACTTCCTTTTGTTTGGTGCTGATGTTGTAATTTGTACATTTTTAATAGAAAACTAATTGAAATGAATTGCTATGAATTGAATTCTTCTGGATTTGTATTGGCCCTTATTATGTTCCATATTGCTATTCTTCACAATTTATAATTAGCTCACAAATATTTGTAAAGCTTTCAATAACTGCATTAATATCCTTGAGTTTCAAGTAGTTTTACGCGTTTTCTAAATACTAGCTGCTGTCCTTTGCTCTTCAGTTTTATGCTGCCGTCAACTACCGTCGAACAGAGGAGGGGGTGCGCAACTTTGGTCTGTGCATTCGTTATGTAGTTCTTTTCAAATTTCAATCAACACCAATGACACAAGTGCTGCAATATATTTTCGATAATATCCATTCCGCGCATTTGCACTGACAATACGCTTAGTTGTTAGGGGCGAAACGAATGAAAAAGAGTGAAAGGGGGAACGATCGAGAGAGGGAGAAGGAGACGGAAACACAGACGAAAAGAGTGTGTGCCTGTGTGTGTGTGTGTGTGTGTGTGTGTATGTGTTTATGAAAGAGAGAAAGAAAGAAAGAAAGAGAGAGAGAGAGAGAGAGAGAGAGAGAGAGATGGTGAGAAAATGAGAGAGACGGACATGATAATATATATATATATATATATACGTAAAATATTTATGTAAGTGTATACGTGTTACTTTCTTTGTACAATTATTCATACGTTTTTACTTTTTTTTTCGATTCATCTCCCTTAAATACTTGATGCAGTTTTTTATAATTTTCTCATCACACACAAAAGAACTACGGGGAGACAGGGAGGTAAGAACTACGTTATATATGGTGCCAGTCAGTCAGTTTAACAATAATCAACGCAGTAATATTTTCATGTTGATAATGACGTTTGTCTTTGCACTTCTTCTCTCTAACAAATGATGATAATGCTTCTGAAAGTGTCCCACAATATTGGCGATGATGGTGCTGATGTTGGTAAATGCTGTGAAAGACTTTTTTATCAAGTGTCTGCAGCTGTTTTGGCGCAAATTGTCAAGTGGTCGTATAAACTTATAATAAAATATATTTCAATAGAAGCAAAAAGAAAAAAAAATATCCATCACGAATAGCATTACAACACATTTATGCGAGAAAACGTATAAAAAATTTTAAAAAATATATACGCATACAGAATTTCCAATAAAATGTTTTTATTTTCCAACCAATTTTTTACTCTTTTCTCACTGATAATCTTTAGTTCACCAGGAACTTAATGACTCTTTTTTCTCTCGGAAAACGAAAAAAAATGCAAACAAAACAGGCAGAATTTGCTCTTGTCCTTGTTAACGGTAAGCCTAATACAGCCAAACTCAAACCTTAGCACAGACAGCATAACGACCTCTCTGTGCATCTTTCAAATATCCATAAAAATTCATTGTCAAAATTGATTTTAAAATCCTTAGAACGCTAAGCTAAGTGTATATGTATGTATATGTACGTATCTTACTTACTAAGAAAATAAATGAATAAATATATAAACAAAAATAATAGTCTGTGTTCAATAGTTTTCAGCCTATATTTTTATTATATTTAACCATAAAAACCAAAATTCGCTCTATTTTCTATCAACTACATGATGTCAGCATTTTTTCAAAAGCGAAGAAAGAATAATAGAAAGAGGTTGAAATACAACACAAGAGGTTCTATTTATATCTCTTTTTTCCTTATAAATTATATTACGTATCTAGTGTGGGATGTTTATGCGAAATTCTTTATAATAATATCATAAAAACTTATGATATGTGAAAAATCATAGAATTATCATCTCACAACAACAACACAACACAATCAATTTATAACTGTCATAGTATCATCGTCTAAGTGGGTATTCGGGTTTAAGGAATCAGTACAAATATAAAATATATTATATTGAAACAGCAGTGAAGACGAGCTGAGAACTCATTGGATTTAATGTGAAAAATTTGCATAAATTCCTCTAAATAAGGCAAAACGGAAGAGAAAGAGGGAGAGGTAGAGGTAGAGGTAGAGGTAGAGAACATAGAAGATCTGCTCTAATACAGAAACCATATTACAGCCGGACTAGTCGGAGAAAAATTGTTTACGTAAATAGCTGTCGAGAACATCGAGAATAGCTAGGTATATAGAATTGTTGTTCTCTAGTTGCATTTTGATGCTTTTTTTGTTTACAAACCCATTCAAAAGCAAGGCCTTTTGCTCTTGTGCTTTATTTAACTTAGCAGTACGTTCGCTTCTACTTACGTGTTGTTATCCTTAATCGTTGAATTCCATTAAAAAATTTTGCCTTTTTAAAATTGTTAGCCTTAGTAGGTAAAACGATTTACCTTACCTCGGATATAATATATTAATGCAATCCCGAATAATTCCGTTGAATACAACTCAGTAGGGATTCTGCTTACATTAGTCGACTTGGCTTGCCTTTCCAGTTTACTTATTCCTTCCTTAAAAATATCAATATGTGATATTCTATCATTTTCTTCTCTCTTTTATAGTCATAAAGGGTTAATACTATAAAAAATTGCATTAAAAAAAAAAAACACGCATTTTAGAAAGACGTACAAAGAGGGATTTAAGTTAAATTGATTTAAACATTATTTTTGAATAAACAGGTATCTTTCTCTTGGGTGAAAATTGCATCCCTTTATTGAGATACTCGTTGATCGCGCCGTATTTTGTTGTCCATAGTCATGTAGATTAAGCAATTTTTTAAGCAATTTCTTTTTCGACTCAAATTTGCATCAGTAAAGTAGAGACGTCGCGCGAGAATGGCTTTGGTGTCGACATTTTTAAAACTAATTTCTTTTTTTCTTACATAAATGTACCCTCAAAAACTACTTTGAATATTATTCTTCTGTCAACTTGTCTTCTATCTAAAAGCAATTGCTCCAAATTACCCGTTTCCCGCGGGTTGTTACATTGAAACTATCCCTTAAGGGGTAAGACACGGATGTATACGAAAGTAAAGTGGTGTCGTTTACAATGTTTCATTACGTCACAATTTCCTGAATTCGATGCCAATTAGTATTGCGAACATTTCCCCAAACTTTCTTTTCTTTCAGATTTCTGTTGGAAAAGTCGTGAACACTTACCACGAATAAATTTTGTGACTCATTATAGTCGCAAAAATCAACGTAGAAAGTAGAAACTTGACACAGACATTTCTTCGTCGATCGAGAAATCTTAAAATGGGCGTAGTCTAGTAACAGGCCCGCCTACAATGCGGAAAAAAAGCAAACCATCTCGAAAAATAGCCCCCACTTTGTGAAATTTTGCGGGATATAAATATCGTTCCCGTGTTTGCATTTCCAAAAAAACTGCCGCAAAAATACTCGTCAAAGCAACTTGCATTTTCAGTGTAAAAAGGACTCCAGTCGGTTTACTAGCACATAGTACTAGCACACAGTAACGATAAAATTTTCATTCGAATTTATTTCCATTTACATGAACATATTAGCAAACCGATCAGAATCACGTTTAGGTTGTACATAACAGTCATCCTAATGAATGTTTAGGTTACAGATTTTTTTAAATATCTTCACGAGATCGGAAGTTACGAATGAAAATTTGTCGGCGTTTTCGGCGGAGGTTGTTTTTGTTTATTTTACATTGGGGCCGCATATGCAAACATATCGCGCCCATTTTCCAAACTTATGCCCTTAATCGATCAAGGAATGGCTGTCAATATTTACGAGTGTGTCTAGTCTTCTGCTAGTATCTTTCTATTAGAGGCCTTACAGAACTAACATATCACTGAATATGTCTCCCGCCTGATTGCATCAGATACAATTTCATAGCATTTTGACAATTAATTTACAAGTTGCAATTGTTTTAGTGACGCTACATTTGTAATTTTCAAGGCCATAAAAACATCTGAGTTACGTATGTTGATTAGAGAAACATTTGTTTCTTGATGAGAAAAACTACGTCCACATTCAGCTTCGGCTTTGGCTTCAAAGATGTAATGACGCCGAAAAAATGTACGGATGATTTGCTAGTTTTATACCTACTCGTATGGACACCAACGATGCTGAACGCTGTGGTCGGCCGAACTCAGCAGTTGTTCCAGAAAACATAGACAAGTGCACAAAATCGTTTTGGAAGAGAGAAAAGTGAAGTTGCGTGAAGTAGCGTACACCCTAAAGATATCAAAAGGCGGTTTTCATAAACATTTGTCAACGAGAAGGTCTTGTCCGATGCGGATGTCGCGTTTGCTCATTTGTGGCAATCAAGTGTTTGAAGGTCTCAAAGCGCTGTTTGGCGCTGTTCAGACGAAATACAAATGATTGTTTGATTGGAATAAGGGTCTAGAGTTAGATCGACAATAAGCCGAGTGCACAGCGATGGCCGATAGCTGTCCAAGACTTCTAAAAAAGTGGTGTCACTAAAACGACTGTAACTTGTAAACTAATTACCAAAATGACATAAAGCCTTGACAAGTTTCGTTTGAAGGTTGGTGCTATTCAGAAATCATATGGGTTTGTTAAGATTGTTGGCATATATATGTGTCGGAGCGAACGCTTAGTGAGTGATGACATAGGGGTAAGTTTGATTTCAAGTCTTTTTCCTATCCCGTCTATCCCGTCTATCACCACGTGTATGTGATATATAAGGATCATAAGCAATTGTATTTGTGATACGGATATACTTTTGATTGAATTTATGGGTCATTGTTAAGAAATATCTATCAGTAAAATAATCATTAGTTAATCGTAGGTATGATGTTATGATGCTATGATGATTGCTACAATTACAGTACCCACTACATTTGATAGCGATTTTGAGAAGTATAGAATCGGATCATGGTATGTTATGCAGATGTGAAATGTTGTCAAACCGGACATGGGAGACTGTAGAGATCTATATCTGAATTTTTTCATTTATCTAAGTACAGTTTAGTTTGCCGTACGTTGAGCGAAAAGCTTATTATTGAGAATTAGTGTTTGTGCGTACATACCTTCTAAACACACGATTTAACGCAAATAATTCATTTATAAAATTTTTTTTTGTTTTTTTTTGTTTTTTATTTCTTTTTTATGCTCATAGCACTCATTTTTCATTAAGAAAAACATAGAGGACAAAGAACAATAACAACGGAAAAGAATTGCTTGCCTGGCAAATCTCAGTTATGCACGATTGACAACGACACCGCTCAGTGCCGACAAATGATGATGGCAACAACGAATAACAATGATAATGATAATAGTAATAACGATAACGATAATGATGACGATGATGATGATGATGATGATGATGATGATTGCAACGATAATTGAGTCAAAGCACATGTATAACCTGTAACTAGGTCTGTCATTCTTCAGACCAGACTCTAAATTGCAACTTTAAGTATGTGTCTGTGTATCTAGTCGTATGCTGGTATACCTGGCGTATTTAATGTACAATTTATTGGCGGCGACAAACAGACAGTTTGTCAGTCAGACTGCCATCAAATCGGATTAAAAGCCTCTTAAATGAAAATGAATCGCAATGTGTTTGTAATGAAAATGTGGAGGCAAAAAAGCGAGAACAGAAAAGCCTCCAGCTTGCACTTGCAAGGCATGAAAGGTGTAGAAGAAAAGAAAAAAAAAAAAAAAAGAAACAAAAAGGGGAAAAAACGAAATTTCAAGCGAACACACGAATGCAAAAAATGATAAATGTGTATATGTGCAAGCAACTGTGTACGTATGTATAGGTCTAAGCTATAGAAGGGAAAACAAAAAGCTTGCCAGTGATAAGGTATGATGTAGAGGAATAGATGGATTGTTTAGACAACAGCGAACAAATGCATTCAAACACTTAGTTGACAAGGCAAACAATAAGTTGTTGCTGTTTCTAATGTTTGTCGTCTAAAAAGTGAGAACAAAAAGCGCTTGCAACAGTGCTTAAAACGAAACGTTGTACTTGTGTCCGTTTGCACAAGTAAATGTATATATAGATATATATATATATATATATGCATTTATATGAAAGAAGATTTTCATTACCAACGAAAAAGTCATTTCAGAAGCCCAATAGCCACCAGCAACAGTTGCATTGACAACGCATGCTATTAGTTGTCAAAAGTGAGGAGTGTCGTGTGGAGAAGAGAAGATAGCCTTACAAAAAGTGGGAATTGTTACTTCTATTTGAAAGGATTGCCAGTGCTTTGAATACACATTCAACCCTTCTTTCACCTTCTCTCACGTCTGTTTTAATCGTGCACTTAGACGCAACAAGGTTTCTTTTCACTTTTATGCAGCAAAAAGCAAAAAAAATAAATAAATAAATGAATAAATAAAAAAAATATCCCAACATTTCAATCCATACCATACAAGTCAACCTAAGTCGACATTAGTCTAATGAGTTACTTTTAATATTCTCTGTGGCTGTGTGTGTAAGCATACGTTGGCTGATATGTACGATACACATGTGTGAGGTTGTCTAAAATAAATTGAGCTTTCAATAGGTCAGTATTCGTATAATCGATTCATCCGTTCAATTCATATTCATTTACATTTATTATGAAGTTCGACTGAAAATGTCACTATAACTAGGCTCAATATTTTTTAGATGCTTTGAAATTTTTAAAAGCATACAAGCGCAAGACGTGCACTACAAGCTGTATCATTTTTGTTTAGTTCGCATTGTTGCTATTGTTGTTTTAATCTACTACCAAACATATTGTCATAATCTTTTTGGAATCGTCAATGACAAGTTTAAGGTTACGATATGCATTAAGCGAAAATGCACAGATTGTATGCATAAGTGGAGGCATACAAAATGAAATTGTAAGCAAGCTGCCTTCGTGTAAAGCCCTAACCTCATTATCATAAACCTGTTGTACATTCGCTTATAATGATTTGCTGCATTTATTGCTGCATTTCGATCGTTTCATAAACGATGCCGATGCAAATGCAATTCATGGAACATCAAAAGATTTTGTAATTGCCGCGAAGCGTTTCAATGGATTTTAATTTTGAAATGCTGATCATTGGTAGTGTAATCTTGAAATTCGTTATAAAGGTATGTTCAAACTGGATCTTTAATATTCTCATTTGTCTGCTTGTCTGCCTTCTGTTTTCATATCCTAAACATCAAGTTTGCACCAGCATCTATTAATTTATACCCTGGTTAACACGTATACACATATCATTTTAAATTATCAGGTAACAAGTCGTTGTTGCTGTTTTTGTTGTTATTACGTTTTGACAAGTAACATGAAACGGTCGCAATTTTTTTCCTATTAGCCAGAAAAAAAATATAAGGAAAACAAAAACACAAAAAAAATTAAACAAAATGTAAAAAAAAGTTTTTATATCAACAATTTGCTAGAGACTTGGTTGGTTGGTTACCGGTAACTTAGAAATATATATATATATATATATATATATATATATATATATATGTTGTTGTTGTTTTCTTTCCTTCCTTAACCCAGAATTTTGCTTCACAAAATCTGTATATCAATGTACGGCCAATGTTTATGTTTATTTTCTACACGTTTTTATTTTTTGTTTTCTCTGCATTAAGTCTTCAATCTGTTGAGATGATGAAGTCGCAGGGCAGAGAGAGCATCAGCATTAAAACTCATCTGGCAAATGGTCTACAAATATTACAATTCCTCTGAGAATGTTCTATATGTGCGTAGGTTAGCTTGATGCTCGTAGGTGTCTATGGTGCTGGCATCTATGCATTCGGTTACCTTCTCTTTCTGTTATT
The DNA here is from genome assembly GCA_000688735.1 of Glossina austeni. Classification (NCBI taxonomy): domain Eukaryota; kingdom Metazoa; phylum Arthropoda; class Insecta; order Diptera; family Glossinidae; genus Glossina; species Glossina austeni. Next base: position 2,859,933 of record KK502404.1, on the reverse strand, counting down.
ATTTAGTAAAGCATACATATACACATACGCATATATATGAACGTATAAAGTAGTGATAGTTTTTCTTCACACTGTATTTGACTTTCTCATTTAACGTGTGTTTATATACATATCTGTGTTTTGTACGGTGTTGTTGAATCAAAGTTCACATCGCTTATGGTTTGTTTACGGCCAAAGTTTGTTTACCAATTTCTGCTTAACTCTATTGCTTACGTAGCAATAGAGGCAGACACTTTGCACTATTTTCCTGTGAAAAATACCCAAACACATATACACACATGTACATCAATATATTTGTTTACCACAAAGGTAACATACTTTCATACGTAAGGTATGAATATTTGAAATCTATGCATGCGTCTTACCTTCTATACCGCCATATAGAAAGGCATACATATTTATGGATATATATATATATCCGTATATACCTACGTGTAAATATATTCGCGTATGTATATTTGTTTATACACCTTTAAAGCAATACATTTTGCTGTATGTGTTTGAATGTTTGTGGCTTTGAATAACGGAAGCATACTTTCTAGCAACTAACAAAAAAGTGGAAAAAAGAAGCTCTCTCTCTCTCTCTCTCTCGTGCTCTCTCTTTCTATAGGTTTCTCTTGCTCCATCTATCTGTTAACTGTTTTACGTTGCTTTGCTGTTAGCCTGAGTTTACTATTCAGTAAAAACACTTGTGGCTTGTATCTCCTTTTCCTGCTCATGTTTAGAAACGTTTGTTTGGCAGGTCACTTACTTAACAAGTTTATGTCAGTATTTGTCTACGGCTGTGTGTGTATGTGTATATGTGTATGCTTTTTTGGCCAAAATAATTAATCCAAACTGCTAGCGCGTTCTTCTTTTTCTTAAATCTGTTTGTTTTTCGATTTGTTTGCCGATCATCGTGGTTGTCGGCCACAAAAATTTATTTAACTGAACCTAGATTGCCTACTGAGTCCACTTTATTGTAGCATAAGGTGAGGCTTTGACTTTAATTTTTTGTACTTTCCCTCCGCTCTAGCAGCCGATTTCAGTCCAATCTTGATAACCTTTACACTTTTATTATGTTATATATCGTACAGTATATATTATATATTATAACACATCACTCAACAGGTCTCCTGTCTGGAACATACATTTATGTCATCACTGTTGACAGGCCCACATGATTTCTGGCCACTACCAACCTTCACCTTCACAACATTTTGACAATTAGTTCAAAAATTACAAGGAAAATTTTTGCCTTTTTGTTTTATAAAAAGGTGGGCCTTCCTCACATTTGTTCACATCGTTGCTAATCGAGCGCGATAGCGAAATTACTCTAAAAATACGATTTTAGAAATTGAGCAGAAATAGAAAATGCAAAGATAAATAAAAATAAGTAAGAAAGTTATATTCGGCTAGAGTCGAATCTCGCATACCCTTCATCGTTAAAATTTTTAGATCGCCATGTTTTCATTTATAGTGAGAAAAAGTCAATGGGATAAAATTTGTCTTTCACCTCTTAGGTCACTAAAAGGTATTGTTAAGAAAGGTTACCACACCATGTCGTGACGTTGACAACCATTAGCTTAGAATTAACACATCTAGCCTGGCGCCTTCCGCTCTCCAAGGCCTTTAATTTGATACTCATATCGATGGTGTTATTAAGAAAAAGTTAATCCACCACGTCGCCGTATACGCGATATTTATTTTAGAATTAACGCATTTTTAGGCAGATAATATATCTTCGTTTGAGGAATAAAAAAAATGGCTTTAAACATTCTGTTTTGTGTTTACTTTATGATCAACAAGCGTAAAAAGTGAAAAAAGTGAAAAAAAAAAATATTTCAATCACTTGTAACTTTGTGAGGGCATGTCCGATTTTTTCCATTTTGCACATGCTCAGTAGAGTTGTTTTTAAAGTAAATGTAGAAAATTTCTAGCTTCTATAGCTTTTATAGTTTGTGAGTGATGAGCAAAAGCCTTCACATTTTTGCTTAGCGAAATGGAGTTGTGTTCACTTCCCGCTTCGCTGCGGGCGTGTGGTGTAGCCAATTGGGCCCAATTTGCAATACACGGTGTTTCGCCAATGTTTCTGCGCAATTTGAAGGCGACATTTTCATTTCTGCGATCAAGAGAGCGTGAACTATTGTTCACACCACACAGAAAGACGGACGGACAGACATGCCCTAATCGATTCAGAATTTCACGATGATCAATAAAATATATACTTTATATGGTCTCTGAAGGTTCCTTCCAGGTGTTGCAACCCAAATGAGTACACCCCCTCTCCTACAGTGTTGGGTATGAAAACGAAATTATTTCTAAACATTATATTGTTATGCTATTATTGATAGATAATAAGTATATATGTATATAAAGTTCGAAGAAATTTTTAATGTACAAAGTACGTTGCAAGACAATTCAGAGAAATAAACAGTTTTGATCCTCGCATCGTCCCGTATAGCCCATTCCGTTTATATATAAAACCTTACATTTATTACGCTAGCCTCTCTTAAGTGTTTCTTATATAACTTTTTAACTAATGTAATGAGTTTATAAAGAAATAATTCGCAAGATGACATTATAGTGTAAAAAGGCGGTTATTTTTTCTGGAATCTTTTGCAATTAATTTAGCGTTCTATATAGACAGAGTATGGTGCATGTGCGTCTTTTTTGAGACGATTCAACGGGGCGAGGCCGAAACAAGCCAAACTAGAGTTTCCTAATAACTTTTAAATTTTTTTTAAAGCTGTTTTCACAAGCAACACGGTAGCTGTTAATAGCAATAACTCAGTCTTTTAGTTTTGTGATTAATTTATTCATTTATTTAATTCAAAAAGACTCAGTTGCAAGTTTCTTTTCACTTAAATTATAAAATTTTTAAAATATAATAATTTGAACTTAAAATAGTTACGAGTCTTGAACTGTCTGCATGTACTCAACTTGAATGTGGTCATGACACAACTATTAGTCAGAATAGATGGACTCGGCAACTCTATTTAGTTTACCCGTCGTGTCATTTATTTATTTATGAAATTCATAGCTTAGCTACAGTTTCTTACAACTAAGTATCTTAAGCGTAATATAGAACAAGAACAAACCTTAAACAAGTAGGTCACGATTAATGACTAGAATACTACTATAGCTAACTATAACGTGATACGATTTCTTCTAAACGAATAAAGTATTTAAGGAATTTGACTAATGGTAAATGTTTGGTTTTTATTTTGAAGCACTTTCGATGCAGTTAAGCTTTCAAATGATCACACAATCGCAATCTTTTCTTACAAAAAAGATACCAATAAATCCAAGTACAAGCACTTTGATCATCAAATCTAACGCTTTTCCACCAATAGCGCCTTCGATAGGCTGCTTTAATGTGTATATGCAATTTGATTTATAAGTTTTGAACAACGAATTCGAACAACCCAAGAAAATCTAGTCATAGCTTTGGCACGTAGTTTCCATTTCCCTTTTTCTTATATATATTTAACTAGGTGCTTGGGAGATGGTGGTACTCAGGAAGGATTTCGGATACAGAAATGTATGTTTGCTTGGAAAAAATGAAGAAACAACTTCCGGTATGTTGTTTCAAAAGGATTTAGTGTGGCTATGGGTGAACGAATTGCGGCAGTGAATTGCGTGGTTTACGGGAAACGTGTGGATATCACTTGGAATACCATATCGTTTGTTTTGCACCGTTGTAAGAAGCATATACATCTTTCGACCCTTGGACATATTTTTCTTTATATTACCAAAAGATGATTAGCTCGGCATCCTTGAATTTGGGTTAGAAAAAGTTCTTTAACATCGGCCTGTAGAGGGTCTATCCATTGCCAATAACGCGATCTCTATATTTATTTTGAAAGAAATAAAGACCGCTGCTACAATTAGCCCAAAAACTAAACGTAATCTAAGGACGATTACGGACTATATATTACATATGCGAACAATGTTTGGCTTGCCTTCACATCAACAACGATTATTTTGCTTAGCCATTGGTTGATGGAGAGAAAATTGACAGTCATCTTACACAATGGGTTTCTTAAAATTACGCCCGAAAACTTACGACACAAGAAAAATTATTTCGATAAAAAATTTGTATAATTTCAAAAAGCCAGTAAGGCGCAAAGAGTTGTACACTCTGGTCAACGCAACTAACAAGGGGAAGAACATTTTGATATGTATCATCATTGTATCGCTGTTCACAATTAAAAATTAATTACTTTAGAATATTCCTTACTGATGTACAATTGTGAGATCACCTTGTCCGCACATATTTCGATCGCACTTCTCTTTTTAAAATCTTATTAAAATCATTCATGTTCGACGCACATGTGCGGCATATATCGACTGATGAGGGCGGATTAAACAACTTTAAAAAATAAAAATAATACCTACAATGTTTCTGGCTTGCCCCCCTTCTCCCACCGCTCTATCCAAAAAAGGAAATGTTTTTACTAGTACACGGTCTTATTATCTATGCTAATAAGCACAATGAAATATTGATGAGGGTATCAATGCATGGTTGGGGCCATACCTCTAGCTGAAGCAAAAGAAAAAGGAAACGTGTAGCGCTTTGCAGGCACTTATAACCATAAAAGTGGCGAAATAATTTATAATAACGTTCTCACGCACCTTCGTTTGAGAGCAATTTCGACAAATGCAATACATTTCTAGAGTATTTGACGATGGGTCGTAACAGCATGACATTAAGGCATGTGATCGTTTTGCTGGAAACGTGAAACTTTTGTTAACTGTGCTATTCATGACGGTATTCGTTAGTCCCGAATATGGGGAACAAGGTATTATATTACAAGCCCATGCAAATTTTCATACCCTTTTGCTTTTTGCAACTTTTTGTTTTATTACAACCGCTGCTATTACCATCTGAATTTTAAAATTTAGAGATTTTCCCCCAAAACGAGGCAGTGGATTATAAAAATCCTTACAATATTCATTTAAAATCTGCTCAATCTGAGAACTGCTTATAATTGCAGCAAAAGATCCGACGATCGTAATCAATTTCCATTTAGAGGCAGTGCGAATAAAATGCCGGAATATCGTATTAAATGTATGTGAAAACGTTTTAATGGAAAATTTTTTTAATTAGTTGTTATCGCACACACACAGAGTCATATAATTATCCTGCATATATGCCCGCATACGAAAATTTCCATCACATAGGTCTCTAGGATGCACGTCAAGTTTATGTTTTTGTTTTTTTTTTCACTTTTTATAGAAACGCGGCCATAACATTTTGCTGCATGTGTACTATTAATGCCATTGAAGATACCTTTGGCATTTTACTCTAACGGAGAGAAGAAAACTATTATATTAGTAATTGGTTGTATATACATATAAGTGTGTTAGTCTGTGTGTGTAATATATACATATAAATATATATATATACATATATATATATACATATATATATATATATTTTTTTTACATCTAACGCCACATATGCCATATGTATGTACAAATGTACAGTTGTAGCAATTTTGCGATGCCATCATTATAATGCGGATGAGTTAAAAAATAAAACTTTTTTAGCGGATGCGGAAATGCTTTTGCATTTGTAACACAAATGTTTTCTGAATGCATGTCGCATATATATATTTTCAAATATTTCTCTCTCTCTCTCTCTCTCTTTCTCTCTCTCTCTCTCTCTCTCTCTCTCTCTCTCTCTTTCCCTTTGTTATACGCACACATACATTTATGTATCCGTCTGGCTGTACGTCAATATGTGCGTGCGTGTGTGCGTGTGTGTGTGTGTGTGTGTGTGTAAGAATTACTGACTTTTATATTGGATGTAAAATTTTTCGGGAACAACTTGAGAAAGTATTAAAACGAAATTGCACATTACGCGTTACATATACACGCTTTAGAGCGAAGAATTTTCAAAGCGTTTGAATAAAAAGTAGCAAATGGTTTTTATTTCTGCTCATGAAGCTTTTAATAACAATTTTCATATTCAAGGTTACATAAGAGCTGTTAAATATTGATGGAAATCTCTATTGAATTTTAATTGAATAAATCAACAAAAAATGTTTATTCAATTTTTCCCATTTCGCTTTCGCTTTCTCTTTTTTTTTTGTTTTTTCGCCTTTTAAGCTTTTTAAAAAAATCTGAATTCAGTTTGGGTAAAAGGCTTTACGAACTATAATGTGGATGTGAAATTCAAATTTTCATGTTGTCATTGTTGTTGTTGTTGTTGTTGTTGTTGTTGTTGTTGTTGTTGTCGTGACCATGTTACTCACTCATATCAAAAATTTTACATTCAAAAAACTGTTGTGTAAACTAAAATTGATTTGACTCAAAGTATAGTAACAATGCAATTGAACAACAGCAACACCGTCCAACAACATCAAAAACAAAGATTCAAATTGTAATGAAATCATATCTTTAAAGCGCCTGACCGACGTTTTTTATATAAATATTTACTGGACTTTTTCGTTTGGCATTGAAAACTTTGCGTTTATTATTAAGAATTGCTTTTAGTAGGGCATCGGATTACTTTGTATATGTATGTAAGCTGCTATCTTGGGTGTATTATATTCAAAACTTTATTTGAGATTCAAATAGAACTTTTACAATATTGCTTAGAGAATCGTTATTACAATCATTGTTCACTCTTCACTTCGGCATACTCGACACTACTACTATCGAATAACTCCATCTTTAAATATTTCATTATTTTTGCTTTATCCGAACGAAAGCTTGAATTCATATTCCATTTCTCTCTCTCGTCTCTCTCTATTTTTCAATTCCTTCTTTCTACATGTACATTAAAATAGACTTTTTTGCAAAGATTTTCCACAGCCGTATATATGTATATACGTGAGAGATTTATGAGTAAGAGAACACTTTTTATAATTATTTTTTCTAAGTTTTGAAACACCACTCCAGTCTTTTCCCAGCATTATACCATATTTAGAATTCCTTAAATTACTATTAGTGATGTGTTAACGATTGTATCGATCTCTCTGATCATCAAAACAAATAAAGCAAATGTTTTAATAACTTCTACTCCACCTGAGTGCGCCACAATTTATAACTGAGTTTACACTGATGTGCCTTGAGAACCGCACAATGGGACAATCGAAATTAAGCTTCTAATAAACGCTATGGATGCTAACGAAACCCGAACATTATCCGTACATGATTCACATACTTTAAGAACGTCTCATTCATTTCATTCAGCCAGTCTATACTCATGGATCCTGGAACTAAGCAAGTCAACTATTATGGTATGGCCTTCTTCTTTTTTCCATTGGTTCAGACTCAATTTCGACACAAATAAATAGCGTAATAAATACAGCCATCATGGAGCTATTTCAGAACTCTATTTGCAATATTTACCTAGTCGTTGCAACCAAGAACCACGTAAATCGCTGGATGGAAAGTGTTGAATGTGTCTAATGTCGCATTGCTGCGCCATTCATGCCAAGTTTCTCTAGCCACTACCTTGCTTCTTATTTAACTCATATCCATGAAGAGTCAATTTTATTGATTTACGGGAGAATCGGCCGTTTCATGCAGTTTTAAAAAAAACAAATGTAAACTTAGTTGACAGCAAATGTGATCTGCTTTCAAAGGCTTGGAGAAGCAACCTAAGATTATTTTTAACGTCTCAAACAGTGTGCCTGACTCATAAGATCAATTGGAAAGACTACCGCTTGAAGTTTTCTCCGACGAATGATCTTCTTCGAACATGAACCTCATTAGGACCAGGTTAGGAAGTTGTCTTATCGATGAGAATCTGGAATAATGCCTAAAATCAAAACCGCTAACATACAAACCCAACTTGTGCAAAATTTTGAAGGAGATACGAAGCTATTCTTCACATTAGGTGTTTGTCAGTCGTTGTCGTACTTTAACTTGGTGAAGGTCAATAAATAAGATCATTATCGAGCATGATTTCAAGTTTTACTCCTTGCGCGTATAATTTCAATAAGACTTGAAACTTTAAATAATATTTATTAAATTAACAAACGGACCACCCATCTATAAAGTTTGAGTTTAAAAGATTAGCCTCTCAATAAAGATTTCAATTGTTGTCTATTTTATGTTTAGTTCTGTTGGTCAATTAATTTTTCGAGCATTAGCCTACAAAAATACTTACTGTCGAAAGACCACAATTCCGCGCGACAGACCGTGAATTGCGAGTAGTGCTCGACTGCTTGTAAATGGCTCTTAAAATTTTCGTTGAGTAATAACATCGTGGACTGTGATTGTTTTTACGCCTATGTGAGTGGTCTTTTGATACCTTGGTTTCCTGTTTTCTTCGCCAGTGTGGTTCTCCTCTTCCGACTTACCGACCGAATCGAATACTTACCGACCTCTGCTATTAAACGCTAAAATTTAATTCGTTTAAAGATTTGAAAGTCATTACACAAATGTTTATTGATTACAATAAATTTTTCACTACGTTTTAGCATTGGTATGCAATTCGATCCCCATAAAACTACCCTTCCAAGTTTAAATAATCCTCTCCATTCTCTTTCCTCGAAGATTTTATGCTAGAATGATGACGTTTTTGTCGCTACCGACAGACAGACTCGCATTTTTTGCATTGTACGTCTTGCGAAATTATAGGGATTAAAGCAAAAAACCTTTGAATTCATAATGGGTACCAAAAATTTTCAATTTCTTAACATTAGCATTGAAATCTTTCAGCTCGCTTCGGCCTCATACCTACTCAACTACATAACATGCTATTTGACGCTTGTTACGCTTGTTTGGATATGTTTGCAAATGAACATAAGCACTTTCTAACAACATGTATTAGTTTACTAAAAAAGTTACAATTCAACAGGTAAGAGGCACGCCAGTCTTTTCAGATCATTTGCAAAGGAACTCGAAACTTCGAGGAAAAAACTTAGTGAACCTAGTTCTAGCAGGTTTCAAGCATCTCTTAAACCAAAAAAAAAGAAGAGAACAAACATTATTTTCTGAAGAACTTACAGCCGCGTAACCACTTAATTTATAAAGCGTTCTGAAAGATTACTTTTTTAAATGCAATTTAAAAAAACGCGCAAGGATGATACTTAACTTTAATAAAATTATTTTTACAAAAATGTTTCTTAATATGGCATTTACAAAAAATGATAGTATACTGATTATGATGTATGTCAGAAATTAATATTTCGACGAAAGATGAACTGTTAAGTAAATTGTAAAGTAAATTAAACTAAAACGTAAAAAGAATAACAAATTGTAGATGGCCAAGGCTGTTGAGGTAGTTTTAGTTGCTATTTTTCTAACTTTGAATCCTTTGAGGAATAAGTGATTTTCGCTTGGTTACGCCTAACAAGCACTCAAAGTCTGCATTGGCAAGCGCTGCGACTGGATGATCACAAAATTGAACACCTCGAAGCTGCTTGCTGTAGAAACACCCTGGCACTAAACTGCAGAAAATAAGCAAGTGAACGAAATCGTTTTAAATGAAATTAATGAGACAATCGAGATGATGCGTTACCATTGTTAAAGTAACCATAACGGAAATTTACGGAAAACCGTTCCCTTCAACAGCACAACATCTTTGAATTAAATTATTTTAATTTTCCATAAATGTGTATAAAAATTAATAAAAACACCATTCTACCATTATTCATGTTCATGCAAGTTTTTTTTTGAAAATAAAGCGTTATAGAAGTAGTCGAGAAGTAGCCGATAAAATTCTTCAATTCGAACCATTTTCCAGAAGATTCGTCCTTGGATCAAAGCACGTCAGTGTATCAAATTTCATGAAAGTAAATATGCGAAACACAAGAATACATGAGCAGACAACAGGCGGACAGATGGACAGACAAAGATATCGATGGGTATAATAAAATATGAGTTTGTATCAAGTCCTTTAGGATTTTGTGTACATCCGCAACCAACTAAATAATAAAGTGTTGAGACTTGTCAGCAATAGAGACAAAAAGAATTAAGAGATTTTTATTCTAAGAGTAAGTACGATATCGTATCGTATATCGATCGGTAAACGCATCTCAAACTACTTCGTATAGAGACGAGTTTTGAAGGTAACATTTCAATCTATCAAAAAGTCATATAAGTGTGCAAATGAATGAGATTTTTTTAAAAATCGCTTTATTTCGCGCTTTTATAAAAGAAAAATACAAGACAAAAACGGTGAATAAGCCCGGACGAAAATGTGCAATGCTTACTGCTATGATGCTCTATTGAATGGGAAACCAAGTAATTAGTTTATTAGGTTCCTTTTTTGAAATTTCAATGTCAAAAGTGTATCTTTGATCGATCAGTCATTAAAAAAAAATCGACCAAAGCTTAAAAAAAACAAAGAAAATCAAGGAGTAATATTTTGATTTTGATAACAACTCAGGTAATTATACTGTTTCATGCATTATTAATTATGGAGAAGAGATTTTTATAATCGTGAATAATTTTTTTAATAATAATTAAAAAATCCAACTATAAAACTTAAACTTAAAACTGAGTTATGTTTAATTAAATCGTCAGCTTGGCCAACGAAGTTTCTTTTAAATCGAAAAGTTTATTTCAATTAATGCTTTTAAACTAAAACAACTGCGTTTATATATATAAAATATATGAGTTTAAAAATCTCTCTTATGCACGATATGGCATTTAAATAATTTCCAAAGAATTTACTATAATTTACTCTGCACTTAATATCGGACTACTATTGCAAATTTTATGACTGTAAAATTAATTAAGTAAGGATCACAGAAGAAAATGAGAAATTTCTTCTTCTTTGGTTTATGTGAATGTTTGTTTATCACAATTTATGACAACCTCTGACTGACATCAACGTAAATTATAAAATGAAACGATAAAGAATGAGAAGCAAAAAAAAAATTGGGTCAAAATTTTCGGAAATAAAATTAATTGCATATGTATGTATGTATGTATGTATGTATGTATGTATACATGCATGCATGCATATGCACATGGATAGGTATGCACGTAAACGAGAAAACTTCAACACACTATCCTTGCGCACATACATATATTATAATACATATGTAAATAAAAGTTTTTATCTCTCTAAGGGTTTTATATGTTAACTAATAACAAATATTATTCCCTTCGTTTAATATGTCTGCTCTCTAGGACTCAATTTACTACAATCTTTTTGATCGGTCTGTTTAGGTGTCATGTGAAACATTCCTCTCACAAATATTTTGCATTATTGATACCAACCATAGTGGTACAACATTTTGTGTCAATGACACGCCCAAAACTTTATAAATTTTGGCTTCGGTCTTTTTTGCGATTTATTTGGTTTGGTTTTTTTCATTTTGCAAGAAAATGTTTCTGAACATAATCACATTTCTGAAACTTTCCCTTTTATTTTGACACAACGCTTGGCCACTGAGTGAGGCTCAAACAAAAAACAAATAAGAATATAGTCGACCATAAGATACCCCCCTTCGTCAAATACGGTTATTTACTCGTTTTGTTAATAATGTACCAAAATTACATATTATCATCATGCAAAGGTATATTTTCCATGAAAGCCCGAATATTGGAGGATGCCTGAACCACCACATGACGTGATCCAAATTTTGCAAACTTTATTTACTTCTTAAAAATTTTAGTATATTTGACTTTCTCTTCATATAAGAGCTTGCTCTTCGTGTGATATCCCTTATAATTGTTAGGATCTAAAAAATATACCTATATGATCTAAATTGCCTATCGTCAATTTTTTTGCTAAATTGGTGCTGTCGAAAAATTTTCATCATAAAATGTGGTATAGTATGCTGGGGACCAAGGTCTAGATGCATGTGGTTAAAGTTTGGTCCACTTAATTTTGGTATCAAATTACTATAGTATCATAAAATGTTAACTTTTAGGCATTTTTAGCATAAAAAGGTTTAAATTTGCTGAGAATCCTTATGTGAGGTGATATTCAAAAAATAGACCTAAGTGGCCCAAATTCGATAAGGTACATTTCTATGTCAAGTTACTATTATCAATCAACTTTCGCCATGCAATATGGAACATTGGACCTTGTCGCCGCATAAAAATTCAGTATTCGTAAGAACGTTTGTATGACAGGGGGTTTAAAAATAGCTCTTGCCGAGTCAAATTTTGTAGGATGAACACAAATATACATGACAGATATCAGAGGGACAGACGGATAGAGAAGCTTAGATTAATTGAGAAAATGTGAAACAATAAAAGGTGGTCTATCTTAAGCCCTTCTGGGTGTTAGGTACGTCCGCAGAAACTTAATATACCCTATGCCACAAGCGGCGTAGATAGGTGGTATAGAAGAAAATAGACAACAGCCGGTCATTATCGTCCCGTCAATATCGATTGCTTTAATACCTAACATATCAAGAGTCTTTATAATGAAAAGTCATAAGTTTTGTATTGATTATTTAATATAATATTTTGAACCTAAACTAAACTAAATAGACATAAGTTATTTTCATAGAACAGCGCAACGTTACCGTGAAGAACTTTCAAATTACTTAATATAAGAAAGTGTAAATGAGTACAATTGAAAACCATGGCCTGTATGTTTGAAAAGCATGGCCTCCACATGCATCATTTCCTTATTATAACCGAAAGCAATCCATTTCATGGTCGGGCAAACTGCCTTGCAAACCTATTTGAGTAACATTTGTAAACTAGAAAAAATTTGTGGTTCGCTTAGGTATACTTCCGGAACCACAAAATGGATAACTTTGTGTTATCTAAATTGAAAGATAATGCAATAAAATTGAAAAAGAAATATCGCAAAGCCTTACCTAACCTGGCTGTGGAATGCTTTTTGACATTTCGTCATAGTTGTTGGGAATTATAGAGAGATTTTCTTTATTGAAAAGTTCAAGTTGCTCCATAATTGTAAAAATAATTGTAATCTCCCGTCGTCTGTCAGAATTGCTTCGTAATCAATTCTAAATTCTTATATTTCAAGTTTTAGGTTTCCGCGCTTTTCCTTTTCGAATGCATTGATAACGTTCGTTAGCGAAGCTAATCAGTAAAACTGAAATTTGCAGTACTTGCAATTCGAAAGACAGAACCGTTCTCCTCAAATCATATTTTGCGTAAGTGAATGTTTTCACGGTGTGTGTAGATTTTTATATCGGGGGAATATTACGATTCAAATGTTTTCACTAGATATTCATATTCTAGTTCGCAATTACAACGAACAAGAAGTCTGCCGTAACTATATGTGACACTATAAAAATCAGATTAAATCCGGATGATATGCAAATTCGCTGAAGCGGATATTATTGCGTTATTAATGTTCAATATTGCGAAGCTAAGAATTCTCAAAAAATTAGAAGAGATATAACAAGATGTGCCTCATGTAGGCCTTACATCTATCTACTCAGCAGAATACAAACGCTTTGTTAAATATAACATATTTTGTACATTTAGAGATAACGGATGGAAAACCGAAGAGAAAAATTGTATAAATAACTTTCGGTTTATTACTTAACAAATTTTGTTATACGGAAAATTCAAGGAAAGGCGCCATTTAGCTTTGATTGTATGTTCAACTGTTGTATGGTAAACACCTATAGTGGATTTTATAAATAATAAAAAGGGAAAAGAAAAAAATATTGAAAAAAAAATTTTTTTATTTTTTTTATTTTTTTTCGTAAACAGTGCAAAATCGAGTTTTTCCCCATTTTTTTCCTCCTACTTCGTCGCCGTCCTCTTTTTCTTCATTTTTGTATGCCATAGATTTAATCATAAATCATTATTTTGAAATCATATCCGGCACAGTTGTGCCATCAACCAGAAATGACTGCGAACTTGTTTCAAAGCGAGTAATACCGAATTAGTTGGATATATGGGGTTCAACTGATAAGAGGTTAGAAATTTTTTCAAAGTGACATAAGCTTTCTCTGATTTCAAAAGGCGCTATTAAATTGAAAGTTTACTTCAAACGACATACGGCACAATTTTGGCATTGTTTCCATATATATATATACACAAGACACGCATACACAAAGGCATATGCATATAGTGGAACTCGTACACGTAATACCTGAGCAAATTATGTTTGACCTGTAAAGGCCTATCGATTGAATTTTAAATGTGATAACAGAGGTAGCTTTCTCAATTTTATACATATACATATGTATCCATGCGTTTGCATGTGTGTTCAAGTTTGCTTTGTTGTAACAACAAAACAGTCTACGTGTACAAACACACAACTCTTAATACGCTCACTACATAAGCGGTCAAGTTGACGGCGGAAATGTAAGGTACCTTTGCCTAAATTTAATTCATTATTGTCAAGGTAAGACTTCTTTTTTTCCATATAATAAGTGAGTTTTATTATTAAATTAAATGAGATATTTCGTTAAACTTTTCTGAAGAAAATTAATTTAAAACTTCTTTTATTATTTTTTTTTTTTTTTTTTTTCTTGATAATTTATCTTTACGGTGTTTCGATTGTAAGAAACAATAATATTAAAGAATATCCGCATAACTAAAAGCAATGACTGAGCATAGGAATGACAGAATAACCAGCGAATTTCGTTAAAGCCGTTAAAGCTCGGTTAAAGTTAATCTCAACTAACGCTTTCTATTAAAGATTTTCATTTACTTCTTGTCTCACTTAATACATCGATCTATAATTCCCAGGTGTAAAATAAGAGAAAAAACCTTTTTTTGTACAAAAAATTAAACTTTTTACATCAAATAAGGGTAACACGTTCACGTCACTAGTGCTGTAATACTTCGATGCCTTTTTCATCTAACGGCTGGTGAAGCACTTTAGAAAAGATGGCTTTAGGTTTCACCATGAACTCTTCATCTGATCTCTAGCAATACACATTTGCGGCTTGCAAGCAAGTAACAGACTAACAGAGAGCCACAGCCGAAAATAATAAAGTGGATATGGCATCAAAGCGAATTTAGAAGCATGCAATTTTGCCGTAGCTTCTATCGATTTGTTACATGGTATGAAGCCGTTTTTTTCCTGCAAATTTTCACAATAGTGTCGCGCGATATTCCCTAATAATAGTTCTTCCTATTTCAAGTTAATCGATGAGTAGAATATCATGCGGACGCGAAGATAACCTTGCGAAGGCCATAACCTTGCTATCCGGATGTTGTTTTTTTGGTCTTTTTGCACGACTTTCGCCACACTCGGGTCACTCACAGTACCTTCGAATCGATTCAGCAGCGCAACAGGACACCCATGCTTCATCCAATGCTCTGCACCGCATGAAAAAATCCTGTTTATTCTCTCTTTTATAATTTGAAATCGATAGCACATTCAGACTTTTGATCTGTGCCGGGCATAAATCAATTATACAGAATGACTTTTATGACCAATCACCCAGATGATGTCCCCCCTCCATTCGTGTACCACGGTGACTGTCAGAAAACAGAAGAGGAAAAACAAAGAAAGAAAGAGACAGAGAGGTGGTGACTGCAGTTCTGTAAATGTGTGCTCCAAATGGTAAATGCTATGCTTTCGCCGACTGAGTGCCCACTGACCAAAGAAAGCTCAACCGCACTTCAGATTTGAACTTTGCGCGCGAACTCTGGCTTGGTAGTGGCTCAGCAACCAACAACGAATTGTTATTTTTAAAACGAAAGCGTTACGGAATTTCAACGCTATATCTCCCATTAAAACCTACGTCCGCTCCACATACGAGACTTGGATATTTTTTTTACTGTTTTGAACCCAAATGATCTAAATGACACGGTATTTTTTAAGACAGACTCAGATCTTTTGTTAAATCCGACATCTATAGGGCCATCAGTCCCGAGTGCTTTTATTCAACTTTACCCACTAATTTCTGGTTTCTATAATAAAATTTGAGCTTTCGATTGCTTAATGCAAAAAAAAGAAAAATCGAATCTACACCTTTAGTAATCATTCAGTAAGAATTCATGTCCCCAAACCATTCCATTTCCTTTTTCAAAGCGAAATTGTAGTTCATTTCTTTTCAAAAAATTTCTTTTCCTTTTGTTTGCACATAAAACTCTTTTGTGTCTCTTAAAGAGCTTTGATGCCTGAAATGGTTTCTTTAGTAAGTTTCACATTTCTATTAAGCTTAAAAAAAGAAAACAAAAAAACAAAAAAACAAAAAAACTGGCTCGATTCTTCCAGGCAGCTTAGCACTTGATGGCTAAGATTTAGTAGCCTGAGAGAAACGAAACGAATTTTTTAACATGAACTTTGTTGCTCACCTTAAATGAATGTATGAGTGACTTAATTAATAAAAAAGTAAGCTTAAGTTATTGCGACGCTTAGTAAGTTCTCGTTATTTTCTTAGTGAACACATTAGCGGAGCTGCTTGCTTGCAGTTTGAGATAGTGATGTATTTATATACAAATACAAATTCATTTCGCCGAAATATAAACACACGAACATTTAAACTTTCCGTCTGAAAAAAGCGCATTTACGATGGCCTTTACTCTTGCTGCTTATTTCGAAGGATGGTGCAGCTGAATCGGTACATACGCCGGACAATGAAGGCGACGCGATATCCAAAGCAAACCGTCAGTATTGATGATAAAGCTGGGTGTCAATACTGGCCTCATTTTGATAAAGCAACTCGGTCATTAGGAATCTAGGAAGCGCTAACAACAACAATTAATGCATTGTACAATTGAAGTGAATGAAAAACGCTCGCAATATATAAAAAATTCGACATCATACAGCAAAACTGGGGAAGGACTATTGTTTATACTTTAATGTTTTTTTTCTTCAAGTAAAATAATAATTTTCGCAGGAAGAACGGCGAGAACTTGTTCAGCATTCCAATAATTATTTAGAGCATTTGGAAATCGAGTACCTTGATATAATTGAATAATAACACTTTACTCTTTAACGCTTTTTGATTATTTGGAGTAAATCTTGTTTTCCTTTTTCTTTCTTTGGAGCATTTTAGTAAATTCGGCTTTCTTTTACATTCGCAGACATCAAAGCGATTCTATAATTTAGTAATACCCAGAGATGAACCGGCTGCATTAACAGGAAACGAAAAATGAACGAATTTGAAAAAAATAACAGAACATTGAAGTTTTTTTCAATTAACGGAATAAATTCGCGTTGAGAGAAGTCCAACACTTAATCAAATCAAGTGCTACGTTCTTTTTTTTCCTTTTTTTTTTTTTTGTGTGTTTTTATCCTACTTCTCCTTATGTGCTTCTATTATATATTATACAAGATTTTTGAATGTTACCGTTATCGTTTGACTTTAGTTTGAGTTTTATATTTGTTTTTGCCATCGTCGTATTGCTTTCATAATGTTATTCAATTCTGTGTTATTTTAAATGTGTTGTGGAAATGTTAAGCTGCTGAAAAAACACAGGGAAAACGGAATAATAATAATAATAAAAAATTACAAAGACACAAACAAAGGAACAGAAAAAAAAAAAAAATTGCAAATGAATAAAAGAAAGTTTTTTAAGCATTTTTCACTTTGCCGTCATCGTCTCAAGAACTTCCTTTCGACATACAGTGCTCATATTTTCACACATGGTATGTCGGCTGGCATGTTGGCATTTTAAGCTTTCTCCTAAGTATAAGGGAGTTGTGTATGTATGGAGATATGTGTGTGTATTTGTAAGCATTGTACATTGATGAATGCATGCTAAATAGATAAGTACGAAGTGTGATGCAAAACGAAACAAAGAACAAGTAACAGAAGCAAAGTGTATGATAACTTTTTTATTCGATTACGATGTTGATGATGATAATGATAACGGCGACAATGCAAATATATCTACTATATACGCGAGCGTAACTTCATATTATTGTGTCATGTTCGTACTTCCAGGCATTTGATACTTAGCTTTTTTTGTTTTTATGTTTTTTGTCTTCTTTGATAGGTATTTAATATAATAACAAAAAAAAAAGCAAATAATACCAAATGCAAAAAAAATAAAAAAAATATTTGCCTTCAAAGTGTTATTTTGTATGTATTATACATATGTACGTGAAGTGCAAAGCAATGGCAATAGCAGCAGAAACAGTAGCAATCAAATAAAATTGATTCTACAAAACTCGTTATCGTTGTTTATATATGAGCAACAGACGACCTCTTTCTTAAAATGCCAAATGCATTTGTTGTACTTTACACAAACAAACTCACACACACACACACACACACACACATACACACATACACACAATTCACATCACATCATTATGATGTTATTTTATTTATTTATTTGTTTTTTTTTTTTTTTTTCAAGAAACTACAAACATACAAATACATTTATTCGCTTACTTACCATAACCATGCCAACGGGCACGTAGGCAGCCAAGCCAAGCCAACCCAAACCAAGCAGACTACCAAGCCGGCTAACAGACAGACAGGCACTCAGTCAGTTTACATACGGTGAGAGTCAAATCTCTTGTCAAATGGTAGAAAATTGAATTAGAATTGATTGAAAAATTAAAAATTAATCTCTGAATGCATTTGTGCTTATACGGCTTGCATGCATGCATGCATTCACTCACCTACTCATTCATTCATTTGTTAGTTTGTCTATTTAACTGTATTTAGCCAGCTACCCCTGTGTCTGCGTCTTTCTCTACCGTTTTGTTTGTGGTATATGTGTAGGTGCGTGAGTGTGTACAGCTCACTGTTTCCAAATGGAAACAGAAACAAAAATTAGAAATAAAGAGAAAAAAAAAACGAAATTAAGGCCAAAAAAACAAATGTTTATTTTGTAACATTGAGAATGCACCTGAAATACATGCAAACAAAAAAAAAAAGCCATTGACAACAACGAATAGTCATTGTACATAATTTAAACCCCTTTGTTGCTCTTTCTTTGAAATGCAATCCAGAACAACTAGCAAAGTAATGCAAAAGTATTTTGTTTTGTGTCTATTTGTATATTAAAGCAATTTTATATTTAATTAGTAAATATATTTAAAATTTTTTACTTTACTTACTTACTTATTAAAGTATTATATTCACACACACACACATATATATATATATATATATATATATATATATATATCCATATATATATATACATATATATATATATATATATATCCATATATATACATACATATATATATATATATATATATATGTATATATATGGATATTTATTTATTCCCTTTATATATATGTATAATCCAAGTATTTTATGATTATTTGATACCGCGCCTAATATTAGGCTACAATAATTTGCAACAATTACACGTGCCAATCTTGAATAGTTAACCATATCCCAAACATATCTACATAACTAGTTATTGATATATTGAATTCAATAGATTGACAGATACCTGGCGATTAAAGTTACTTTTTTCCGTCAGTAACTTTGACATTCTGTGTGTAGCATGTAGGCATCGAGGTTAGAGTTGTCATAAAATATGAATACATTCTACCTTCGAATTATTCTGTTCCAATTTAGGCTATTTAGTCTGTTTGTAGAAAGAATTATAAACGGAGATGAAGTTTCTATAAAATTTGTTTTTTTAAATATTTGTAGGAAAGCATTTGTGGAGAGGAATATTCAATGGTCGTTGCAAGAAAAGAAATGAAATGAATTCTGTTAGACTATTATAAACGCGGGGTAAACATCAGCGCCGTACAGATGAAAATAATATTAAAGCAATGGCTTAAAAAAATTCCAATATACCTATGGTATGCAATATTCAAAGCAATAAACTTTTAGCTGGTCGATCTGTTGATTGGTTGATCTATCTCTATACTCTATATAGTATAGTATATTGATACATATGTGCGTACTTGCGTCAGTCCGTTTGCTTTCCTAAACGTATACCTACCGATGTGTCCGTCGATGTGTCAATTTGTTAGTTCTTCGATCCGCCATTTTGCCAACCCATCTCTTATACTGTCTGTATGTTTGTCTCTTTCTAGAATTTTCAGTCTGTCTATATTTTATGTATCAACTCCTCCTTTCGCTGATCTGCCTGTCTGTCATTTCGTCGGCTTTGATGCCAATCAATCTTTAAATCAGTTTGCCATTGCTTCGCCCGCTTATCGGTCTATCGGTTTGTCGATTTCCGGGTTTTTCTGTTTGATTTCTTAAACCTAGAACTGCCAACATTTTTTACTTCTTTCAAAAACCATTAATTTCACCCACAAATTACAAAATTTGATCATCCGTAACTGTGTGAACTCAAATATTCTTCAAGGCCGTGTACAACTTCGGCCAAAAAAATTTTCCGATCGACTTACTACAATAACAGGCCCGTAATAAAGAAAACACGTTTTGATTATGTTCAGCAGCGATATCTCTTTTCTCTATACTTATAAGTGAAAGCGGGAAAACGTTTTCACCAGCTTTAGTTCGATTTCAGGTTAATACATAACTCGTCGAAAGGAATATAAATACATAGGAAGAAAAGGGTAATTATAATAAATTAATATGTTTGCTATAATGTTATATCTGAAACATAAGTTGAATCCACGTTAAGCATCTTTTTTTATGTTCCTCTTAAGTAAGTAAAATATTCAAAATATTATGAAATTTTCATCACATTAAATGTATATGTACATATGTGCATATGCAGTCATATAAATATGTTCATATTCTAATAAAATATTTTACGTTTCATCTGTGATTACATTGAAAAATTCGCGCAAAATTCATTGCTATTAAAAAACACAAGATTTTTATAGACGAACACTATTTAAAATAATTTCATAGAGAAATTTCATATTTTCGAAGATTATAGCCATACCGCACGGTATTATTACAAACGTAACCTTTGCTCTTTACATGGTAAATGAAATGTGACATGCGGAAATTCCCCAACCATGTTTCCAAGTTCAAATAGTGCAGTTCCGAGAGTAAACACACGAGTGAAATACACTTCCGATAGAGATTTGAATCAACATTTTATTTTCTTCTCTGTTTTCTTACTTTCAACAAGACAATGGGGACACTAATGACGGCATTTCACAGGCATTTCCGATAACATAAAGGTTTAAGCAAATACCGCATCCATTACTTCGCATAAGAATCTGTGCGCTGAAAATTTCGTCCGAGTTCATTCACAGTAGAACAATAACGTAAACATGCTACTGATGACAATATAATGCAAATTGAACTGCGTATTGCGACCTCGTCCATTATACCTTCCAGATCTGGCCAACATCGGCCACTATCGGTTTTGCGAACCTTAAGAGGACGCTGCATCAAGAAAGGTTTAGATCAAGTGACGAGAGGTCATTGCGGAAACTGAGTTATTATTTTGAAAGTCGTGACAAATCGCTCTACGAAATCGAAATCGACGATATGTTGGAGAAAGATTGGATTGATTGTATCAATCTTCAAGGAGTCCCTGCTGATCAACAAAGTACAATTTTGCAAAAAAACAAAAACACAATTTTTCCTATTTAGACCGCGGATTGGTTGACCAGTGTACCACACGCTTGTAGGTATTTACATCCTACATCCTACATCAAATCTGGTTCAGCTTTGATTTCAATTAAGTATTTGGTATAAATGGCTTTTGATTTATATTCATTTGCTTTTGCAAGTAATTGATTGTTCGAATATTGCATCAATTAAACAATAAAACAAATTTTGTATATGAGTATGTATGCCTATGTGCGTACATGCACATAAATAGTTTATTTTTTATTTTTTTGTTTAATTGATTAAACAAAGAGAATAATAAATGGCTTGGCATTTTTTTTGATGGATGGTTCAGTGAAATAGTTTATAATTCTTAAGTTGAGAAAGGTTTTGAAAAGTAAGCAAACATCCTTGTATTTGATCGCATACTTATTACTTTTGCATTTAGTCCCCTCTCTATTATTTATTTTTTCTTTTACATAGTGTGGCATAGGAGCAATGCATAAATAAAAGTTAATTTTTGATGTAAACTTTATTTAAAGAACTTTTTCAATTTACTTACCGTTCAGCTACTTTGCGAAATTCATTCATTCGTATGAATATATCATAAAACTGAATGCACAAAGGCTCGGAAAGCATCACCATAAACATCAAAAACATGAACTTGTTCCGTTATGTTTTTTGTTTTCCTCCTTTTGTTATGTTCATTACTCTACGACGATGGGAAAAAATGTGTTCTTGAAAATATATAAAAAGTTGTCGCAAGATTGGCTTCAATATATCGGATTTGCAACCATCGCAACATATAAAACATTTAGAGAGAAAATAAAATAAAGAAACACAAGAAGGAAATCGAGCAAAAAAGAGAAATTCCTCTACCTTAAGATACGAAGAAGGATGTGGGAAAACACTTACGTACGGGTATTTTGATTTCATATTTTTCTTTTTATTTCCATTTAAACGTAAAAGTTTATGGAAATTCTTTTAAAATTCTATGACATACCAAGGGTATGCTGAACTGTTAACGACAACTAACACTATCACAAAACACTAATATAAGTTTTTCGATCTCGCAGTTTGTATCCTTTCATTTAATAGCATCTAGAGCGATCGGCATCTGAATTCGCATTCGCATTAGTTCTGCCGCAAACCGATGTCTGAAATGTTTGCAAGTAGCTTCGACTTATCTTCTATATAGACTCTAAATTTTTAAGTTTTCTGTTTTTCTACGATTTGAAAATGGTACTGAAAAGTTCCTGAATTTGCAAGCTTTTCACCAAAAGCGAAAAAGTTTGTTAGGAAATCTTCCAAAGGCGATGACATTTGTATAGTCGATTATCCTTTTCAAGTGTCGCTATAGAAAGTTTCGAATACTTACAACTTGACCATTCGAAATACTGAGCCTGATTTATTCGATGTTCTTCATTCTCCATCCCATCGATGGCTACTTACGAGTGTGTGCATTTTACATTCGATATAAACGGTATGCAGAATTGTTAGGGAAACGCGAAAAAACAAGAGGATTTTGAAAGTTTTTGTTGTCGTTGCGTTTTATGTTCGCAAGCACAGAAGTATCAGTTGAAGCTTTATCTAACGACTAAACGAACGATTCGAGTTTTCGTGTAAACAAACTCTTGCATTAAATTGAATAAAACTGATGTTTTTTACACTTTTTTTTTGCAACTAAGGCGGTGAGGGGTTCCATCGCAAATGATCGTTTAGATGATATTATTGTAGGTGTAGTTAAAAAGAATCCATCACCCGCTGACCTCGTTTCCCAGGGTTCTTTAAGGTCAGAATCAGCTTCTCGAAAAATGGTTCGTGTAATAACTGTGTCGTTCATAGCAGTGCAAGTTCACTGGTTCTGGTATAATATATTGTTACAAATTTCAGTTAAGCTCGATACGGTCCGTATCACTAGATCGTGGATATTATTTTCAAGAGAAATGCACTTCAAACTTCTTTTAACTCCAAGTTTCTTTATTTACAATCTATTCTTTAAGGTTAGGATGATTAACATTTTACTTTGGTAATACTCTCGACTTCTCAACTTTAACATTCGTTTTCGACTCAAATGTTCTTGTCTGGCTCAAATGCTCTCGTACGACTCGATGTTCTCTTACTACTCAAATGTCTTCCGCAAACAGTCTACTTATATACATTTTTACAAGCTTGATGGCTTCATTTTCAATCCGTTAACCTGCTTTTCTGTTAATCGTTTTCCTCGGCCGGCGGCTGCATGGGGCGCCGCGCATGTGCACCTGAGTTTTTCCCTGTCTGTTTTTCTGCTAATCTTTTTCGTCGGCCGGCAGCTGCATGGGGCGCCGCGAATATGCACTAGGGGATTTATTACTTACGAAAATCAATTAGTTAGCATTAACTGGATTTGGGATTTTCGTAACAATATTATGGGAGACAAAGCGCATAAAATTTTATTTGAAATTTAAGGCAAATTTTTCCGCACGACTAATTTTTCCATTGTAAAAATCGCAGCGGAAATAAATTAAATAGACCTCACAAATTATTATTACGCTTAGTACCGTACAATGAGCGTATTATAAAAAGTTCCCGCCAAACCGTCGGAAAAGTATATTCATTTATCAACACAGTTTTTGTTCTTTTAGCTCGATGCACATTTCCTGGCGATCTTCATTAGTTTCGATACGCTGCTTATAGCAAGAAGAGTTGAGCTCATTTAACCCTAAACGTACCATGCGCGGTCAAATGACCGTTTTTAAAATTTGGTTTAAAATTTTTCGCATACAACGTTACTCATGTATCATCATGTAGCTTATTGAGCTTTCCTAAAATATGCATACAACCTATTCTTCAATATTTACAACTTTTTTTATGGTGTATTTTCCGCAAGCAAATTATACCATGTCTAGTCTACCATGAGCGGTCATGGTAGAATTAGGTATACATGAAATGTCGATGGGTTTAGTGTTAAGTAATCATCAACCACAGCCTCCGCCGCCTCATGTTGGCCGAGAGGTTTTCTTAAGTTTTTAAGGAGAATATATGACGAAAAGCCGAGCTGGACAATAAGCGTGCCAAAGGAAGCAGTTCGTTATTCAAGTCTTTGATTTGATATTATGTCTTGTGCCCAATAGATTAATGCAGATGTGGATTGATGCGTTGTCTCAATGCATCAGTTTTCCTCCATTACATTACTCAAAAGCATAATACTTGATGTTAACTGTTTTTTCTT
The DNA here is from genome assembly GCA_000688735.1 of Glossina austeni. Taxonomy (NCBI): domain Eukaryota; kingdom Metazoa; phylum Arthropoda; class Insecta; order Diptera; family Glossinidae; genus Glossina; species Glossina austeni. The sequence continues at coordinate 2,835,461 of KK502404.1, read as the reverse complement.
TTTATAATAAATAAAAATTATAATAAATAAAAATTACCGCAAGCGTGTGGCAGAAAAGTCGATAGCAGGTGGCTTTACCCATTCAATACGCTCTTTGAAGGGCTTTCTCGTTTCACGGTATGGAGTCATGGACTATGTCTCGTCCCATGTTGTAATTGCGGAACCTCAAGCAGTTGGTTCAAAAATATCCCAGAGGTGTTGATTTTGTGAGCTAAAGTCTGCCTTATTCATAGCTGTCTTACGTCCAAACTTTCCCCAATACTTTGTTTTTGCAAAGGAGGGAACAGAGTACACCAAAACAGAGTGACAACTCGTTTTTCACGTCCTTTGCACGGAACTCTTCCAAACGAAAATATTATATAGAAGGAGTTCGCTGTCTTCGATGTCTTGGCAATGACTACTAAATAACGTGATGTCTTCAAGTTTTAATAATACACTTTACCTTTTTTTTTATATTATATAACAATAGCTTCCACTTATACGTCCCAGCGGAAACTAGTTTAGGAGCCACTCTGTAGTCACTGATAAAAAAAAATTATACAAATAAATAAAATATGGCGATATTTGTTCGAAGCGTTTTTAAAAAAATTACTCCTCGATACGGTATACAGGGGAATTCGTTTCACGTTATTTTTCAATTCACCTAAGCTTCTAATTATGCTTTTCATTTCGTTGCATTTATACAATAAACATTACGATAATAATTTTTTCGTTTTTCAGTATTAACAGAAAGAGATAGAAGAGAGGAAAGGGAACATCTTCTTACTTCAAAGACGTACGTCGAGTGTGCGTAAGAGATTCAACAAAAATGTTAATAACGGTGAATATTTTTTATATATTCTTTCTCGTTTACTCTTTCTGGTGTTTATTAACGACCTTCCATGCGTGACATAAAACCCTATTTATTCATTTCCACACGACACTACCCGGTGTCACTCATTCTCTTTTACCAGGCAACCCAACGATACCGAAACACATAACAAACGCTGCACGATGAATTGCACATTAAATCGCGACATCGTAAAAATAATAAAATGGAGTCAAGTTAGTAGGGTGAACTTTAAGGGAGCGACACGCAATCCCGCTCCGTTTATGGTGTCTGTGTAGAATAATCGGCAACCCCAGCATCAGGGTAGTGTAGGCCGTGTAGTGCTCATGTATAGGTCTATCCACGGCAAATGTTGTACGAAGGTAAAAGAAATTTGTCCAGCAATTAAGTCCTTTAAGAGGATTACAGTGCTTTCTCAGCGTTCCCACTTAACCGTCCTGCAATTGCCTATATGTCGCACGACACACTATCGCGAGTCTCCGTTCTTTAATCATACTGCGCACGTTTGGAACAATGTACTAGCAGGGGTCTTTCCCGCAGTGTCTGATGTTTCTATATAGGTATAGGAGACTTCTTCTAAGTGATCATATCCGAAAACAAACGAAACGAAGCAACTATCGAGTCCGTTCCTCTTTATTGAAAAGAACGACTGTAATTATTTCGTACTCCTTGCAGGCCAAGTTCAAAGTTTGCTGAAAATTATTAAATTTTCTTCTGCGGCCTTAAAACTTTATTTCGAGCACTCAATAGCAACCGCTGCTATGCATGCACCCAGCCTCAACACACAAATCGCAAGAACTTTGCTATAAAAGAAAAAAACAAGAAGGATAGCCTATCAATTATTTATTTAAATAAAAGTTATTAATGAAAAACCATATGTAATACTTTTTTACTTCCAATATATTCTCCCGCCGCCGTGCGTGTAACATCGCCCACAACCGAAAAAAAAAAAAAAAAAAAAAAAAAAAAGCAATTTTTGTGTGTAAATATGAAAACAACTGGAAGTGTTGAATTTTTATTGCTACACTATTGCGTTGTTGTTGTATTTTGTTTTTATTTATGAAAATATAATTTACAAAACTTGTCGTTGTTTTTGTTGTTGTTATATTGCCTTAAACATTTCGTTCTTCTATTTACTATTTTTTAAACTTTTGTTTCTCTTTTCTTGTTTACTATTTAAATACATCTTTGTTTTGCTTTTCTAAAATTTTTGTTGCTCTATTATTATTATTATTATTATTATTATTATTATTATTATTATTATTATTATAGACTCACAATTGAAATGAGAAAAATAGAAAATGAAAAAATATATAATTGCAAGAAGGGAATAAGAAGAAAACATAGTGACACAATAATATCAATAAGCTTGAGAAAAAGTTTTAGTTTGAAAAACTAAATTAATCAAAAGAAAAAACAAAAAAAAATTTAAAATAAAATAAGAAAAATATTATTTATTACATTTTTGCTTTTAACTTATTCTTTTTACAATTTTTATGAACTTTATTCCATCCATTTACGTTTTCTTATTTTTAATTTTAAAAAAATTACTCTTTCCTTCAAATTGTGTTATACTTTAAGGTTAATAATACATTAATAATAAATAATGAAATTGACTCCAGATTAAAGAAGGAAGATAGATTGACTTGAACGTTTTAGTTTTTCTTTTTGTTTGTTTTCCCCCTTTCCTTTTCTTCCTATTTTTATTTTCTATAAGGGAGTAAATAAAAAGTTATAAGAACGCTTGGTATTATTACAAAATTAATTATGTGTACTTTTTTTAACATCTTTAGTTTTTTGCTTTGCTTTTTACAACTACACACATATATATATATATATATATATATATATATATATATTTTTTTTTTTTTTTTTTTTTTTTTCGAAGGGATTCATTTAAGTTTAACGTTTTTAAATTTCTGGATACTGCAGCTTAAGTTATTAGTTAAGTTCTATTTATGTGTAAGTGTGAACGGTTGGATGTCTATATAACACGAATGTGTTAGTGTGTACACAATTTTTTCTTTTTCATATTTTTTTTTTTTTTTTTATATTTGTTTTTAGTACATGTGAGATTAATAATGATTCATTTACTTTCTCTTTTTTATTTTTTCATTTGTTTTTTTTGTTGAAAAAATCGTTTGGGATTTTCTATAACTTCTTTAATGAAGGAAATAGTATACTTGTTAGCATCTGAAAGTAATTTAAAACGATAAACTGTATGAGGTACGAATATAAAACAGATACTTATGTTAACAGCGTCATGTTAGAATGAAATTCCCGAGTAGGAGCTACTACGCCCACATTGTTGTAACAAGCGGTTGCACAACGGTTAATATATCATAAAACTGGCTTTAAGAGCTTACGTTTTGAATCGTCTTCCCTGAAACTCTTCTAACGGTACTTACTATTTAAAAAAAAAGAAAGGGAAAAACATTTGAAAGATGAAGCAAAAGTACTCGTCTACGTCGTTCTGAAAAAATACTTTTATACTCCGGTCTTATAATGTTTACGTCTTGCTCACAACACTAGATCAGAGACTCTCATTTATCAGGAATTTAATTTCCTGGGAATTGCTCTCGACTTTCTTCCGAGCCAATTTCTTGTTTTCATGAAATGAAACCTCAGCATCTTCATTTTTTTTCTAGTGAACTTCGTTGCGGGAGTATTTTCGTCAAAAATTTTTTCCCTACTCTCTCTCCGTTTCTCTTTTTTTTTCAAAAATCATTTTCTTTCATCACATTCCGAATTCTGCTCGTATGTCTCGTATGATAGAAAATTAACGTTGGCGTGCCCACCAAATCTCGCTCTAGGCAAAGGGTACGAAATTTCGAACAGACGGTTTTCACCGTCTCCAAGTTCTGTGCTTGCATTCCGTTAGAGTAGGCAAGGCGCAGTTTAAATTAGATAGCACTTTCCCAAAGCAGAGCATTCCGCTCTGTTGTGACATATGTTAAAGAGGTAGTGCATCATTTTGCGAAATGTTCATAGCACGTCAGCATAAACCTCGTCTTTTATCGGAGAATGCAGTTTTTCAAATATGAAAAAATCAAATTGTACTGAATCAAGTGACTATGGTAAGCGAATGATAGTGAGTGAACATATGATTTTTAGTCGAGAAATCAGTTATAAACGTAACTTTTCTTCTCTTTTTTTTACAAATTTTCGCGATCAATGAAATCATGTGTGGAACAAACATGAGCGAAGTATCAAATGTTCGGTCAGAGCACAATAAATTGACAGTTTAGTCTTAATTAATTTATTTAATTCCATTCCTATTAATTTCAAGACATATTCTGAGTGATCTTTCAAGAATTACAACTTCCTCGTGAATGTCCTCAACTCGACAGTGTGATCGTCATTTATAATTTCATGACAATCTTTAAAAAGCCTATAGAACGCGATAAGAACTCCTCATTACAATAAACACATCTGTGTTAGCGTAGGTTCGCTTAATTCCATTTTTTCCATTTTGCCTCGAACTTGGCCAGCAAAAGCATTGTCTCTAATAACGACTTAAATAGCTCGGCTGCCAAATATCCGGTTGCTTTACACTGATTAATGGAAGATCAATGAAAGACGCATTGTTCGAGTTCAGTTTTGATCACTTTAGAACTTACCATGTGTTTCTCGTTTATAAAATGTTTCTCCTCTTAATGCGCAAGTATCTGACGACAAATGAAATGTTTACGCGATCATATATACCTTCATATTATGTATTTGATTTATTTCTTGTGTTTAAGTGCATGTAGAGCTTTGTCTTATTATTTACTTACATATGCGTGCCTACGTGCAATATGTTTGTATTCGTTAAATAAGTTTCATAATTAAATAGTAGTAAGTAAATAAATTTTCATGTGCTTGTATGTAAACGTACGTACATATGTATGTATATGTATGTGTGTTTATGTCTACGCACGTATAAAAGTAATGAATAGAAGAAAGCGTGAACGGGAAGGAGTTTGGGAAGTTTTAATAAGTTAATTTATAATTGAATTATAATTGTTGTTGTTTTTTATTAAAAAGACTTGTGGAAGTCATAAAATTGTACAAACGTATGTAGATTTTTTATTTAATTTTATATATGTATATGCCATTTTAGTTATATATATAGCTTTAATTAAAAAAAAAAAAAAAAAAATTTAAGCACTATATAAAACTCCGACTTTCACTCGACTACTCGCCTCTACATAAACTGATTACTTACAAAGTGCTCTCTACACTTTCTCCGCATTATCTTTCGTTGTTGTTTTTTTGTTTTGCTTATTAAATTACGATAAAACTTTATACATAGTTATGTTGTTGTAATAATTTTTACTCATTTTTGTTTCTCTTCATTATGATTTTATAAAATTTTAATAATTTCATTTATTTGCAAATTTTTCCGAAAAAAACAGTTTTCTTTTTCTTTTTTTTCATGGTAATAATTTATTTTTATATATTCTTTTACAAAATTGGTCTGTTGTTGTATTGCAATAAAGTTATTAAGAGAAATTATCAGCTGTTTTTTCATCTGTATGTATTAAATATATGTAGATATATGTATATATCTATACATATATATATATATATACATATATATATAAATACATATATATATATATATATATATATACATACACATATATATGTATATATATACAAACACTAGTTCTTTTTACTAGTTCCTTGTTTTTTTAATCTATTCATTCTGCTCATATAAAAAAAAAAAAGCATAAATAAATATTAAAGCATTTTCTACGAGTTTTTCTTCCTTTTTTTCTCGTTTCAAATGTAACGCAAACGCTATCTGCAACAGGATGTTTTCAAGGGAAATACTTTCAATTTGTTCGTTATATATATAAATATATATATACATATAAATATATATATTTATATATATATATACGTATGTTTATATATATATATGTAACAATAATAATCATAAATTTTATCAATTTTCGTTATATCAATTTTTTGTTCTATAATTACGTTTATTTTAATCCTTTTTTTTTTTTATGTGTTTTCTCGATTTGTTTTTACAAATTTATTTTTTACTTTATAGAGTTTAGTTTTAAAATTTGAAAAAATAATATATAAAATAATTGTTTGTTTGACGTAATAAAAATAAAAAAATAGTTGTTTTTATTTTCTCTTTGTATAGCCTACACTAATTATGGTACAAGGATATTGTAAGTTCGTACGGATATATGCAATACCTACAAGGACTTAGGATGGATTCACCTTTTAATATATGGCATCCTTTTCTTAAGCAATTTAAGCTTGTCTGTCCATCTGTCCGTTTTATGTTTTTGCGTTTAAATTAGAAGCCGCAGATTTAAAGATATTTTGGCGAAATTTGGTAGGAAAATGTGTCTTGTCTCAAGGACAAAGGCCATTGTTGTGGTTTGGACTACTTTCTCATATCACGCCTTAGTTTGAAAAGTCGCTATATGATTACCTCTAGGGGGACGTAGAGTATTTAATGATGAGCCATGGCCTCTATGCTGCTTTTACTTAATCTTTTTTTTTAAATTTTATGTTATTAATGAAGAATAAAATTAACACTAACATTAAACGAGCGGAAACTAATCCGGAATTTCGAAACGATTCAAAAGTTTATTATTTGTGCAAACGTCACCACTAGATCGTCGTTGCATAGATATGAATGATATATGAATATGATATTTTGATGATATTTTGTTAAAAGTTAACTCATATCTTATAAGCCAAGATAAGTGAAATCAAATTTCCAGGCAACGACCAACTCTCAGCTAAAAGAATGACGCAAACCTTATAGGGACGATTTGCTCTGCTTTTGATTCCGCAAACATAACAACCATCTACCAAGTCACAGGTATCTGCAATTACCAGCGTATGAAAACCGTAAGCCATAAGCAAGCAAAGTTAATCTCGGTTAAAAAAAAAACAAAAGGAAAACCAAGGCAATCAAACTAAGCCAGCAGACTTAGCTAAGCGCAGAGAAGTAACCATTTCAACTTAATCAGCTGCAAATATCCACAATCATAGCCAATCAAATTAACTTTAGTTAACCACGCAGACTAAGCTGGCCGGCCAGCCGCAAATACCTATAGCAAATAGCAAATCAAAAATTTCAAATGCTTCTCTCAACAAACTCACTGTAAAGCGATTTTTGTGAAACAGATATATATATATACAGGCATGTATAGCCACCAAAGCATGAACTGAAACTTAAGAAAACGACGGTATCATCGTCATTAGTTCGACCCTTAAGCATTAAAGATGACACCAGTTTAAGTTAGACAATATTAAAAAAAAAAAAAAGAAAAAAAACTATTAAAATAATTAAAATTAAATATTTTTTGTAAGCTCTTTATTTGTTATTGATAAGTTTGGAATCCATTTTGATTCGCTGAGTAGTATTGTGGCTGAAGCTAAGCTTAAACACACATCAGATTTCAACAACCGGAAGAGGATTACGGAACATTCCGCTTGCACAATAACAATTAAATAATATAATGAAACGATATTTGGTAACGTTCAGTTGAGAAGTGGGCATAAAAACTGAGAAAAAAAATGGAAGAGAATTCAAAAGAGAATTTTATAAATAATTGTAATATCAACGTTAAGTAGCTTTCAACTCATTTTTACTATTTTACTATTTCACTGTTAATTATTGGTAGAAAAAAAAAGAAAGTTTTTTTAATTAAAACTTTTACCAGTGTATACATAAACAATTTTTTGGTTTTGTTTTTTTTTTTTTTTTTTCTTAATTTAATAATCATTATTTCTTTCGTTTCTTTCTTTTGCATTTTTAATTGCAATTTATTTTCTATAGCAATTGTTTAAACTTTTAAAATTGTGTTTTTCTTGATTCGCTTTAAAAGTGTCTACAATTGAAATATTTCTTAAAGCGATTTAATTTCTCAAAATTTTCAACTGTTCCTGAATTTTTCCATTCAGTCATTCATTCATTCATTCATTCATTCAATCATCTATCAATTCAATATATTCCCTTATTTATTCATGTTTTTCTTTTATTTTTTTAATATTTCACATAAAATCCTTTTTTATATATATATATATGTATATATATTACTTTCATTCTAATAGTTTAAGTACGAACCTTTCGGAAAAGTTTTTCTAGAAAAAGATTACGATTTTGTTAGAAAATTTACAAAAAACATAAAGAAAATTATTAAAACAAATTTATTTAAGGAGAAGAAAACAAATAAATGAATAAATGGAAAGGAAGATATGAAATTTATTAGCAAACATCCAACAAAACTTGTAAAGACTATAGACTCCTTTGTCTGCCATTGACTGCAAATATAAAGCCACTTAGAATGCGTTGCCATTAAAAACTCAATCCCATACAATGCCATCCATTAACGAAACTCAAAAATGATGCGTTGTTCCACAATTCCACGAAGCTATAAAATGCTAAACTATTTTCATTTCTCTTATTGTGCAACGTATTTGTTTGCTTACATGCAATAATTTTTCCCACCAGTTTAAGGACATATGCATTTGGCATTTTCAATTTTCAAGGTCGAATTTAGGGCATAGTTGAGATATTTGCCGAGAAATCTTTGCATTCGTATCAAGATGATCTTAGAATGATGCTATTCTCTCATAGTTTGTACATCGAACAATGACTTGGGCTGAAGGAACTTTTCTCCCTCTTAAGAGTATTATAAAATCTTTTTTCGTACAAAAAACAACGAAACATTGTACGTGTCTAGGATCTTGCAATTCATACAGCAGTTATATTCGGAGTGGACGGGAAAAGTTCTCTCATATTCTAAAATAAAACATTGGAAATTCAAGATGTTTGATGTATGTATTCCTTAGCAGTATCGAACTGTGGATGCCGAGTCCTCTCCAACACTGACGGCAAAATGTGACTATTGTTCAGATTGGCGATCCTGTTTGGGACCGAAATCTGCCTGCAAAACATGACAACTCATCTTTGGCGGGTCCGAGCACTTACAAGTTAATTTTACTTCACAACATGTTGGATAAAAGTTTAAAAGCAAACGATCGTTTCTTACTTTGTGGAGCTCATGTCTTACGCAATATTATAAATGCACGCTTTTTTTATCGCTCATGAAATCCCGCTATATTCGTGTAATGGTATGAAAGAGATAAAGGCTAGTGGCCGCAGCCTAGTGCGCATGCACCCAACCGGTAAGTGAAGTCGCGATCCTTACCCACTGGCTAAATAATAAGACCTCATGTGATGCCTTGACCTGACAAATAAAATTACCTCCAAGATGAACTTTTCCCGCCAACCTATTATGTTAAAATAATCGCTTAAGACGCGATCATGTCAACCGTTTCATTTCGCAACAAATTGCACATACACAGTTTCGATAAGTTGGTAAAATGTGCTATATGCCGCTATAATGTGCCAAAGGGTTAAGCGGGAGATGAAAAGTGATGAAAAAAGAAAGACATATGTATGTACGTATGTATGAAAGACGATATGCGCTTTGCAGGTGACGCAGGCGAAAAATATTTCCTAAGTTCGCTAAAATTTTGGGGAAATCTATTTCTAATTGTCGTCATCTTATTACATCGTTGTGGGTATGAGTCTTTTTATGTCACAAAGCGAAAGAAAACAAAAATTGCAAAGAGCTTAGATAACTTAACCTCAGTTTCACAAGTTTTGTTGGATAATTTCCTTTGTCTATGCCTATGACTAGGCTTAACATTGAATTGAATATTTATAAAGCATTATCAATTTTTAATTTTAAACCAAATAATAATAATAATTTGATGAAATAATAATTCTATTCTTTTTTTTATTATTATTACTAATAATTTTGACATTTTTTTTACACTTTTAATCGATTGACTTACAAATTACGTTTTATTGCTTTTCGATACGTTTCGGCTATTTTTAACTTTCATTCAACTGGTTGACAAGCTTTTTTATTTTTTTTTTTTATTTATGGTTTTTCTTATTTTTTTTTTTTTTGTGAACAATTATTGAGCAATTTTAATAAATATTGTAATGAGCCAAGTTTTTAATTTTTTTGTTTTTTTTTTAAATTTTTATGAAAATTCACACAAAAAATGTTGTAAAATATAATTCTTAAATTTCTAAATATTGCTTAAAAATATATTCGTTGCTTTGTTCTTCGTTGTCTGAGTTCTATATATCGTCATTAAAATGAAAAATGTTCCCATTACCCTAAGTTCGTTGATTATTAAAGAACTGTTTTGAAATAATATTTTTTTATATAAGTTTCTTTTTTCCTAATTTCCGAATGAATAACTTATCATTTGAAAATATTTTCTTATATAATCAATTCGCCCAAGTAAGTGAGAATATTTTTTTTTTTTTATTTACTCGTTAACAAACTTTATTTGAATAATAACCTATATAAAAATTAAAAGAAAAAAGAAAAAAACTTACCCTCCAGTAAATGACGTTCTGCCGTATGGAACGCTTGATGTTCAATTATCTAAAACTAGTTGAGTTACTATCCACTAAGAGTACATAATGATCTTATCTAAGTATTAATTGCTGTAGGTACATTCGATGATTTCAGAATTTACATTTAATTTATTGTTTTCGAAAATTACGTCAAATTAATTATAAAACTGTTTCAAGGCAAAATTTCTAAATCAAAATTCTTTAATTCTCAAGGTTCTCCTTATATGAGCTGTTGTCGAGTCGACATGTATGTTGCAAAAAATTTTAAAAATTCTTTTTACTTTTTTTCCGCATAGCAAACGACTCGTCTCAAAATCATTGTAAGAACTCAACATTTTTATTACATGTTTGCAACGGCATCACCACAGCCTAAACTTGTGGTATTGAATCGACGCGAAAATTGATTCCAAGGCAATAAACTCTACACTCGTTAATCTCAAATCTCAGCAAAATATTAAAAAAATTCCCAATTATGTTTGAATCGTGAATCGACTGTGTATATTAATGTTTTTATTAATGGATTTAAATCGACAATACAACAGAAAAAAAATTATCGATAAATTTAGTGTAAAACATTTTCTTTTTCATAATAATTAATCGTCCATTTGCTCGAGACTTAAGTTTGAAAGAAGACTTGGACGTTTGCCAAGTGTTCGCATATTCACGGCAATTATTTATTCAATAGATGAGGAAAATTAGTACCGGAACCCCGCCAAGCTAAAAGGTCTGACATATTACATATTTCTCTACGACTCCATAATCTTAGCAATTAATATCTTCTAAACAGTGAACAAATTATCGCACATGAAAAGTGCAAATAAATCAGTTTCTCTTAGAAATAAATGTATTTGAAATATTGTATGGAGTTCAGGAATATTGAAAAAAATATAGAGAAGAAAAAAAAAAAAAATTAATGAAATTAAATTTTTCCTCTACTCGCCAAGCAATAAGAGTTAATGGCAACACAGCCAAACCCTACATATTCCAAAGTACGCTTAGTTTAAATTTTTGAAGAATAAAAAACTTGAAAAATAAATATCGAAACGATAGCGTATCTAAAATGATTTTTTTTTCTTCTAGCAACTTTCACATAAAATTCATAATCCATTAGTGATAAGAGTTAAAACAAAAATCCGCTCCGTTTCTTCCATATCCAAAAGAAGAGAATTAAAATGTGCATTAACGAGGTTATGTACAGGGCAGAAAAACCCTATAATTTCAAGGTAGGTATATTAACTTTATGATCTTGTTAAGTTTGTCTGAAAGACGACTGCGAAGCTGTCAAGCAAAATCCTAATATAAATTACTTCTTTAAGTATGCTCTTACAGGTAATTAAATTTAGGATTACATTCTAGTCGCAAGTCAAGTAAGCGGGCATATAAGACAGAAACGAAAATGAAAAACCCCTAAAAATATATTACAAAATATTTTAATCTCTGGAGTGAGTAGTTAACTAGATAAGCATATCACAGATTTAATAGAACACATTGCTACAATAATTTCGCGTTCAACTATATGCAGCCGCCTATTAATGAAATTCGAAAAAAAAAATTTACGTTTTTTTTTTGTTAATTGTTGAAAAATAAATCAAGGAAATAACAAAGTGTTGGTAAAGTAACAATTCTATATGTAATCACTAGACTCTTAATGCTTTAAATTGACATAAAATAGATTGGACTGCGTTTATGAAATCGAAACTGAATCGTTTAGCCAATCAAAATTTTTTTTTTCTTATAGATTTCAGAAAAACGATGCAATTGAATTGTTTTTGTATTGCAAGTGCAACACAACCAAATTTATTTATATTAATAAAATATGCAGCATATTTTACGGTGCTATTGTTTTTCTTTTTACATGCATTAACTACGCGTGTCGAATTTCCGTCCCCAATATCGGAGAAGGAAATGATCCTTGCTTCTTAGATAATGTGTCAAACGGCGGCACAAGAGTACGAAATCCTTGAACCTAGATAGAACGTAGTAAATATCGAAGCAGAAAAGCTTTTTGCTCTTTTTTTATTTTATTTAATTTTGATTACTTTTTTTTTTTTATGTCAACACTGTAGCACACACATGTAAGTAGACCAATTATCGTTTATCATTTAACTTTGTGATGACCTTGGTATCGTTAAAAAATTAGCTTTTTTCATTTTGACTATCAATTCTGCCGGACTATTTCCTTAAATCAATTCGATAGGCGTTTGCTTACCTTTACAGGTTACACTGTTTCGATGAGCACTAGCATAAGCATAATTAGATAGTGTTCAATGAAAAGCAAAATTAAAATTATACTCGATATGAATGAATGAAAATCAATCAGAAAAAGAGGGCGAGAGAGAGAGAAAGAGGAGCCGCGGAGAGGACAAGAAAAATAGAGAGCGTGAACCTTTGGATACTTTTGTTTAAAAAATATCAATAAAACAAGTGTGTTTTTTTCGTGTTTTCTTTCTTTCTTTTTTTTTCTTTTTTTGCAATAATATTTTCTTACTATATTTGTATTTGTATATAGTTATGTATGTATGTGTATACTTTTTTTTTCCTTTTAATTGTAATTCAATTTTAGTTGCTATTTTGTGTGATGAGTATAAGTATGTGTGTATATATAAATCTAAGAGCGTAACTATTTGTTAAAACTGTAATAAATATTAAGTATAAATATGAATAAATAAATATGATAAATAAATCTATTAAAATATGTAATATATCTTTTTTTATCATATACCTTCTTGCTTAATGAATGCAATAATGATCAAGTTTATTAAAATAATGTAATAATTTGTTCTGTACAAAGGATTAATTTTTGCATACAGTTTACGACACAATTAGTAATAAGGTCTCGCAAAAAAAATGCTTTTTTCTTTAAGACTTCTTTGAACATTAAGGAAATAAGGGTAAAAGTAACTGCAATGCAAGGTCAACGAGTAACTAGCAGTGGCTTCGCCAATAGTGGACTAGGTGAGCAGAGTATTAAAGTATTATTAATTCTCTCGATAACTCTAAGATGACTCCAATAAGATTTGTATGGAATGAAACGAAAAATTCAAGCGAATTCTCCACAGAGATTACAACCCTTAATTTGAACGCAAACTATTTTAAAAAAAACGAATTTTTAGAAAACTTTGAATCGGGGGTAAAATCTTTATCTAAAAGCCAAAGCACCGCTCCTGTTTTACAAAAATTTAGCTCCGCTCTACTTTTACTTGACTTGAGAATTACACGTCGATCCTTTAGATTTAAGTGAGCTTCACTTTAAGAGTACGGATTCACGGGACTCTGATCATTCGTTTTACTCTTGTAATTAATTACGTGTTATATGCATAAATAGGCATTCACATCATTATTTTTTTTTTTTTTGATGGATGACTATCGGAACAATTACTGGTGCTGAGTATGAAAGAAACGTTCTGCAATACAGTAAGGATTCAAAGAAAAAACCATTTATTTATCTCAAAAGGCGATAACAGATATTTGTTGTTAAGTAAATAACATGTGTCTTTTGCGGTGACCTAGAAACTTTTGAATATTAGTCTATCAAGTATTCAAAAAATATGTTAAAAGCATTAAATACCTTATATCGTTTCGTTTAATACGGTTATTCTAATAATGCGTTTCCGAATGTAATGCGTTAAGTGGAAAGTGGTCGAGAAAATGGTTCATTTTTGTAATAAATTTCAGACAATTTCTTTGTAACATTTTCTGAACGGATATAATAAAAAATTCATCTATTCTCAAGCCCTTCTGGCTGTTGTTTATATACTCACTCACATACTTAGTATACTTTTGTGTTAGAAGCGATTTAGGGTATAATTACGCCGACTATTGTTGTTTAAAAATGCTCGTCAGTAGAGAAGAGCAATAAAAAATCAATTAGAGAGAGAGAGAGAGAGAGAGAGAGTGACACCCATTTATTCATTTAAAAAAATGTTAATAATTAAAATACTTTCAATTCCCAATCACCGTAAAAGCGATGAAAGAAAAAAGCTTCAGATGAAAAGAGAGACAGAGAGAAGAAGAAGATAGACAGATAGTTGATAAGAAAGGGGAAAGCGGATAAGAAGAGGAGCAAGAGAAAAACAAGGATTGGATGCTAAAATAAGAGCGTATCGTAAGGAGAAAAGCAAACTTGAACAAGAAGTGACTAAAAGAAAAAAAGGAAAGAATAAAAAACCGTGTCCCGTTGCTACTCATAAGCGATATGACTTGACAAATAGGCGATCAAAAATCAATAATATATTGCTCGGGCGAATGGTCACCATTATTTTGTCGTAAACTGTAAAAAAAAAAAAATACTAAATGAATTTTATATATAATCAAGATTTAAGTACGCAAAGATTAATAATAATAATAATAATAATAATAATAATAATAATAATAATAATAATGATAATAAATTTTGTAAATTTAATCGATAAGAATTACAATGCATTTAATGATAATAATATTTATTACAATAATAATAACTTAAGTTTACATATTTATAGGTTTGTGTATGTCTATAATTTTAAAAATATTAAATTATTATTATTCGAATTTTTTGTTCTTTTTTTATGTATATATAAAAAAAGAACCCGTGGTAATGCGAATTGAAGAAAACATGTGTTATTGCTATTCGTTGATTCGGCTTTTTTGTTTTTGTATATCTCTTGCAAATATTTACAGTTTACTCTTTTATTTTTAGTGGGCTTTTTTTTAATATATTTACAATTATTTATTTATTTTTTTTTCCTTTCTTTTTAATAATTATTTGCATTTTCGTTTTGTGTTTTTTTTTTTTTTCTCCTCTACGAAATACGTTTTGTTTGTAATGAGAGTTTTCCTTTCATTTTTGCTAAAATTTACTTTTAATCTCATTTCGAGTATTAACAAAACTGAGTATTGCTTTGGTACTTTAGCCGAGCATTTATTTCTTATTTCCTAATTTTTATTTGCTTAAATCCGATTTTAATAATATTTCAAAACGTAAATGGCCTAAAATTAATAATAATAATAATAATAAGTTTTTCTTTGTATGCATTTCACTTTTTTTATATTCTTTTTGGTTTACAATGCTGTATGGTTGTGTTACAAAGTCTTTTAAATGTTAAAGTAGATTTAGTAGACCTTTAACGATTGCTTATTAATACAAATTTTGTTTTTTATTTTCAGTTTGTTTTTTTTTTAAATAATGAGATCTGCATTTGAAGCTGATTTTTCATTATCCATTCATATATAGCTTGAAGTAAATGTGAATATGGAAAAAAAAAAGAAAATGGAAAAAAGAAAAAAGAAAATAAATGAAAAAATAAACAGGGCGTTACGCTAGGTTCTAGTGACTAGGAAATACTCGACTTCTTTTAATGCTTAACGCACAATTCATTATTCTGCAACGATATTAATTATTATTTTAAAGTAAGAAAGTTATATTCGCCTTAGTTAGCGAATATTATGTACTAACCACTTGGGCTTCAATAAATCTTTCAATTAAAATTAAATTTTTTTTACAATTACGTTTTCATGTTATAAACAAATCGAAACGAGATTTAATTTATCGTTTCACTTAATAAGTTGGTTCTTAAACTGTCAAGTCATTCATTAACACGATATAGTTTTGAAAAGAGCGCCCGAAATTATTTGTTATTCCATCGACGAATTGATAAAAGAAGACATTTCAGACGTTCTTACGTGTCGATGAGTTCAATATAGATGCATTAAATACTGCGCGAGCATTTACATACCTGTCGAAAGACAGCATCGTTGTGAGACCAAGAAGTGATCTGGGAAGAAGTGATCTTATGATTCATGTAAACGTTTGTTAAGCGCCTAGGAAAGCGTATATGAAAACCAACGGGAGGCTTTGCAAAGCTTAATATTTCATTTTGTTAATTTGAATATCGTGAACAGACGCTGTTTGAAGATAAGCGGACTTACATGTTATAAAGTTGTGTGTGTGATGCCGTAACAATGAAAAACTATTCTTTAGTGGTCAGTATGCAAACGTACAAATAAGATGAACTAGATAAGATGTATAGCTAATGGGACAGCATGATGGAAGATATAAGGAGATAATTACATGGAATGTGCCTGTTGGAGGAAGGAGGAAGAGATGTGTAAAGGGAGAAATGAAACATGAAAGGGAGCCGGAGGGAGGGAGGAAGTTAAATAACTGTTAAATAAATATTGTGGCCTGTCTTGTAAAGAATGTCACTTAGAATACCTAACGTTGGCGCTAAGCCAGGCTTTTATGATCGTATCGTACGAGAAACTTCTGTTAAATACATACATATTTTTGTTTTATTATTTTATCTTCAGTTATAAATAGTGAGTGAGTGCCTGTGTTAGAGATGGTGATGATAATGATAATTTATTAAATCTTAAATTATATCTAAATGAAATTAAATCTAAGAGCGATACTAAGCTTTAATCATAAATCTTAACATTTGTTTTTCATTTTTTATAATAATACACACATCCTTCTTAATATTTTCATTTTCTTTTTCTATCTTTTTTCGTTATTTTCTTCACTTACCCATAATTGACTTAATTTTGTACAAGAACAGAAATTATAGAGAGTCAAATTGTGTTTTTGTAATTATAGGAGATTCTGTGTGTGTACGAGCGCGCGCGCGCGCGCGTGTGTGTATTGTGTATGCTGTATGTATACTGTGTGTGAGTTATGTGCAGAGTTAACACTTGGAGACTGTGTACAAAACTCTTAGACAGTTTAGTTTATAATTAATCTTAAAGATATTAATTAACATTTATAAGTGTTTAGCCTAAAGAGAATAATTAATGAATTAAGAAAGAATTTAATTAAGTTAAGATTTCATTTTCATTTAATAAAAACGAGTTAAGTAGGCGGCCTTCACCACTCTTTTGATCATTTATATTTACATTCATTTAAAAGATATTTCGCCAAATAAATACTAAACTAAATTAATTAATTAGTTAATTAATAATGTACATAAAATTATATTTGCATTTAATATATTGCACCCTTATCCCACTGTTCTGTTATTCATTTCCTACTCAATTTGCAGAAGTAAAACAGATTGAGAAAATGCTAACAACGCACAATTGAACTAAAAAACAAAAAAAAAAAAAAAACAAAATCATTAATAATTTAAGTTAAACGTACGAACGATAATTGATTTATCTTCAACTTTTTTTTTAAGAGCATTTCTTACTTTTACATAGAAGAGAGAATATACAATATGTCTACGCTAGAAGAGCGTAAAGCAAAGTTCGGAGCGTACTTGGCCAGTTGAACAGACGTGGTATCTAATACTTAAAATTCAAGTAAGTAAACATTATCCAAATAAAAATAAACAAATGTCGAAACCTTTACGAACACAAAATAAAAAAAAAACTTTTGTAAGAATGACGGCTTTTATCGTAAAATCTTTCTTAATATTGTGAGATGCACTCTTTCCCCATTGACAAACCATTGCCCTGCAGTCTTGCATAATATGCAATTAAATCCCGTTGTACAGTTAACAAGTTAACAGAGGTCGTTAGAATGTACATGTATTTCTGCGAACAAGTTCATGCCATAACCGTTACCACACTTTGTTCTTCTTGTCTCCGCCATTTGCGGCAAGGGGCACACGCGCAGCATGACATACCGTTGAAAAAAGAATGAACGACAGTAGAAATTAAACCTAAGAAGCGGCTTTCCTCAAATAAACATAGAATCTTTGGCTTTCTTGAAAGAATTTCTACAATTCGTTTTATACCTCTCGGAAATGCTTCTGAAGAGTCTGCAATCACTTTTATTTAAAATTTACGTGGGCCAGATAATGAAGCGTTCATTTCTTGGATTTAATAAGATTGCGAACCATGGACGGATGAACATACAACTGGCCCCTGAATTAAATTCTTGAAATGAATTGATCTCAGATTATCACTTACTTGCATCAGCAAAATCATCGACATTCATAAGTAATGCATATGAAATGATCCTCTCTCAAGTATTTATAATTAAACCAATAAAAATTTTTACTATCCTAATATTTTGATAGGTTAAGTCAATCGTGCAGTGTTATTGCATTTAATACGATTAAATTCATTCAACACTCAATCCCAGTCTCAATTGAAGGCAATAAAAATACATTCTAAGTGAAAAGCGCTTGGCATACATATATATGCAGATTGGATTGCTTATCATTTCTTCTTCTTCTTCTTCTTCTTCTTCTTCTTCTTCTTTTTCTTCCTTTTAATACGTATTCGGAATGAAAGAGAAATACTTTACTTTAAAATTTCGAATATTAATTAAAGATGTTCGTAAGATGTGCTGCTTGATGTGTTGTTGATTAGCCAAACAAAGTTATCTGTCATTACGGCTTTTACAGTATATTTTCCCCATATTCTCTCTCTAAATGCATATTTGACAGAAAGACATAACTTATAATCTAAATTAAATATAACTGTAAATTAATTTATTAGAAAATAGCTTAGATTTACGACTAGCACAAAACACTTTGCTATTTAATACTTCTAGTATTTTGTGTTTTTGAAAACTTCTTTTTGTTTCTAAACTGGAATGATATAGGGGAGAAGTATGGTGGTATACATATATATATTCTTTTATATATATATATATATAATCGGAACTAATCCTAAAAGACAATTAGGGCTGAAATTAACTGGAATATCAAACAAGAATCTCAAGTAACCTGATGCTGTTCTACAGCGACTAGAAGCTTTCTCCTAAAATGTTTAACTAATCTAGCGGATATACTTAAGTTAAATTATTCTATTTTTTGTTTTTGTTTTTTTTTTTTTTGTTTTTGGTTTCTTCTTTTTGTTAAAACCGAATGAGAAACAGAAGGAGACGGAAAAAGAGAGAGAGAAAGAGAGAGAGAGAGAGAGGGAGAGAGAAGAGAAGTGAGTGAAAGAAGGAGAAAAAAAGCATTGGTATTGTTATGGTAGGGAGTAAGAAGAGAAGAGAGAAAGAGTAAACGGAAAAAGAAGGTGGAATTTGAAAGTAAACATGTTCGTTACTACTTTTCTATTTGTTTGCTTTTTCAAGGATATGCGTAAAATATATTTAAATAAATTAAAGAAATTTCTGAAATTTACGTATAAGAAAGTCACGCTTAATTTAAGCCGTATTTATGCAAATTAGTTTCAAATTACAAAGAACAACTAAGCAAATCTGTTGCTTTACATTTATATATACATATGTATGTATATATGTATACATATATAAATTATTTTTTTGCTTTTTTTGTAAATAAAAATGTTTTCTTTTTCATCGTTTAGGTCGAAAAATATTATGAAAAATTTTATGTCACTTGAATATTGTTTTCTTAATTGACTTTGGCTGAACGAAATAATTTTTCTTAAAGTTTTTTTCTTTTGCTTTGCTTTTGTTTTCAACATTCAGAAAATTATTTAATTTCTTTATTGCTTTCTTCTAGAATAAAAAAAAATAAAAATATCCAAAAAAAAAGAAATGTGAGAAAATCGTTTCCGTCTTTTATCAAATACCTAAATATCTATGTTTTGTCGCAAAAATGCTTGTTTTTTAATATATATGTGTTTGTATATGATTTGGGTTATCTTTTTGGACTTATGGCCTAATTCGTTGTTTGAGAAACGTTGCTTTCGTTGCATGTTTTTTTCACATAATTTGCATTTTATTCGTTGCTTTGTTGTTGCTGTTGTTGTTGTTGTTGTTGTTGTTGTTGTTGTTGTTGCTCTTGTTGTTGTTGTTTATTTATATATAAGATCACTTTTTCTTGTTATTTATTTATTTCTTATTTTTTTTTTTTTTTTTTTTTTTTTTTTTTTTTTTTTTATTTTTTGTATATATGTCCAAATACTTTGAAATATTGTCTGCTTAAGAGTACAAGAGAGTAAAAGAACTTGATAAATATGAATGAATGAGTGAGAGTAAAATTACATATGCAATGAGTGTGAAGATTAAATATGAGATTAGAAAGAATGAAACATCGTTTTTGATTGTTTCATTCTCTCTCATCTTTATTTGAATAGTTTTCAATAAGCGTAACGAACTATGTGATGAGTTAGTGCGTGATTATGAGAAATTTGCTTATGAATCTTCTTCTTCTTCTATGTGATAAACTTACCCAATAACTTATTTTATAGTAAGAATAATATAGAGCGAGAGTGAGAGAGAGTGACTGAGAAGAAGAAGAGAGAGAAAGAGAAAGTGAGAGACATGTTAAGAGAATGAGTATGAGCGAGTGTGTGTGTGCACTTATGTGTTTATGTATACTTATGTGCTTGTGACTAGAAACGGGAAACTACACATTAGCTTATATTTACTATTTTAAAAGGGATCCTAAGAGATTGCTTTGCTTTGCGTTGTCTGTCGTGTGATTTTAAGATTGCTTTCACTAAAGTGTAACATTCTAGAAGATTTTCGATTTTTTCTAAATTTTCATCTTTCTTTTTCTTCATTTTTGGTTTTTTGGTTTTTTGGTTTTTTTGTTTTGGTTTTCTTTTTTTTAGTATGTAATGGACGTATTATGATGTTGTTGTTGATTATTGAAATTAAATTACAAATTATTACTAGATAAATAAAAATAAAGAGAAAATCTTTTATGTATTGCTATTTTTTTTTTTTTTTTTTTTTTTTTTTTTTTTTGGATAGAAGTATGTTTAATGAAATCATGTCGTTACGAGTAATGAAATGAAAAACTCTTTATGTATACACATATTGTCAATTGTTTTTTGCATGGAAAAACTCAAATCAAAATCGTAATCTTTTTCATATTGATTGTTCTTATTTTAGTTTTTATTTTCTTTTGTGTGTTCTCTTCTTTTTCCACTTGTTTATATATTGTTGTTATTATTATTGCTGCGTTATTATTATACTGCTAATATTACATCAATTATTGTTACTTACTTACAAAAAGAGTAGCGTGCTGAAAATACTCTCAACCCGCAAAGGTAGCCTCTACCTTGACAATAGCTGCTGCCGGTACTGGTTGTGGTATATGCGAGATTTTCAATACGTTTTGTGCTTGCGTTGCATAGTTGGGAGGGTTGTAATCTTCTGTAGGTGTAGGTGAAGTCATGCCGCCGCTATCACTGGTACTGGTATCGAATTGCATATCCGCCTCATCTTTTAGACAAGCCGACTCCAAATGTTTGTTGAGGTACGATTTTAAAGCGAAGGTTTTGTGACAGCGTTTACACTCGAAATTCTTATCAACCGAATGAGTTTGCATATGGGCACGCAAATTGGAACGATCAGCAAATGCTTTGCCGCAATGAGCGCAACCGTAAGGTTTTTCACCTGTATGAGAACGTAAATGACCTTGTAGTAACCACGGACGAGAGAAAAGTTTGCCACATACTCCGCAGCTATGCGATAGTTTGTGTGTCAATACATGCATGGCTAAGGCGGGCATTGATACATACGCCTTACCACAAGTATGACACTTTTTAGCTGATTGCGAGTCGAGTGAGCGATGAGTTTGTTTGTGACGTGATAGATTACTAGAAGTCGCATATTGTTTACCGCATTCACTACATGTATATTTGGCCTTTTGTTGTTCTTGTTGCATGGCGACAGCCGGGTCAGTAATATTTTTGCGCTTCGAACGGCCGTCGCTAACAAAGAACGCTTCGTAGGTATAGGCCACGGTCTTGGTGCCAGTGGCGACGGTTTTGGGAAATTGATTAGTTGTGTTGTTATTCTCATTTTGTACCATGCTAGTTGGTGAGCTCGGCTGTCTTTCCGAATCCGAATTGCTTTGCAAGCTGTGCTGCGAGCAATTTGATTTTGGACGTTGTTCGTTTGCAACGCTAGCTGCAGCCGCCAAGTCCGCTATAGAAGGAGTGTTGTGTTGTGTTAACGGTTGCTGTTGTTGTACTATTATAGAGGTTTTTTGTAATTGATGATGTGGTTGTGGTTGCGATTGTTGCTGCTGCAATTGGATGGCATGCGTTATGTGATGCAAGTTATGTAAAGGCTGATGATGCGAGGCGCTAGAGTTTGTGGCGGTGATATGATGCTGGTGTGTCTGATGTAATTGATGTGGTTGCGTGGGCGGATGAAAAGCGGTCGAAGCACTCAAATCCAATATGGCATGTGCTGCATGCAAATCTTCTTCTGCAGGCACACGCAACCTTACTCGCTCGATGCTGGGTCTGTCGTCCAAAGAATATGGCCGGTAGATATCTTTCTTCTTAGGGGGCAGTGATAAAGCCGCTCCCGTGCTGCTGTAGCATTTACGTGTCTCTGTACTACTGCCATTGCTGCCATTCGAGTCGACATCCTCCCCTATGCTATGTTCGGATTTAATGCGTATTATGGGCGGACTAAGACGTTCATTTGTAAAGCTACTACGACTTGAGTGAGGCGACGAAGAAGGCGATTGCGTACTGTTGCTGCTATTGTTATTGATGTTGTGGTTAACGCTGTGGTTATTTAAAGGAGAGGGAGGTGTTGCGGTGTTGTGATAACTAGTAAAATGTGTTGGATGCTGTTGCATGCTGGATGTACTGGTTATCACGGTTACTTCGTTCTCCAAGCGGGGCAGGTACGCAGTGTAATGTAAAGATGAAACGTCGTGACCATAACCTATAAGAAAGTGAATCGGAAAACGAGACAATGTTTGATTTGAATTTCACAACGACACAGTATCATATAAATATGAATATTCGTCGCTTGCTAAGCAAAGACATAGTAATTTCTTATCTTTTAGTAGTTTCTTATGCATCAACATTCTTCCTCTTTTTCTTCCTTTTCGAATTTCCTAATAGACTTCGCATAAACTAGTACCATATCCGTCTATATTCTTACACACCTACACAACTACGCATATACATCTATATACACGGATGAAAGCAATCGCTAATGGTATTAGTGGATTTTCTACATGTCAGCAGGCAACGAAACTATTTAAGCTAAAAGCCTAAACGTATAAAACCCAACGCTAGACGTGTGTTAAGGTTATGCATTAATGGCGAAATCATATTGAAAAGAGAAAAACTCAAGCATATAAATTCCAACAAGTAGGAAACATGTTGAATTAGCAACAAAAGGCAAAAAAGCAGAAACCATTCACAAATATTTTATGTTATTTCCCCTTTCTGGGCATTCTTCTCTTGCCCCCTAGCCGTTTATTGCTTTAATTACAAGTATGAGTTAAATAGTTGGTTCGGTTGAACTATATGGCAATGGATGCATTGCCATGAGAGACTCTCTGTACAGACTAGCTATGAGTAAAGATAAACTCTTTCCTATATTCACATTACAACGTAGATATTTTGTTGCTAAAGGGCTGTAAAACAGCCTGAAAAATATCAGGAAAAACAAAAAAAAATAAAACTGTCGCATTGCAGTAGTAGCTATTGCAGTCTCGAGAAGCAACATCCCAACATATCACAAAAGACGACAACGTTACACATTCATTGTCTGTCTGTATTCTCTCCGTTGCTCAGACTTTAGATCCCTCGGCACATTATGCTTTAAATACGGCAACATGCAACATGAACAACTCAACAGCCCATGTTTTTTATTCATTTTCCTTCGTTTTTTTTATTTTATTATTTTTCTTTTTTCTTATTTTTATTTTTTTTTTTTTCTCACTTTTTTTCTTTTTTTGTCTGTTGTTGTGTACGTTTCCATTTTGGTCGAGTTGTGCGGTAGATGATGTTGTGCGTTGCGACAACGGATGCAAAAGTCATATTGAGTTCTGGTTATAAAAGTATTTACGTATGTATATGTTGTTGTAGTTGGCAGCTAAGAGTGAGAAAGGAGCTCCGAAAGATACATTATACCGCACATAAAAATGTTGCCGTTTCTGTTGTTGTACATATACATATATTTATACATGTATACATATATATACATTTATGTATGTATATATATATGCACGTATGTCTGTGTGTGTCCGCCTGTTTAAAATGCGTTGTTAGTGAAAAGCTAAATGGAAAAAAATTTTAAGCATTAATTTAAATCAACTGCTCATAAAGAATTTTGTAGAAGTTAAGCAGCGGGTGTAAGAGGCAAAAACAAGCCTATGCAAAAAAAAACCCCTAAAAATGGTAATCGTCCTTCTCCTTAACTACCACTTTTGAGCATCATGTCTACATACGAGTGAATGAATTGAATGAATGTTGTAAAAAGTGTGTATATATATATATATATATATATATATATAATATATAATATAAGGATAATCGTACGAGTACAAATATGCCATAATGTCTGGCTTAATACTTAAGTGTCTGTATACCGTACATACATACCGTATACATACATATGCATAAAAGTTGCAACGACAGCCTAAAGGCGGTGGCAATAGCTTCTCATATATAACATTGCCATACGATAAATGTGAACGCTTTGCATACTTTTTGAAATCGTATTGCTTAGCTTAGTTTCGTTTCGGTTATCGTTGTTGCCTTCTCTCTAAGCATTAATTAAGCACTTGCATCACGAAAAGGTTTGTTATGGAAATTTATGCCTCTGACATGTGTCACATTCTAGGTCATCTTACCCCGTACGTCTCAACACTTTTTGCAAAATTAAATAGTTTGCAGTGCAATGCAAAAATTTCGTTAAAAAATCTTTTCTTTTTTAGTTTCTTGTTGTGTGAAAATATGTAGAATGTTTAATATGAAAACTTTCCTTATTCATCTATGCGTCTAAAAACTAAGCGCAACCTACATACGGAATAGAGGAAATAGCATACCGTATTTGTCTCATTATCCTATTATAACATGCTTAAAAAGATATTATAAAGCATCTACTTCCTACCTACTTATTGTCAGCAAGCTAGCACGCAAGTGAGGTACGTTGATGGGCATTCAACCCAAAAAAAAATTGCTTGCAAAGTCCGTCTCTCACGATCACGAAACTCGGGAAAGAAATATGATATAAATATCTATTCGATCACATGCAATGCTCCAAAATTCTAACAACCAAAATGATTCTTCTTCTACACTCAATTACTCACGTTTTCTCATCTAACAAAATCTGCAATGCTTTTTCACCTTTATCTTATCTTAACACATAAGCGTTACACAGTAGCTTAGACACATAATACTCTCTACAAGGCGAATACTTTGCCTGCATTACAACTGAACTGAACTAGAACTGAAAATCGATTGAACCTGAATCCTGAAATGAATAGTGGAAAGTAAAAATCACGAAATTAATGGATTCACGTTTTGTTTAAGGTGTGCCTAAATTTCCTCTCGGCTCGGCCATTTATATGATAATAAATTACGGGCAAAATTATTCTAGACCAACGAAGATTGGATGCACGCTACTGTAGTAAAAATGAAAGATAGAACATCAGAGTCATGATGTAGGTAAGAAACGTAAGCACGAAGCCAATGTTCGCGGATTCAAACCCCCAGTCCAGGAAGAAAAGTTACTTTGGTTATAGCTATAGTGAGTGCTCACCTGATAAGGGCGTAAAAAATTCTTGCCTTTAAATATGACTTGTTTCACTTACCCCAATGGGTTTTGGATACAACCCATCGAATATGTGCTTAAAGGGTTCTAAAGCAAAGAAGGCAAAGAATACAACACTCGACTTGAGTCGATACCTTAGCGACATAACCACTCGGTAAAAGTTTTTAAGGTTCCTAACCATATTTAAACTCGTCTATAATTACGGTAACTTGAAAAATGAACATCGGGATACTTACTATCTGAGTCTCTCGCATAGGTGCGCTTTAGACAACATAGTCTCCTCTGAAACCTAAACATAGGCCCCCCTGCTTTCCCGCTATAGAATAGCGCATTTCATTTCTATATTAAAACTCGACAGCAGAAACTGAGAAGAAGTTTATCTCCTGCTCTGAACACATGCTAAGAAAGATTTATTGTATTTCATTATACAAATTGTGCATTGATCTTTTTTACTTTTACGCAAAAAATGTAGCTAAGCTTCGAATATAAACGTTGCGACGTCCTTTCAAGATGATCCATATAACAATTTTAATATTTGTTATTAGGCTCGAGCTGTACGCGAAAAGTTTTTTCTAATTTTAAAATTATGGTTACAAATGGTTGTACTACGCATAGCAAAAGCGTTAGGTTAAGCGATACCTTCTCTTCTTTCCCAAAGAAATAAAATCGAAGCTGCAGCGCTACTGAACACAAAAGATTAAAATTAGCAGAAGATCGTGCGGCCGTGCATATCTATTTTTGCTAAAATCTATTTAAAAAATTTATTAAAGTCTTTCAACTATTTAAAGATTATCCACGCCATGCCGGATATGGTCGGGGTAGTAAAAATGAAAAAAAAAGTCCGTAGACCTTGAGGTTTTTTTTTTTATTAAAAATAAAGAACAAAATAGATGTACATATATATGCTTATATATGCATATATATATATTATTGCGTATGTGTGTTTTTCTTATTACAACATATATATATATATATATGTATATATATGTATATATATATATATACATAGATATTCACGTGCTGTAGCAACAGCTTTTGATGTTGTTTCAATCAACAAACACACGTCCATGTCAGGGTAAAAAAGCGAAATAAAGCAAAATCTACAACAAGCATAACAACAAAAACAACATAATAGTAATAATAATAATAAACGGAAAAGGGTGAAGAGAGTCGTACAAATAGAAACGAACAGACTGACTAACGACTTAGACGAGCAACGAATTTAAAAGTAGTCAACCAAGCATACAAGCTTACCAGACGTTGCAACACCCCGACCCTAACCATTCGTAACAATGAGTTAAAATGGGAAAAAATATATATATCATAGACTATCACCCACCACTGCCAGCCTAAACGAGTCGTTGATGGTGAACGCTTAAAAGAACGAACGAACAAACGAATAAACATTATTGTGAAGCAACATGCTGAAAACATACATTGTGCAAGACATGTGTGCCGTATGGATGTAGCATACGTATGCGTTTATGTGAGCGTGCATGTGCGTTTATGTGCTTTTCTATTAACAGTTGATTTGTTTGCATCGATATTATTACGCTCAAATACTCAAATCTTCAACCTTTTATTTCATATACATACATACATATGTATAATGCGCCGAATATTTACAAACGAACACACACGTTAAATTTCTCCGATTTGCCGATATATGTGTACAGATATATGTGTGTGTGTATGTGTGCATGTGTGCATGTGTACGTTTGTATTCCATCAAAGTTTCCAGCTGATTAAAATCGTAAGCAAATTTTCAATGACGAAGAGACATGTTTTTTCAATTTACTTTTGAATAACAAAAAGCGAAGCAACAAGAAAGCAAAAAGAGTAAAAGTAAAAGAGAAGGCAACGCAGACCAAATTGCCGAAATTTGTCAAAGTATTTAATGTGTACTTCATAAAATAAAACAAAACAAAAGGCAAGAAAAAAAAGACAGCAACAATAGTAACAACGAAAAGAGAATTCAATAAAACGCAAAATCGTCCTTCTTTCCTCGCTGATGTCTAGTCGAAGAACAACAACGTTATGGCCTTTGGGAGGTCACTAGCAAACAGTCACAAATGTTTAAAAAGAAAGCAACGCGACGCGGCTGACTAATGATAAACTGCCGAATAGCTACGGTAAGGAAAAGAAACTTGTGTACAAAAAAACATTTTTGCAAGTTACTGTTGCAAACGGATACGGAAATGCGTGTTTTTTTCAACACTGTAATAGAAAACTTGAAACATTGCAAGTTCCAGATGAATATTAAAAGGGAAAAAAATTTGGGAGAAGAGTGGAAAATAGCAATAATCGTCAACAGCCATGCTCCTCAGCAAGTTTCACATAAATTGCAAACTATGCTGTTACTGTTGGCCGCTGACACACTTCGAAAGTGACGAACCACCAACCAACCACCAAGCATAAGAGCACCGAACGGAATATTTGAAATCAAAGTGCAAAGAAAGGAAACCGTTTTCACTTTCTTTTTATATCTTTTGCAAGAAAGAGAAAAAACAACAAAATCATTGAAAATCCTGACGGTAAAGAAATTTTGTAATTGTCGAACATGCATGAAACACGGGCAAAGCAAAGATTTTCAAACAACAAGCAATATTAGACACGAGATACGAGAGATAGTTAGATATATTCGATAAATCACCAAAAGCAAAAACAAAAACAAGAACAAAAACAGAAACGGAATATTATTCCATTCCATTATTATATCATCGCCGCCGTCGTCAGCTCTATCGTAAACACGAGCAATTGTAAAATCGGTAAAGTTTTTCTAAATCAGAAAAGTTGGAGCTAAAGCTTAGTATAATTTCGATTTGATTTAAAAGGTCTTCTTCTCGTTTTGAGAGTTTTTTCTTCTTCTTCTATTATTATCACTTACTGTAGTGTTTTTATAAAATAACTGTTTTCAAATTTAATATGAAAAATAGTCGAAGAGTCTTGATTGCTATCTGGCTTCTTTAACTTTCACTTTTAAACATTTACTGCTGTGTTCGTCTTTTTAATTCCATTTATTTTGAAAATGTTTTCATTGCTTCTCCTTTCCATCAAATGTAAGCTAGCTGTTTATGTCTCTATGTATGCATTATTGTTTTGTTTTCGTGTTCGTTAAGGAAAAGGTATTTCCTTTAATTTGTTGCTGTTGTTGTTAGTTTTTTAATATCTTAAGGGCTAAAAGTTCTTGTTAATGACTTTTTGGTTTCTTTTGTTTTTGTTTTTGTTTTTCTTGTACTGTTGCCGCCCCTTTACTGGGCGAACAGCTTAATGTTTATATTGAAGGTAACCTCTATACACTTGTTGTCGGCTTTTATTTTTTCATATTCATTAGTTTTTCCTCAAAGTTAATTTGAGGCTGTTATATGTAATTAACTTGTACGAACGATAAAACACCGCTTCGCAGTTAGTCTGTGGGCGGTAGAATCTTTTTTTATTTTATTTTATAAATTATTAAACAATACTGCGCGCAACAGTGATACGTTATCGTCCTACAGACGTAATGCAATTAAAAAAAAAAAAAAAAAAAACTAAATTATGTCAACTTCAAAAATAATGCTATAAATAATCAATAAAAATGCATGAAAATAAATTCTTTGTGTCTTTGTGCAATGACACAAGTCGCAAACATTCGTAAGGGGCGTAAATTACGATAGAAAACTGAATGATTTCGCGAAATGCACTCCGAAAGATATACACTTTCGATTCAAAATTATTCAATTTGTTTTTCATTTTCATCTCAAAGCTTTTGACCTTTTGTAAAGTTCCTGCCAAATCATAATTGTATTTGAGGTTAAACTATATGCACGATGCCTTTTAAAAACCAAAAGCAAAAAGAAAAGACCAACATACTTATACGAAAAGCTGGTTCTTCCAGTGTTCCATCCAATGACGGAACACGGCCACGTCGTTGAGCCCAAAGGCTAAAGTACACTGATTAGAACAACTAAAAATACGAGGGTGAAACACGGCCCAGCGTTACCCACCCTACACTACTACTACGCTCAGCACAGTTAGTCATGTAACGATTGTACAAAATAAGGCTTTATATGCACAACGGTCGAAGAAGTGGTCCATTCTCAATAGCTCTCGTACTTGGGCCAAAGCATGCTGATCGGGTACCGACCTCCAGACTAAACACAAAAAGACATGATCAAAAATCAGGAGAAAATTCGGGCAGGTGGACAGACGGACAGATGGACAGACACATCGATGGATAAAGCAACGAACAGTCTCAGATCGATTCAGAGAATAATTCTGAAATTATATGTATAACAAAAAGATGGGCCTATCTCATCAGCGCAAGCTGAATATACCCTTGTACCATAAATGGTTTAGAATACAACAAAACGTTATGGAAAACTACTTCATATTGAGAAACTAGTTTGATTTTCTCTCATGAAATTGTATTTCGAACCACAAATTAAAATTTTCTTATCAATTCCTATGTGTATGAATTCAAAATGTCAACTTTTAAATGTTTGATTTTTATTTGCACGTCATATTATTCGTATGAAAATATCGTAAGACAATAGGCATAAATGGTTCAATAGAAGATTTAATATCGAAAATATTTCGAATGCATTCTTGAATTTTTGCCGAGTCTTGGCCATGCTTAATTTTCATATCTGTTCTATCGGAATATATTCACTTACTTCACGGCAGTCACAATGAAGACTTCAATGAGCTCATTAACAGACCATGAACTGTCATCTATTTGATTACAAATTTCGACGTAATAAAAAAAATGTTAAAATACCAAAAAATTTTTATGCCTGAAGGAGAACATTTTTGTAACAAACGCTGATATAGAAGATTAGAGTAGTAAGACGAATAAAGCATAAACCATTCAATGCCCACCTATCCCTTACGAAATGTACTAAAAATAACATGAAACACAATTTGCCTACTCGTGACTGAAGCCCACATTAAACGCCTTCAAGTCAATCAAAATCAAAACTATTCGCAGAACTTCTCAGCAAATTTGCTGCGATTGAGTTTCACAGACTTTCTAAACCATCTCTTGTTAAGCCATTGGGCATTGACAATCTGACTAATTCGGTCGAAGAAAAACTTCACTATCAAACTATCAAACTGCATTCATCTTAGAAGTTTAGTTTAACGATACTTTATTTTCCCCAGCGTCTTTTTACAATTATTTTATTATAACTGAGTTTTCACCTCCTTACCACAGTATATACCTTTTAAATCTTATTTTTATTACTTTATATATATATATTTATATATATATATGTCATCTATATCTATCTATATCTATATCTATCATCTATATCTATATCTATCATATATATATATATCATTTACTCATTTGTTGGTCTTCTATTAATACCATATATTCTAAAATTGTTAAGCTTGATTATAACTCAATAATGATTCAATGATAATCATTTTGACCCGTATTTGTAAGGGTGCGGCAAGGGTCAGGAAGGTTTACAGATAGAAAGAATAAGGAATTATGGTAAAGATCACCTGTCATACCAGCGATCAAAAGTAGACGCATCAAAGGCACCAGACCAACGACCTATTCTGTCGAATGACATGAACTTTTGCGTCCACTTTTTTAAATTAAATACTTTTTTATAATTGTGAGTGTCAAAAATGGAAATCAGTATCTGCTTCAATTAAAAACGAAAGTAATTTTAATTTTGTGTGTGCGGATATGCTTCGGAGTGAGAACTCTCGAAAGAGATAAGCAGAGACGGGCGGAAAGCTAATTCAACAAGCAGGCAGTTGGAAAGCTACATAAATCGACAAAACGATTAAACGACGAGGGCAAAGGTACGGATACATGCTTGAAAAGAAGGTCAACAGTTTGATAAACAATGCCCTGAAGTATAGGTTTGTCGGGAAAAATCGTCTTGAAATGCCGCTGTTAATATTCTCAACAACTAATATAGAGTTTAACCGATTTCTCGGCACTCTACTGAAGGCGAATCTAGTTCGCGTTTTTCATTTTTCAAAGGTATTCCGAGAGGAGCATACAAAATGTAACCAATCAGCATAAAAAGCAATTTATATGAAAAAACTAAAGAAGAAAGAAAATTTACGGATTTTACGACGTTATACGACGTCTCGGTTATCGAAAGCAGAGTAAGATAAAATTAAAAATTGAAACCAAACATAGATATAAAATCATATAAGAAACAATCGCACTGTCAGAGCGATTGAAGGATTTCTCTCGCACTTATGAGCGTTATGCTAGTAAATAAATTTAAATAACCATAACGTCTGGACATTAAAACATATATAAGATTGCTTAGACCGATCGAACCATGTAAATATTCCACACTTTAATTTTCTATTTAGGTATTTCTATCCAATAATGCTCTGAGGTATACTTAACGGCTTTAAGATGCCTTATGCGTATGAAATTATTTCTACCTCGCGTTCTCGCCAGAATGGCAAGTATTGTGGAATGGTTTTTTTAAGGGAAATTTCCGCTTAATTATAAAAGAAGAAAAACATTGAAATTTGATTAACAAAGCACTCGAATCTGCAAGATATCGCAGCTAAACGTTCGAATTTCTTCGAACTTCTTCGAGACATTCTCGAGGATGGCTTTTGTTGAAATACGTTCCTTCGTCATAGGACTAAAACTAGGACTTTAAATGTAAACAAGGATGTGTGTATTGACCAAATGAAATATCGAATCCGGTACGGTATTGATGGGAGCTCGGCTGCTTAAATTTTCGATCGAAAAAAGGAAAGCGTACTTATTCTTCAATCCTTATAAGCGTCAAAAATAAATTTCCTTTTATCTTTCGTTTTGCTTTTCTTTTTTTTTTTTTTTTTTAATATAAAGACTATGCCCCAAAACCATACACATGCACGAGTACACGTGTGCAATGCATTAATTTAGGATTATGAGGAGCTTTAATAACACAAAAAAGGTAATGGCATAGAAAATTGAAATAAAAAAAGAAAACATTGAAAACGACTCCCTCCTGTCCAAAGACTTATTACCATCAATGTCAATGTCTATCTGCATTTAAAAAGCGTAGTAGCTTCCATGTATTTTTTTCTTTGTTCTAAATGTAAAATGAAGTAAAACTGTTGCCTACTTATTATGTATAGAGTTATATGTTCTTTTCTGACATAGTATAAATAAAAGTTGAATCGATGATAATGCGCCACTAATGCGTTTACTCAATAATCTTATTGTTATGTAGAGGAAATTCTTTCTGTAGACGATTTGTTGCTCACTGAGCAACACTGAGTATCTATATATTTTAATTTCTTTTTATCTAGTGTCGATCTTTAGAATATGTCACCTCTTTGTTGCTTAGGAGCGGCTCACAATTTTTGCTTTATTTTCATCCAATTATAAATTGAGTTGTTGAAGCATTTTTATAAAACTAATTCGATGACTTTTAATTACATGAGGTGTTAATCTTACCGTTATACAATGTAGTTGAACCTCGAGTTGCTGCTTCTGGGGAATGTGGTGGCGGACTGGGGGCTGTTGCTCCTGCCGTTGGCGATGATGGGCCCCAGCAGGTAGCCGTAGGCTTATTGCCGTTATTATGATCTGTTGTTGTTTTTAAATCGCTTGATTTTATTATCACCGTTGCGTTAGCAGTAGCGTGAACAATTGCCGCCTGATTGGTATTGTTATTATTATTATTATTATTATTATTGGTATTAGTATTACTACCGATCGCAGATGAAGGTGAATTGTTTAGGACATTGTCCCCGACCACATCAATTTCCTCATCTTCATCGACAACATCGTGACGACTATTCAATTCATTGATGGATTCCTTTTTCTCCAGCACTTGTCCAGTTAACTCCGTTGCCGAGTCATTGATTGCAGTAGAAGGTAAACCAGAATTACTACTACCGCTAACGTTGTTGCTAGTGTTTATAATGGGGCTGGTATTAATTTTCTCCTCAGCACGATCTGGCC
Source organism: Glossina austeni (assembly GCA_000688735.1). NCBI lineage: Eukaryota > Metazoa > Arthropoda > Insecta > Diptera > Glossinidae > Glossina > Glossina austeni. The sequence continues at coordinate 2,801,917 of KK502404.1, read as the reverse complement.
AAGGATAGGCTTTCCATTTTTTTGCCATTAAACAGCGGGGCATATTAACGGATAAATATTACGAAACTTAACGGCAAAAAGGAATAGTAAACAGAAACAGGAACAGGAACAGGAAAAGGAGAATGATGCAAGTAAAAATCCGTAATCAAACAAAAATGATTTCATATATCAATGGATAGACTTTTAAATATAGCCGAGTTTAGTTTCGTACGAGCTTAGATTAAATGAAAATATTAATGCAAACACGTGTTGAAATTTTAAATTCAAGACTGATTGTTAAGAGTTCGTTCAGTTTAAGTTTCAGTTTAAGTATAGGGCTCGTCGAAATTTTTTGATTTAGTGTTTTTTTTAATGTACTTTCATTATTGAATCGAAGGTGTGTTTGTGGCTTTGTATTAATCTCTCTGCCTGCGTGTATGTGTAGGTGTTGTTTCGAAAGTTTTTAAAACATTTTACATTTATCTGGTTTAATATACGATTGTATTTTGTTTTGTTTATCATTCCATTTTTTTTTTTCTTTTATAATTTTTTGTAAATCACTTTATATTTTATTTTTTGCATTATTATTTAAAACACTTGGGTAACGAAGTGGCATTGCACTGCGATTGCATTTGCAACATTATCGATTTTTTTTATATTTTTTTCGTCTTCCGGCTAGCACTCAGAAACTATTTAAGTTTGCTGTTATATCTTGTTGCAGTTGTTGCTGTTGTTGTTATGTGTTGGTGTTGTTGTTTGCCTTTTCTTCATTTGTAAATTTATATGGACGTTTATTGTTACATATATATGTATATGTATATAATGGATATATATATATACATATATATCTACATACATGTATATATACATATGACTATGTATATTTATGGTAACACACACACATATATATACACATATATATACACATATATATATATATATATCACATTATATATATATCTACACATATATTATATTTATATATATATATATTTATATATATATATATATATATATCACATTATATATATATATATACATATATATACATATATATATAGGTATATATGTGTTTACATAAAGTTGTATGGCCGTGTTTTTTAATTTCAACATTTTTTTTCAATTTTTTATTTTGTAAAATAAAATCCGTTCGATAAAACCGGAAACACTAACATAAACTTAACGTAACGCGTTTAAAATTTAAATATCAACAATTTCTATTCCGTGCTTCAACTTACTTAGTTAGTTATTTTTACCTCTTACTGTTGTTATTGTTGTAATGATTATTATTAATTTTCGCGAATTTGTTTTGTGTTATTTTTTTTTTTTTTATTTATTTTTATTCGAAATTAATTTTAACTTAAATCGTTTGAAGTTGAAATTTGTCAGAAAAAAAATTATATTTAGTGAAAATTTGATTGTTGTAGGGAAATGAAAACTGAAGGATCCGTTCAAAGAGAATATATTATATAATAGAGAGAGAATAGAAATGCGAACCGAACGTAAGCAACCCTTGGAGGTTAATGAAAACACCAACTGCCAGTAGCTGGCCTTATATAGCTGTCTACTCTTAAATCATGTGTAGGAACACTCAACTACCCCCTGTTTAAAAATCCGTTTACAAAATGGAATTGAAACCACGTTCTCTGAGTTTAGAGAAAAAAACTACCCTTAGTCGTTTAAATATACTTGTACGGCGAATTGGATACATATAATTGGCTTATGTGTGTGCGCGTCGTTGTGTGTTCACATATTTCGCCCTGAAAAAGTCGTGCTTTTTATTGAAATCGTTATTGTTCTTTGCTCTTATTGTCGTTGTTATTATTATTGTTATTGTAGTTATTGCTGCTGTTACTGCTATGTTGATAATCACACTGTTGCTGCTTCATATAAGAAACAGTTGTTGCTCGTTAATGCCTGTTGGTTATATGACTCTCAGCAAAAAGCATGAGCAGAGAGTTATATGTGCAACAATATGAAATATGAAACATTGTATATATCATACGGTTTAAATGCCAAATAAGCAACAATCAGGAAGTCGTAGAGTTTATTAGTGTTAATTCCTTATGTTCCTTATGAGAGAAACCGAAGAAAAATTTGATAGCAACAGTAGTAGTAAAGCACATGCACAATCTTACATTAAGGATGAGAGAGGTTGTCTTAACCTTTGTAAGTGTCTCTGTTCTCTACGCTATTGAAATACATATGCGTTTCATTTTTAATGCTTACAAGTGGAAATTGTTGCATTTCTATGCTTGCGAAATGTAAGGGTACGAGGTAAAGCGGTTAGTCTTTAGTCAATGAATGTTTTTCCCCCCAAGATTCATTGCTAGATCGTTTCGCAAAAATAACAACAAAAACAGCGATAAGACACACGAGCAAGCATGTATTTCGTTCATATTACCAACGGGACTAAAAACTTTAGATTTCCTATAAACGAGTGCCACACAAAAGAAATTTTTTGTTCTCCTTTCTTAAGCACTCATGGCATTAGCCAAATATTTTAATGTAAAAGGGTAGAGAAACATAATGAGAACTGTGTGAAACACTTAAAGTAATGTTCGTATACACTCCTACCAGCTCTCGCCCGCTTATCATCATCAAAGGAAATCCCCTAAAGGAATTAAATACAACACTTGAGATTTCTTAACGTTAACACGACATGCAATTAAAGCTTAGCCAACAGCATTAACGTCTATGTTGCTGTTGGTGTTTACGACCAAATTTCTCTTATATTTTTGCGCCCGCTATAGTCTACACCTTATTTATGAGCGTCCTATGCATAATATTGTAACTTAATAATTTAGTAGGAAAATTCTAAGGAAACTGTTGCTTGCATGTTATACGCTTGCTGCTGCTATCACTGCTGTTGCGCATTACTTTTTTCATCACCAAAAACATTGCTGAAATCATGCAACATTTAAATTAAATGTACTCTCTTTCTTAAACGTTTTTTTGCTTTTTTTTTTTAGTTTTTTCCTATTTCTTTTGCTTCTCACTTTTCTTTCCTTAAACACCTTTTTAGGATTGTTGCTTTAAAATAAAGTTTAAAAAAGTGAAGTGAAACCTTCTCTTCTTCCTTTGGTGAAACTTAAAACATTGCACAAAGCTTAAAAGATTTTCCAACGCATCCAAGCAAACTTAGAAAAGTATTTTTTTTTGCTTTTTTCTTCTTCTGCCGCTGTTTCTTCCACGATGTCTTTTTTGCTTTTTACAACTTTATTCGAAAACATCGTTCATATTTTTCTTGCTTTTTTTTATTCATTTCATTTCTTGTTGTCATGTTTTAACTCTTGGGAATCCTAGCATAGTGTTGTATTCTGTTTTGTTTTGGAACAGTTTAAAAAAATACAAAAAACCGGTAAAGAAAAGAAATTTGCACTTTTTTATAAAGATTATAAGCGGGCGAACTAAGAAATGAGGAGGGCGGGTATAATAATAATATAGCAGCGGATTTATATGTGAATTACTATAGTAAGAAAAAGAAAAGAATTTTATTTTCCTATTTTTTAGCAGTTAGTTGTGTTGGCAACGATTAAACGCGTTTGAGAATATCTTTGCTAAATAAATTTTGAAAAAAGTTTTGCTTACGAAACATTTAACGTCAGCAATATTAAACTTAAGCTAGCGAAACTTATTGCAAATGATAAATTACCATCATACGCATGTACTCGATCAATCGTCCGATTGGCCATCCTTGTATCATTACTTTGGATAGTACAGTTTGTCATTTTGCAAAATGCTTGAAAATTGCTTAACGCTTGAATACGAGAACTAAATGGGGTCTTGAGAAGAATTGTATTGCCTTTCATACTGGAAATGTCCATTCTGTCAACAAGACTCTCAGAAACAATCAATATTCCCAAACTGTTGGGGAGCTTCATCCCGTTCTACCAGGCATTGTACCAATACAAACCATGCGCATTTAAATCGCGCATTTCGAAGACGGGCTAACTTAAATAAGCCGGAGATAGCCTATAGTCATTGTGGAAGGCATTTAGGTAACAGACGAGTTATGCTTGCTTGACGACGGTTGCGGCAGTACACAAGTTTCATATGTTAAACATATGAAATTAAATGAAGTCGTCCACGAAAACTGCGTAATGATATTGATTTCTTGCCCTTGCCTTGCTTCTCATCTAAATGATCGAATAACAGACAATAACAACAATATTAATCGGATAAAATGGCAGTTAACTTTCCTTGGGATACATATATATTGATTTGACAATCTCGTCAGAAACTACATTTCACGTGAGAAAGGGGCAAACTCATCAATCGGTTGTAAGTTGTTTCACTGATAATCGTTTTGGCAAAGAATACTTAAATAACTGTAATAAATATTTTTTCTAACTTCAGATAGAGGTAATATTTTGATTTTTTTCTCTTTAATTTTTGATTTTATTGAACACTTCCAAACTTCCGAACAGATTGTGAATACACTGACTGATGACGGTTTTCATTTTAATTTTTTTCACTTAATTTGATCAGTCCATCTTTGGGGTTGTTAGATGTCCTCATTTAGACTTTTTTTATTTTTGGTTTGCCAGACATGAGCCCCGAGACTGAGTAGAAGACAAAAGTTTTTTTGTGCAAAGTTCGCCTTTACTCACCATTTAAATCAAGTGTTTCTCGTTGGAGCATCCTTTTTATAATTGCAGACGGGGAATACCCGCTGGAGATGCGATCTGAGGAGTATGATGGATGAGACATTGATGCCAATTTGAGTTCATTTAAGTATGTCATTGTAACCATTGATTTGTAACTCGATGTATTATTATTAGGGAAAAGTACCTTTGTTTCGTGAATTGAAAGATTTTTGTCTCAATTGCGAATCAAAAGTGCCATATACGCATGCATTGTTTACTCTTCCCTTAGCTATGCACATCAATACGCATCCTGGAATACTGGCTTACTAGTCGATTTTTGCTTTCTTGATAGCTATGCGCGGGTTTCACTAATATCTTCCTAATCAGCGCACTGTTTATTCGATGCAGATTTAGAGTAGTAGACCCGTGTTTCATCTAATCCTACGTACCGCATAGGAATTGTTTGAAGATTCACTAAATCTACCCGGCAAGTTGACCAATGTCGCTGAGTCTAGTGGTAAGATATCAGCCAGTGCTTGCAATTTCATTTTCCGATTATTGAAAATATTTTTCATTACTTGGAGTGGCCAACGAAAAATTGTTTTCAAAGTAGAGCAGCTACCGTAAGACTTTTCAAAGCCAACTCGCGAAATTCGAATTCTTTCATTGTCTTCCAAATACCATATGTAGTGGCATTAAACCCGCTGTAACTCGCAAGCAAACGATCGAAATAATAGGAAATTTTAATAGACAATCATTGGCATTTTAATTGGCAACAGTACGAATTTTTTCAAAGTATCCGCCAGCACGAGCATTACTGAGCAATGTCCATGCGATTAATGAAGATATCTTTAAGAATTACTTCTTATTCACAACAATACAAAAATGTTTGCCCTTTAAAATATGCACCAACTTTCCCCTTTTTTCGCTGATGATAGAAAAACCTTGTTTTCAATTCCTGTCACAATTCGAAGAAAACTCTCTCTCTCTCTCTTTAAAATATGCGGTATTGATTAGATCAATAGGCTCTGATTTTTCAATATTATTCATTTGCTTAAACCACTGCGCATCGACAAACTAGGATGGAGCGAAGTTTGCGTACTTTACAAGGAAATTTTCTTTCCTTCTAAATAAGCTAAACTGAACTCCATCTTATGCATCTAAACGCTCCCTATATAATTCGCAACCCTACATTTTTGAAGCCCCACCAAACGATAACGATGAATTAACGCCTTTTCAGCATAAAAATTTAATTTTCATAAACTCACGTGACTTTGTTTTTTTTTTTTTTTTTTTTGAAACAGTGAATCTAATATTCTGCTAACGTGGAAGCTGAAAAAATGCAGTTTGAAGATTCAGAAATAGAATAAGAAAAAGTTTGAAATGAAGGCAAACGCTTGCTTCATCTATTCATTAATATTTTTTCGTTATATTTCTACACTCTCTACCTCTCTCTAAGTCCCGATATCAATACATTGGTTTGTCTCTCTGTTTGTAACACCAATTATCCGCCAGTTAGTCCGATTTGCTGCATTGCTCTATTCGTCTCTCTTTGCATTTGCTTGCCTATGCATTTGCGCTACGATCCGCATTAAAATTGTGAAGAATTCGGAGAAGAATAGCAGCCAATGACACGTTTACGATTACGTTAAATGCATTTATCATATTTTTGTGTTTTACAAAATTTATTTATGCCGCATTGAATTTTGTTAATAAATCTTTTAGATGTAGAAAATCGTTAACCAAGATCCGGTGTACCTAACACGTTCTTTCTATTTCACTTTATTTACAAATTGAATGTTCTTTTCCTTGTTTTGTTGTTGTTGTAACGCTTTAAATATTAAAGTTGCAAAACTATTGATTTCTTCCTAATGCCTTCATCGATCGAAGAACGAACAACTTATATATATATATAAAACACATATTTATGCATTTATATATATATATATGTATATATATATATATATATACATACATTTATATATACATTTATATATGCATATCCGTGTATGTGGCTGTATTCAACCTAGTCAGGAAATTTTTGCACTCCTGAAACTGTCAGGCGAACAAACATTAAAGGCTTTCTCTACTTTTGCTGCATTGTAAAGTAGATTGCAAGTCATTTTTTATATACTACTGCTTGCTGTTGTTCTTAGTCTTCTTTTGCTTCTTCTTTTTCCAGAACTTTTCGGAGAAAAGACACATGCGATGTAAAAAAAGGCAGCAATAAAATGCAAGATGAAAGCAACAAGAAAAAGATATAATTCTTATATAATGTATTTTTTTTTTTTTTTTTTTTTATATATTGCATTATTATTATTTATATAATATATATATATATATATATATATATATATACTATAATACTATATACTTATATGCACATACGTATGCATATGTCTACACATATACATATATATATATACATAAATGTATATGCGTGACATACAAACAAACATAAGATATATATAAATTGTTGGAACTCAATCACGAAAAAGTAAATCGTGTCTTCAAATCGTGTTTTACTTCTATAGTTTGTATCGCTTTTAGTATATCATCAAAAAAGCAACAGTAAAGCCCTTAAAAATTTCGTATAGATGGATGGTATGGATAGGATAGATAACTTGGTTGGTTAGATGAATGTTTTTCGGTTTGGATGGAATGTGGATGGATCGTAAAAACATACATAACAAACAAACTGACAATCCTACCAACAAAAAAAGTAAAAAGAAAAAAAAAAAGAAAAAGAACAAATTCTATATTCAGAACAACAGTTGAGAGAAATTACTTGGCATTTGGCCAACAAAATTTCTGCTTGCTGCTATATTATTTTCTGTTTTTGCACAGCCTTTGCCTTCTTTTGCGTCTTCAGCCCGCCTATCATAGTGACGGGCCATCATACTCTAAAAATCCATATTTAAGATTAAAAGAATTTGAAGACAACCTAAGGTTGGTTTCAAAAAACGAAACAACAACATACGTTCACATGCACAAATTGTAACAACAAGAGCAACAACAACAGAAAGTTGTTTGCTTTCGTGTGCATCGTACATTTTTTTTTTTTTTTTTTGATTGTTAAAAAGTTACAAAGTTTTCTAGGATAGATTTTTATTATTATTATTGGCGTTGTTTTTGTTGTTATTATTATAAATTTTCAAATAATTTCAAGGGTTTGCATTAAAATGAAGCACAGTAATTTTCACTTAACTAAGCAGTTCATATACTGCCATATATCATATAGGACAATATGTAGGTTGCGTAGGTTTTTCCCGAGTATGACTGTGAAAATTGAATGAAAAAGAAAAACATGAATGAACATAAAGGGACAATATTTTATAGACTACATTATATTAATTCCATTGACCGAAGAGAAAAAACAATAGTCACTTACGAAACTCTTACACACAATAACAATTTGTAAGCTGAGAGATTGAATAGAAAAACTTAAGCAGAAAAAATCCATTCAATGCCCATTATTGACATCACCTATCGTTGAATTCTTTCAATTAATTTAATCGAGTTGATTAAAAAATAAGTGAAACACTTATGGGATATATAAGCGACATGACATCTATATATATATATATATATATATGTATATAAGGGCAAAGATTTTCGTCTTATACCCGTTACCGTAATGTAGGGGTACAAATATTGGAGCTACCGTTTGTAATAAACTGGAATACGCATAAAAATCCCTTAGCAAGTCTGTATTATTTATCAGCGTAAAATTAGCAATCAATAGAAGGGTGAAATTTAGCCTCTATTCTAGATTCTATTGGTTCACGATCTAAAATTAGCTTGCTTTGAAGAAATCTATATCGTAACTTAAAATTGTTAGCAGGTATTACTAATCTTATGTAAATATCTACAAAGATGATTTGGCACTTCTTGCCTGGGGAAATTGGAGTGCTCAAGTCACGGTCACGGTCACGTCCACGTATACGAATACGAAATATTTACTCACATTCTGAAGAATATATTAATTTAAAGTCTGCTGCAAAGATTTTCTGGCACATAATGTTAGAGCACTTTCGTTCAGGCAAACGATACACTCACATTTAAACAAATATTTTCCGATTCTAGATTTATCTGCAAGCCTTCATAGCTTTCTGAAATATTATGAACTTGGCAATGGTCTCATCGTAAGCACTTTTATTTCAAAATTTCGCACAATATTTGCTATAAATTGAAAGTTGTTCGTCATCCCGCTGCAAACCTAGTGTGACTCTCATATAAGTAGCCCTTTTATACCCTCGACGCCTTCTACCGCGACATGCAGTTTTGTGACAAAGATCTTGCATAATTTACGCCGTTTAAAGAGAACGGGTGGAGGAAAGGAGAAATGGAAGCCAATAGGGGTTCCACCAAACGAACAGTCGCCCCATTGCAACCAACCCCCGCGAAGTAGTGTCCACCTCTAGAGGTGGATGGTCCTGCGGAGGACAGTGGTGAAAGAATTGTGATACAGGCCAATAACATCCTTCGAAGATTTTTACCTCCAACTCGCATAGCGAAATACACACGCACACACACACACACACACACACACACACACACACACACACACACACACACACACACACACAC